>CAJVGC010000432.1:36540512-36746464 GCA_910822075.1 Senecio squalidus
TTCACGATTTTGGCAGTCTTTCCAGCATGCTATGGGTGCGAGATTAGATATGAGTACGACTTATCATCCACAGACAGACGGTCAGAGCAATAGCTTGTGTTATAGACTTCGGAGGCAAGTTGGGATAACACATGTACCGTTTATAGAGTTCTCGATACAACAACAACTATCACACGAGTATCTAGTTAGTGCAGTCCGTTCAAGGCTCCTTTATATGGCTCCGGAAGTGTCGATCGCCCGATTGTGTTGGGCCGAGATTGGAGATAGTCAGGGGTCACTGGATCTGAGATCATTCACGGAGGACGACTGACAGATCTTCAAGATAAAGGATGCAAGGATTGGGTGCTGCCTAGAGATCGACAGAAGAAAATGCAGATAGATCGACGACGGAAGTCCTCTTAGAGTTTAGTGTATGGGATATGGTTTTGCTGAAAGTATCCCGTGGAAAGGGGTATCCGCTTCGACAGCAAGTACTGTATGCTGAGTCTGATGATACACAGGGATTCGCTATTCCGAATCATAGCCCGTGTCGGCCGGCTTCTACAGACTTGATTTGCCGCCAGAGTTGAGCAGTGTTCATAATATTTTTCAACGTTTCTCACCTGAAGAAATGCCTTGCTGATGATTCACTCTTGGTTCCGTTAGAGAACCTTCAGATCGATGATAAGCTTCACTTTATTGAGGAGCCGATAGAGATTGTAGACCGTGATGTCAAGCGTCTACGCCAGAGTAAAATTCCAATCGTTAAAGTTCGTTGGAATTCGAGACTTGGAGCTGAGTTTACTTGGGAGCGTGTGGATGAGATGCAGAGGAAGTATCCCCGTCTCTTTCCTAGAGGCAGTACCCAGTGATGGTTTCGGGACGAAATCCTTTTTACTTGGGGAGACTGTGACAACCGCAAATTTTGAGGTATTAATTCTGTGTTTTAACTTTCTTTATTCATCATTATTTCATTTTGACCCATTTTACTATTTCGATATTTCGATTTATTACATTTATGTTTGTATCGGATCACGTATATTAACCTTTGTTTAAGTCCTTTGTGACTAAAACGTTTATTTAACTAAGTGCCTAGCAATATTAAGTATTCTCGTAGGTTAATATTGGTGTTTTAAAGCCTTCGTCTTTTCGAGAAAATTAACGTTTAAAATATTACAAATTTTACCCTCAAACTAAAAATCTATTACAAGGTTAGTCCATTACGGGAACTAACGGAATCTGTTACAAATTCAATCCTTCTAACGGACAAACTAACGGAGCAAAAACTGAGGGCCAGGGCGCAGCACAAAAGATTTAGGGCGTAGCCCTGGCAGGGCGCAGCACAAGGGATTTTGGGCGGAGCCCTGAATCGTTGATCACAAAATTCCAAAACGTTTTTGCTTTCCTTGAGATTCCAAACCACATGCTACCATGTGATTTCTGCCCAAATCTTTCCCTAATTAGTGTGGGATGAGTAAATTGTGGATCCTTGACCATTTCTAACCATCTCTCATACCAATTTTCACCCTTAAACCTTTTTCACCTCATTTGACCAAAACTTGGATCTCTCTCTAACTCAAACTCTCTCTAGCTTCCTTTCATTTCCAGGAGTGGTATCTGGGTTGAGAAAGATCATTGGAGGTCATCTTGGAGATCATACAACTTTCGGTAAGCATTTTCCTTCGAAAAATCCATCTTTTCTTATTCTAATTTTCTTACTTTGATGCTAAGAGTTTACTAACCAAACTCTTATATTCTTGCATGGAGTTCATCCATCAAGGTTTCATTTTCCGACATACTCTTGAGTTGGAGGTTTCAAGCCTTGAATAATTCGGTAAGAAAACTCTTTATAATATTTTTCCTACAATACTTTCTTCTTGAAAAGAATCTATTCTAACATATGTTTTGTTCCTTGTTTGGAGTTCTCCTTCTCCACCTCATTCCTTAAAAGCTTTTGGCTTACTTTTGGAGTTAGGAGATCTTCCTACTTTGATGAAATCGGTAAGTAAGTCTCATATACGTTTCTTTCATTTTCTTCATGAAGAGTCATATTCTAACATGTCTTTTCTTTTTGTTTGGAGTTTCCACTCTCTCTACTTATTTGAAGTCTTTCCGGCAAAAGTCTCAAGACTTATTTGCTAATTCAAGAACTTTCCGGTAAATCTTCATCTTTTCTCATCTTTACGTTTTTCGTTTAATTCTTCTTTTTTCTCACCTAAACTATCTTAAAATTTAGTAATATGGTTAAAATGACTAATATGACTAAATATCTAAAAGTTGCTATAAAACTTAATAACTTCCCATGTTAATAGGTTATTAGAAACCTTAACCGAAAACGTATATTAAACGATTATAAAACCGGTTAATTTCATATAGGATTATTAGTAAATTCGTTTCGAAAATGTTCCAACACTATCTTAAAACATAGTGGACTTGTAAATCTAAGTATTTTATACATAATATGTATTATAAACAAACTTGACGAATTTTAACGAAAACTTGTAAAATCTTGTAAATAAGAATATGTATGGTTATGTAAATAATATATAAGTTTAAATATGAGTTAGTTGACTAAATAACTTCACTTAACAATATGTAAATATTCACCTAAGACTTAAACTAACCTACCGGAACTAAAACGATTTAAAACAACAAGCTGAATTTGGGAAAAAAAACACTTGTGCGTCGTCCTAGGCCCTAGGAACGACGCAGCGGGCTTGCTTCCCAAACCAGGACGCCGCACATGGTTAACCAGTGCGCAGTCCTGGCGGCTGTTTCGCCTTTTTCGCGTATTTCGGACGATTTTAAGCATACGTAAACCTATTTTAGTATACGTAAAGTATTATAAACTGATAAACATATGTTTCGGACTCAAAACATAACCCGCAATCTTAAACGATATATTATTTGTCATTATATACATTAAAACGTCCATTTTATCGTTAAATCGTTTATTTCTCCGAAAACGATCAAATCTTCGATTTTAAACCTAAACTCTTAAATAACTTTTATGAAACTGATTTCCAGTCATATTTTACTCAAATATTCAAATTATATCTTTAAAAATATTCAAATTTGTCAAAGGTTGACTTTCGTTGACTTTGACTTCCTTTCAAAACGGTTGACTTTCGTTGACTTTGACCAAGTCAACTATCTTTGATATTGACTTTGGTTGACCTTGACTATAGTTGACTTTGACTTGGGTGACTTTGACTTGGTTGACTTTGACCTAGGTTGACTTTGACCTCGGTTGACTTTGACTTTGGTTGACTTTGTCTAAATCTAATACTCCTTTCAACCGATATTCATTTTAGTCACTTCGGGCTCGGAATATCACTTCTATCTAATCGTATTTATAAACTTTAATAATCAATATTTCTAGAAGTCATTATCGACTCGAAATATCAAATACTTTTTTTTATTCGTCACCTTGCTACGACTTATCGACGGTGGATTCGACGACTTTAAACCTAAATATTTTTCGTTCATATAAACTTACTAAACGTTAATATTTAATACAACGTTAATTAATCCGAGGCTAAACCAACTACGTTATAGTTACTTAGACCTTTTATGTCTTATCCTAGGACACTTAGGCGGTGGATCTTATTCCGCTTTATTTTGAGTATCCGACACTCATACGCTTATTTACGCTTTTACGCTACGTGTGAGTTATTCGATGCCCTTTTACCGCTTTATAAATTTTACTTCGGGCATGATTAGCGTAACTAAATTTTATATGTCTTGTTTATGCAAATTAGATTATGATGCCTTAGTATTATCGTGTTACCTTTCTTACTTATATGGCCTTGGTGGTAGTATAAGGCCCCGTTTACACACCTGTCAACTCTTATTGAGCCAACGGATATATATATATATATATATATATATATATATATATATATATATATATATATATATATATATATATATATATATATATATATAGAGAGAGAGAGAGAGAGATCTATTTGGGTTTAACAAACCCTCATCTTCGTATTGGGATTTTGTCGGTGTGCGGTCCTTGCGGTCTGATGTTATTACGGTATACTAATTCATTGACTAAACTTAGCTTAACACACTAAGGGGGTTGTTGCCTTTTAATGTTTAGGTTCAGGTGTATTATTCTAGGCTAAGGATTGTTCATATTGCTATTTTGCTATTTAAATCAAGATATATGTTCATTATTAATGTTTTACTAAACCTTTTCTAAACTTTGGGTCAAAAGCTTTTATACTATTACTCTTCTTAACTTTGCGAATAACCCACCAACATTGTGTTGACGTCGTCTTTAACGCTATTTCAGGGATTTGAGGTTACATGATGATTGGTATCTATTTGACTACATGGATCTTGCCTGAGAACTGTTTTGCTATGTACTAGTTCTGTTAGGATCCATTTGTCTATCTTGTATTTGTACTATGTTCCGAACTTATTTACTATGTAACTTTGTAACTCGAAATTCTTATATTTAATTCGATGTTACCTTTTGTTATTTATTTTGTTATAACCTATGTCTCTGATTATACTAATACTGTACACCTCGGGTTTCCGCCTGAGCGGGGTGTGACATATATAAATGTTGATCAACACTCTCACCATCTAAATCAGGATGTAATTTGGCCCTAGTGTCAACAGGAGTGGAAGGAGATCTACAATCAGTGAATCCAAATTTAACCAACATGTCTTTGACTTACTTAGACTGATTAATAAAATGCCACCAATTGCTTAACCTGAAGTCCTGAAAAGAAAGACATTTCTCCCATTCAGCTCATTTGTAATTTAGAATGCATCACATATTCAAATTCTTTGCATAAGACATCACTAGTTGAACCAAAAATAATATCATCAACATAGATTTGCTCAAACACATAATCTTGGCCAACTGTCTTAATGAATAATGTCTTATCTATGGTGTTCCTAAGATACCCATGTGCAATCAAATATTTGGACAATGTATCATACCAAGCTCTAGGAGCTTGATGTAAACGATATAAAGCTTTGTCCAACTTAACCATATGATCAAGGTATTGAGGATCAATGAAACCAGGAGGTTGACTAACATACACAGTCTCTTCAAGAACTCCATACAAAAATGCGGATTTAACATCCATCAGATATACCATAAAGTACTTAAAAGAAGCATATGCTAAAAACAATCTTATTGCCTCTATCCTAGCAACTGGAGCAAAGACATCATCATAATCTATACCTTCCTCATGTGTATATCCTTTGACTATAAGACTAGCTTTATTACGCACAATAATACCTTTATCATCTCTTTTGACCTTAAAGATTCATTTAACTCCCCAAACATTTACATCTAAAGGTCTCTCCACTAAAGTACCTACTTCCTGTACCTTAAACTGTAACAACTCCTCTTGCATAGCTTCTACCCATCTATTTATAGTTAAATCAATGTCTACATCCTTTGGCTCAATTTGGGATAAAAGCAATAAAACAAACATAAATTTTCCAAACCAGCACTACTTCTTGTCTTGACTCCATCATACAAGTTTCCTATAATATTACTTAGATGATGTGTTTTGTGAACTTTCAAAAATGAGTTTATTTCATCAGTAATATTATCATAGAAGTTTGTTTGATGTAGCACAAGATCATCAAAGAATAAAGAATCACGATTTGCTTCATTGAGTTGTTATTGGCTTCTTTCAGCAAAAAATGTTTTCACTTTTTGCACTAGAGTTAAATTGATCTTCACCAGAGTTTTGACTTTCACTTTGTAAAGCCGGATTGTTTTGTGCTTCACCAGAGTTTACTTGATTTTCAATGTCTGCACCAGAATTATCTTGTGCTTCACTAGATTTTACTTAATTTTTAGTGACTGCACTCGAATTAACTTGTTCTTCACCAGAATTGAAATATTGAGCTTGCACAACATTGTCTTGATCTCCAATTAAAACTGGAATGTTATCTCCTTGGAGAATGTCTGCATCAGTTTGAATATCTGAAGAATCTTGCCAAACAAAAGTTGTATCTTCTGGTGAATGTGTTTCATCATGAACTGAAGATGAAGATACTGAACTTGAACTTTCTTGATCACAGACTTCTTTTCTTGTACCAATATCAAACTCAAAAATGTCTTCAATATTAGTAGCATTTTCTTGAGATACATGCACCTCTTCTGAAACATGTTCTAGACAGAACCCAATAAAAGAATTTACAAAAGTATCTAAATCAAATAACCAGCACCTGAATTCTTAACATTTGGTGTATATTCATTGAATATCACATTAATGGACTCTTCTATGGATCTAGTTCTTCTATTGAAATACTATAGGCATTTGAAACACTAATATATCCAAGAAAGTATCCATCATCTGTCTTAGAATCAAATTTTGCTAGGTGATCTTTGGTATTCAAAATTGAGCATTGACATCCAAAAGCTTTGAAAAATCGTATAAATGGTTTTCTCCCTGAGAACAGTTCATATGAAGTCTTTCCTAGGCTCTTAACAACATGAATTTTGTTATTGACATAACACATAGTATTCACTGCCTCTGCCCAAAAAGTAACAGGTAAAGATGATGCACTTAACATTCCTCTAGCTCCCTCAATTAATGTCCTATTTTTCCTTTCGGTTACCCCATTCTGTTGAGATGTTCTTGGAGAGCTATAATGTCTTGTAATTCCCTTATAAGCACAAAATTCATTCAAAGTTGCATTCTTAAACTCTGTACCATTATCACACCTAATGATTTTCACCTTTTTACCACAAAGATTTTCAATTTGCATAACAAAATCTTTTATGATCTCAGATGTATCATGTTTATGAGCAAGAAAAAAGACCCATGAGAATCTTGAATAGTCATCAGTGATGACTAAACAATAAGATATCATGCCAAGACTTTTTACACTAACTGGACCAAAAAGATCCATGAAGATGAAGAACAGTCTCTACTGAAGTTTGAGTCTTAAGTTTGAAGCTTGATTTTTTATGTTTACCTTTTAAACAAGAAATACAATGGTCAAGTAATTGAAAATGCTTTTTAGGTAATCCAAACTAGATTATCTTTGACCAATTTATTCATATTTTTGAGATTGACATGACAAAGCCTTCTATGCCATAAATCAGACTCTTTTTCAGTAGTTTTGGATATGAATTAGTTTGAATAATCATTTGACTTAACTTTGTTCATATCCAAAATGTACATGTCTTCATATCTTGGAGTTTGCAAAACTATCATATCCTTTGGTATGACAAATTCAGGCTTCAGAATATAAAAATACTCAGATGTGAAAGCAGTTGTGCAAATTATAGTTCAACTATTTCACAAAGCTAACCTGCTCCAATGTCAACTGTCCATTTGAAACTTTCCCTTGTCCAGTGATAGTTCCACCCATATATCCTCCAAAAGATACATGACCTCCAATGAAAGCAATGAATTCCTGTAGTAACTTGAATTTTCCTGTCATATGCCTAGAGCATCCACTGTCTACCTTCCGTATATTCTCTTCAGGATCAGTAGATTGCTCCTGCACAAATACATTTCTTAATGAGATTCTGGTATCCAAGTTCTTGTAAACTTGGAACTGAACCTTTTTAACTTGTTAAAGTTAAAGTGAACACGAAATTTCCTTTTAGGCATAAAAGTTTCATAATCCGAATTAAAACATTCATCACCAGAGTGAAAACTTTCTACATCCGAGTTAAAGTGAGAACTCAAAATTTTATCCGATTTAAACATTTGTTCCTCAGTCTTAAACTTTTGTTCACCGGAGTTACAAATAAAGTCTTTATCACCAGAGTTAATCAAACTTAGATTATGTTCCCTAGTGTACTTAAGAGTGTTTAAACATTCAACAGAACATGATTTAGAGAGTACTGTATCTATCTTACTCATGTGAGCTGACACCTTCTTGTTCTTGAAATCCTCCTCCTGCACTTCATCCAATTCTCCAAATGTGATCAAAGCTTGTTTCCCACTTGAGCTTTCTTCATCATTCCCAACTTTTCCTTCTGCACCTGTCAACTTTTTTTGATCATCCTTTGCTTGGTAACAGTTCCTTTGATAGTTGTTGTTGTTCATCCTTCTCGGTGCCCTGCACTTCCTAGCAAAGTGACCATAATCATCACATTTGAAGCACTTAACCTTTGATTTTTCAAAACCGACTATATTGAAATTATTCCTTCCTGAAATTATTCCTTCCTATCTTCTTGAAGAATCTATTAGCCCTCACACTCACCATGGCCAATTTCCATTTCAAGTCAATATCCTCCAGGTCATCTGGATGGAGTTGTTCAAGATCCTCCCTGGCAAGTTCATCTTGATTCAAACTTCCAGCCACAAATGCTTCATGGCTTGCAACAATAGCTATGTACAATATCTATTTGTCTCCCAATCCATTCAAACTCATTCTATTCACTCTATAATTCACAAAAGATGACAGATAAGCACTTGATTCACCACTTTGACCAGAATAACCTCCATAACCATTTGCATTGTACCCAACAGATGATTGATTAGGTGAAAGCAGCTTCCATAATGGAAATTTGCATGAGATTGAGGTTGAGCTTGAGCTTGATTAGGATAGTGAGTTCAATTCAAAGGGATCTGATCTTTAAAGCACATCCATAAGTGTTACCAGGCTGCTTCTTCTCATCAAGTTGCATATCAACTTCATATGATTGAAGAATCACAATATATTCTACCAATGTCATTGCATTCAAATTGGCATTTATCTTGATGATCATAACTTCCACTGACCACTTAGTAGGTAGAGATCCCAACAGCTTCTTACACACGTCACTATCTTTCAACACAACACCAGCACTCTTTAGATCACTCACTAGTATTGTATACCTATTGATTTGTTCAGATAACCTCTCACCACTCACATATTCAAATGCTTCATATAACTTCTTCAACATGCCTCTCTCGCTCTCCTTCAGCTCCAAAATACCTGCATATCTTAACTCCATGGCATCCATCATGTCACACCCCGAGGTGTACAGTAAATATAGTATCAGAGATTCAAAGGTTACATCAAAATAAGATAACAATACATTCATCGCATAGATAAATAAAATCTGAATAAATAAGTTTACATAATTCGAATCAAATCCCAAAATACGACTACAATGTTTGGATACTAAAGGAACTAATACAAATCAAACAAAATACGTTCCACGCAAATACCCAAGCAGTCACAAAAGCAAATCATCATAAACTGCAACCTTAAATCCCTGAAAAACGTTAAAATAAGACGTCAACATAAAGTTGGTGGATTATTCGTATTTTATAAAAACATATAAGTATAAAAATAGTTTCCATAAGTTTTGACCCATAAATGAAATGTATAAAATCATTTGTAAATAATATCTTGAAATCAGAAGAGAATCATATAAAACCATTCATAAAATAACATTTTTATACCATACGCAAATAGATACATGCATAAGCCTTAGATTTATAATATACGTCTGATCCTAACAATACTCGGCAACTACCCCACCTTAGTTCCCTAAACTAAGGTCGTTCTCGGAATTTAATGCGGTCATAACATCCACTAACTCGACAGAGCGACATCATCATCATATAGTTAGTGGTGAGGGTTTGTTAAACCCATATAGATCTATATATATGTACCGGTGGCTCATACGAGTTGACAGGTGTGTATACGGGGCCTTATATTACCACAAAGGCCATATAAGTATAGGTAACGGTATTCTAAAGGCATCATAATCTACATTTGCATACTTAATACATACATACGTTTTAAAAACAACGCTTCTCATGCCCAAAATAAAACAACGCTTCTCATGCCCAAAAATATAAAATAGTAAAGAGGGCGACGAATAACTCACGAATAGCAGTAGCAACCAATACAATACGTCGGGTAGAATACTCAATCGGATACATCTCCTCCGCCTAAGTGTCCTAGCAATAAATACATCAAATACGTCTAAGTATCTCTAAGTCTAGTAGGGTTTGGCCTAATACGATTAACGTTATATAATATGATGTAATATACTTTAATGTGTTCGTGTCGAATGATAATTTGGATTAATAACGGTCAATAGGTATTATAGATAGTTTGTGTTGATATTGATGAATAGGAAAGTAACAATACTTCGATTCAATAATGACTACTAAAAGATATCGTTCATCGAATTCATAAGTATACGGAAGGTTGACTTTAGTCAAAGTCAAATTTATACGACAACGAGTCAAAGTTGACCAACATGTCAACGATTGGAATATTTGACGAAATAAGTCATATTAAAGCATTTGAAAACGTTTTAAGTCAAATACCGTTTTATAAAGTGTCAAATGACAACGTTATACTTTAATTAAAAAGAGTTTGTGATTACGATCGCTTATTGGAGAAAAGTACATTTTATCGTAAAGTTATACATTTTCATCAAAACCGTGTTAATAACGTTATCTTTAAGATTGTTGTTACGTTTTGAGTCCAAAACATAAGTTTGAATAAGTATAATGCTTTACGTATATCATTAAGTAGGCATAACGGGTTTGAATAAGGTCTATGGTTTAAATAACAAAATCCGAGCGAAAATACGTAGACAGGAGGTCTGTTGCGCTATGATGATGTTGTTGCGCAACATATGGTTGTTACGTGAATTTTTGCGCTTCATAGTATTGTTGAGCAAGGGATAGGTGTTACGGGGTTAACTGATGCGGCGCACTACTAGGTGTTGCGTCGCAGTGGCCGTTGCGCTACAAGGCAAATGTTGCGTCAAGGGTTTGTTGCGGTGCCAAAGGATTGTTGTGCTTCCATGAATGTTATGGTGAGTTAAGTGTTGCGCAACAAGGTGTGTGTTGAGCTACAGGGTATGTCACTCAACATAGGTGTTACGCTAAAGGTTGTTGTGCAAGTGTGTGTTTCGGGATAAGGTGTTGCGCCCCAGAATTGGTGTTGCGCTACCCTTAGGGTGTTGCGCCACCAGCTGGGTGTTGCTCCATGGTATTACGCATCACTGAAACACACGTTTCCCTTGCTTACTTTAAGTGCCGAATACGTTATAGTTTAAGTCCAAACATCCGAGATATGTTTTAGGTTTTATATTTACATAAATATCACATTTTAGATGGTCATAATGATATAAAGTTTAGGTAAGATGTTATATATAACTTTTGAATATAAAAATGTTATAGAAATCAAGTTTTTCTTTCATTATTACATTTGTTTATAAAACTTATATAACATCTAAAGAAAGTTTAAGAAAACTAAAAGATTTGTTGACAAAACTTACCAAAATGAAGAAAGATGCAAGAGGTGATGAATATAAGATGTATACTTCGATTTGTTGTGAAATCTTGATTAAAATGATGGGTTTACGTGGGGAAAATCTTAGATTAATAAACTACAAATATAAGTCATTCCCTACTAACACCATCACCAGTTTTTCCATCTTGTTTCTCTTGTCGTTTCACCAAACCCCAAAACTAATAGCAGCTCCGTTGATTTACTAACCTTTCCTACATATGTGTATATGGATTCATTTCCGAAAACGCATTTGTCTCCTCCGACCAACAAATATGGCCATCACCACCAACGTCGTCTTCCCAACACCGGTATAATCTCCCATAACAAATTTGTTTCCAGTATCGATGACGATCTCGGCATCGGGGACAAAGTCACCGCCAATTCACTGTCCAGTTCGATGTTCTTGCTCGGTCTTCCCTTATTTTTTCTTAATTCCATCTAAGACAACGAATCAGCTGCACCGGTGTCGGTAGTAGTGTCACCGTCGGTTTTAACACCTTACAAGAATTTTGATTTTTCTTATCTTCTTTAATTTCCATTTTCAGAACAAACTTTCACTAGTTTGATTGGATAATAAATATTTTAATTACACAATTGAAAGCTTCAATTTTGGTTAACAAAATGGTTTAAAGTCCGTCATGGAAGTCCACTAAATTGATATTAAACGAAAACGCAAATATATTTAAGTATTAATAAATGTTAAACAAATTTATATGTATTGCTTTTAAGAATTAAAAATAAGATTTTTTTTTTCATTTTATAAATTCATTTGGCAAAGAAATGTTACACGCACAAAGTAAAAATTTGATCGTAAACTATATGTTTATGCAGATTTTAAATTATTAGGAGAAGACAATGTTACACGTATAAAAACATATATATCTTTACGTTTATACAGATGTTGTTTATAGTTATAATAACATATATACTTTTACGTTTATACACATGTTATTATCTTTTGTATTAGAAGATTTTATAATAAAAATAAGGTAAATAATACTTAAAATTGAGCGATTTTATAAGTAAATTAGAATTATGTTTTTTATTTTAATGGACATAGAATTAAAGAGATAATGTAATTATCTATTGTAAAATGGTGTAAAATGAAAGTAGTCTTTGATGACATCATCAATTTGATCTAACGGCTGAGATCAAATATGTTAATCCATCTAAGGAACCTTATTTCGCCATGTGGCATTTAAGACCCCTCTTTTATTATATATTAAAAATATATATATACATACATATATATATATATATATATATATATATATATATATATATATATATATATATATATATATATATATATATATATATATATATATATATATAAAAGAAGAGTTTCTTATAAAACAATAGTTAAAGTAAAATAAGTAAAAGAAAAATGAAAAATAAATTTACGATATGTGTAATTGTGTATTATATTTATTTATTCAATTATAACAAACTTTAAAAAATAAGTTTTGATATGCATCAAAATATATGACGTTTAGGGGTTGTGCATCATATTTATTGTTTTTTGTACAGTAAATATTCACATTTGATACGCAACAATTAAACTTCCCATTTTTTGATGTACAACAAAACTTCCTTTTTTAAAGTTTGAGATATGGTTAAAATAAAGGATAATACAAAATTCTAACCTTATAGATTATTTTTTAATTTTTTTGTACCTCTTTGACTTTAAACTTTGTTTTACAATAACCAACATATATATATATATATATATATATATATATATATATATATATATATATATATATATATATATATATATATATATATATATATATATTTTGCTAAAGGGGAAACGGTACCCCAGCGAAACTTTATAAATAAAAAGAGATAAGACTATACAAATCACGACAGCTAAAAGCTAGCAGTAAACAGACCAAGGAAGAGGGCATACCCTCCCCTAAAAACCAACAAAACAACTTAACGCCCAGCACCAACTCAACTAAACACAACAAACCAACTACTCACAAGTCAATAAATCAGTAATCTTCCACATATCCAAAACTTGACTCGTAGTCGATGACGGTTTAAAATGAAACGAACATATCTTCAATCTCAGAATATCATAAATGACACGTACTAACTGCTCAACCATTCAAGTACCACGCTTGAATAACCTGTTATTTCGTTCCTGCCAGATAAAATAGACTATAGCTCCAAGAACCAGCCGACTAGTAATACCCCAAGCACCTTTCAAATTCGAAGTATTCTTAAGAATACGCACCAAATCATGTAATTCGAACACATTATTTGTTAATTTAGCATACGGACACATGCTTAACCAAACTTGTTTAGGAAACCCGCACTCAAAAAATAAATGATTGATCGTATCTGGTTGAGAGTTACAGAAAACACACATATCATATAAACCTGATATCTCCCAATCTCGTAACATATCCTAGGTTTTAAGTTTGTTACGCATTATCAACCATAACACTAAAGAGTGACGTGGAATACACTGCGGGAACCAGACTATTTTATTCCACGTAACCGAAACATCTCGATGTCGCAACGAATCCAATGCCAAGCTAGCCGAAAAATCAAGATTACTGCTATCCGAATCTAACCAGGTGAGCTTATCCGTACATGTCGGGTCCGGAAGAGGAAGGTGCTGAAGTTGCGGGTATTTGCTTATCCAGTCATTCGGCCATTTCCATCTGTGGTCATCAAAAAGACTACGAACTTTATCACTCCTCGTAAACCCAGCACTCGCAATGTCCCTATAGGAAAACCAATTAATAAGCGGACCAAACTCTGACCATGTATCAAACCATGCCGAAGCCAGATTACCACTACCCACTTTAAACACAAAATGCCAACGTAATTCATTTCACAATCCAAAGATTTTCCGCCAAACCCATCTTACACCCACATTTACTTTCGCCTCTTAAAAACTCGTGTCCCCTAGACGATAAGCATGCAACCATTTAACCCAAAGCGTTTCCTTCCTTACTAAAATAATCCAAATATGAGATATAACTAGAGCTTTATTCCAAGAATCTAAACGTCTAATTCCCAAACCACCCTCTGTTTTTGGAAGACAAACCGACTTCCACGCTACTTTGGTTTTACCTGCGTTAAACACTCCATGGAACCAAAGGAACCCACGAATAAGTTTCTTAATGTCTTTAATAATTTCCTTTGGAAGCACGAACACCGAAGCCTAATAAATATGAAGTGAAGAAAGTATAGATAACATAAGTTGAAGACGACCAACTATGGATAACGATTTGTTGCGCCAGTCCCCAATACGATTCCTGACCTTCTCAACTAAAATTTGACAATCAGATATCCGCAGTCTACTAGATATCAGCGGCACTCCGAGGTATTTAATAGGAAATGACCCCTCTTCAAACGGAACTACTTCCAAAATTGCTTGTTTAACAACATCTCCCACATTGCAAAGAAAGCCTTACTTTTGGAAATGCTAGGAACAAGTCCAGAAACCCGCTTAAAATCATTAAGAACCTTCATTAGGACCATAACATAATTTTTGTTCCCATAAGAGAACATAACAAGATCATCTGCAAAACAAAGGTTAATAAGACTAAGCTTTACGACAATGTGGGTGGAATTTAAATGATGACGACTCAGCCACCTCTCTATTAAGCATCAACGTTAAAACCTCCATAATCATCGTAAATAAATAGGGAGACATTGAATCACCCTGTCTCGGCCCGCGTTTCCCAGAAAAATACCCATACAAATAACCATTAACTGCGATAGAGTACGAAGGAGAAGTAACGCAAGCCATAATCCATTTTATCATCCGATTATGAAACCCAAATCCCAAGAGAATCCGCTCCAAAAACCCCCAGTTTACCGTATCATACGATTTTTGGATATCAACTTTAAAAACACATCTAAGGGCTCCAGACTGTAAATGATAGTTTCTCACAGGTTCTTGCGACACAAAATATTGTCCGAGATGCTCCGTCCAGGGACGAAAGCAGACTGATTCTTACTCACAATACCATCTAACCCAGAGTTCATTCTTTCCCTGATTATTTTACTAATACACTTGTATAAGACATTGCAACACGAAATAGGCCGATAGTCTGAAACTTTAGTAGGAGTGGACACCTTCGGAATTAAAGCTATTATGGTGTTATTAACCTCCCTCAAAAGACGCCTATTAATAAAAAATTCTTTTATCGCCAAACACACATCCGGACCAGTAATATTCCACGATTTTTTGAAAAACGCTGACGTAAATCCATCAGGACCCGGCGCCTTCCCATCCCCAATACTAAACATAGCACTTTTAATCTCCTCATCAGTCACCGGACTAATCATATAACTAGAAACCTCATTAGAAAACCTGTTTGGAAAAGGTGTACCTGTATCTTGCAACGGCTCAACGGGATCCTCCTTGCCAAGAAAATCGGAATAGTGGGATAAAAACCGCTGTACCACACCATCTCCCTCAATTATTTCATCATTTATACCTCGAACCATAACAATTATATTCCTATTTCGTTGCCCTTTCATCATGTTATGAAAATAACCGGTATTACTATCACCCTCCCTAAGTCAATTAATCTTTGATCGTTGTTTCAGCAAGAGATCCTCATAAATCCGTGCTTCAGTATAAGCATTTAAAAGAATACTTTCATCCATACGAAGATCAGTGGAGTTTGGATCCTTATCGAGCTGGGCTTGCACTACATTAAGCTCGTGTTTAAGCATTTTAACACGTCGACCAACATTCCCATCTTTCCACATCAGCTTCCGAATACTCGGCTTACAAATTTTTAATTTTTAAACAACACGAAACATATGATAGCCCTCAAACCGAGTCAGCCATTTTTCCCTAATTAACTGAGCAAATTCCCTCTTCAGCGTGACAAAATTAGCCAACTTGAACGGGCTGGGCTTTTTGCTCTTATTCAAGGGAATTTTCAGTACCGCCGGACTATGATCATAAATACGGTACAATAAGAGGAGATTCTTATAAATCAATACTTAAAGTAAAATAAGTAAGAAATATAAAAAACAATTTATTATATGTGTAATTTTGTATTATATTTATTTATTCAATTATAACAAACTCTAAAAAAACAAGTTTTGATATGCATCAAAATATATTTCGTTCAGGAATTGTGCATTAAATACATTGTATATATATATATATATATATATATATATATATATATATATATATATATATATATATATATATATATATATATATATATATATATATATATATATATATATTTATATATATATATAGAGAGAGAGAGAGAGAGAGAGAGAGAGTTGGTTTCAAATGAGAACCACCTAAATATTTAGGAACCATAGGAACTACTTTTTAACCATTAATTTAACAAAGCCCACTTCATTTTCAAAAGTAAATATCTTTTGAATTATAAACTTTTACGAAATAACGGGTATTAAATTCTCGTTTGTAAAAATATAAATCTTTTAAATATTGAAGACTTTTTTTATATATACTTCAAATTTTGAATTTTTCAAAAACTGTCCATATACACGGATAAATATCTTTGTATACACTTGTGTATACATATGTATTCAGTTGTGAATATATGGTTTGAATGTAGGTTACTAACTAGTTAATACACCGGTAAATAGAAGTGTATTCACTTATGTATACATATGTATTCATCTATGAATATATGGTTCAAATGTGTTTTTAGCGAAGTAGTATATACACTGGTGTATATACCGAAACCCAACCAAAAAAACAAAAATCGTCAAAAGTATATCAAGTGGGTGCTCGTTGGAAATGCAGTTAAATGCTTGTTGTAATGGTGTATTTAGTTTTTCCTAAAACCTAGTTATACTCTAGAGATATTAATTTAAAGTTGGTTTTAAGTGATTGATTATAAAGTGGTTCTTATGGTTTTTAAATATTTAGTGATTTCTATTTCAACCCACCTCTCTCTCTCTCTCTCTCTCTCTCTCTCTCTCTCTCTCTCTCTCTCTCTCTCTCCTCTCTCTCTCTATATATATATATATATATATATATATATATATATATATATATATATATATATGGGAGGATTCTTGTGAAAAGTCCCAAATTTATAAAAAGTCGAGGAAGTATTGTGGGAGTGACATGTGACAACTTTGGAAAAAAAAATTTTATTTTTAATAAAAAAATAAGATTTTTTTTTATAAAACAAATATTTAAAAAAAAAAATCGAAATTTTTTTTTTCAGGGAATTTTTTTTTTTTTTTTTGACTCGAAAAAAATATGATCCACATTTATGATGCACACCTATGATGAACATTTATGTGTGCATCATAGTTCAATATCATAACTTTTTTCTGTGCATCATATATTTTGTGTGCATCATATGACGTGGCAGACGACGTGACATGCTTATTTGACAAGTTCAAGTACATTTTGTGACTTGACATAACTTTTTTGTGTGCATAACGTTAAAACTTATGCACGAAAATGTTGACGTTATCGAAAAAAATTTGTTTTTTCGAAATTTTTGTTTATTTTTTTTTAAATAAAAAATATAAACAAAATAATTTTTTTTAAATTTCACCTAAGCATCCACGTGTCATTCCTACATTGCTTCCTCGACTTTTTACAAATTTGAAACTTTTTAATTTGATCCTACTGCTATATATATATATATATATATATATATATATATATATATATATATATATATATATATATATATATATATATAGAGTTGCCCAAGTGATTATAGCATGCTGCCTATCTGTGGGAGGTCTCGGGTTCGAGACTCTCTCAGAGTGGGTAATTTACAGATACAGGCCCCCTTGCATGATGAGATTGGTGGGTATACAAATGTATACCAGGGGCTAAGAGGCACCTTCCAATAAACCTCTTTTATATATATATATATATATATATATATATAGGGTTGAGATAGACCAATAAAAATTTTGAGAATAATAACACTTTATTTCAAAACCCACTTAAAGTTTAATTTTGTATAAAAATTAAATATCTCAAAAACCGTAAATGTATTAAATAAATATATTACACCATTATAACGAGCGTTAAATTACCTTTCTATAGAGTACCCACTCGATATACTATTGGAGAAAAAAAATTGCGGGTTTTTTTTATGGGTTTTAAAAATTTATATTATAAAATTACGAATTTATCACATATAATTTAGTAGTTTGACATTTTTTTTTTAATCGTTTTTCTTTTTGATTCTAGTTGAATGTATATAATATAACAAATATATGTTTTGAAATTCATATTTAGTGTTTGTTGGGTTATAACTTAGCTAAAATAGTTTAACCATGAACAATTCACTTAACAAACAAGAATAGTAACTTAAACTATTAATACGGAAGATATTAAGAGTTACTTAGTATGGCTGTCCAACAAGTTACTACGGCTAGTCAAGTTACTACGGTGATATTGAAGTCACTACGGGCAAAGTCAAGATACGGAAGAAGTCAAGACACGGAAGACCAACTTGCCGTGCAAGTATAATCTAAGAATTATAATTAGATTCTGTTTCCTTTTGTTAATTAGATAGAGTTTCCTTATTTCTAGATAATGATATATTTAGATAAGGATAGATGATGTTTCCTAGTTTATCTAGGTCGGCCTCAAGGTCTATATAAAGATAGATCCTTGTATTCATAAAAACACGTTGTATTGATATTCTTAAGATTAATACGATTGAGGCTTATAATTCGACAATACTTTTTGTTTGTTCTTATTCATAACTTATTGTTCGACAACTTGTAATATTGAAGTGTTCATCCGCTGCTGAACTTCTTCAATAGATCTCGATCTTAACGAAGGCAAATCTATTAGTTTACATTAACTAATCCGATCCTGACAGTGTTCAAATCATATGTGATTGTACGTTACGAATATCAACATTTGTCCGAAAACGAAAAAATAAAAAATCATCAATTTTTTTTCCGGGTCTATATAGGTTATATCTTATATAATATTTTTGCGTTTTAAAAATTAACTATTAAAGTTGAAATCATGTGTTTTATTGCCTTATAAGTTTTCAAAATTTTAGATACTTTATAAAATCACATATGATATACAAATACAATCACATGTGATATGCGTACTATCACATTTGATATGCATACTATCACATTTATGTCAAAAAAATGAAGCTAAACAAAAATCGTTATATATGATATACAATACTATCACAAATGATATGCGTACTATCACATTTATGTTAAAAAAATGAAGGAAAAAAAATCGTCAAAATTCAACATTTTTTTTCTAAATTTAGGTAATTTATACGTTTTATAGTAATTCTTTTTTATAAATTTCTACAAAAATTGGTGCTAATATCACATTTGATATTATCGTTACAATTTCAATACCCAGAAAACAAAAAAAAAAACAAAAAAAAATCGCCGAAAGTATATAACATAACTGCTCTAATTAAAGAAAAAAAAGAGACGACCGCAACGGTATAATTTATTTCGTCCAACGATTTATGGTTTGTAAGATAAATTAATTTAAAAAATAAATAAAAGAAAAGTGGATTTTGATTTTAATATTAGCCATTAGATTAAAAAAAAAATACATATGTATACACAAATGAATACACTTCTATTCACCGGTGTATAAACTAGTTCGTGACGTACATTATAACCATATTTTCACCACTGGATAAATACGTATACACAAGTGTATAAGATGATATTCATCAGTGTATATACATATTTTTTGAAAAATTCAATATTTTTAGTATATACACCAGTGAATAAAAAAAGAAAAAAAAGTCATCAAAATTTAAAAAGTTTATATTGCTCTTAAAAATAATTAAATACTCGTTCTAATGGATTTTTTTTATTTCGTAAAAGTTTATAATTTAAAAAATATTTATTTTTGTAAATGAAGTGGGTTTTGTTATATAAGTGGTTAAAAAGTGGTTCATATATATATATATATATATATATATATATATATATATATATATATATATATATATATATATATATATATATATATATATATATATATATATGTATGAAGACCGCAAGGGCTTGCCCAAGTGGTTATAGCATGTTACTTATCTGTGTGAGGTCTCAGGTTCGAGTCTCTCTGAAAATAGGTAATTTACCGACACATGTGCCTTGTATGGTCACAGATAAAAGTGATTTGGTGATAAAAAAAAATTAAATTTACGATCAAAATGTACTATTCCAATAAAATAAAAAAAAATAAAAGAAAACTTAATTATAAAAGAGCATTAATGAGCTCAAACATTTCCCTACTACTTGACTAAAATGAGAAGCCCTACACGTAAGTTTTTTAAGCAGCTGTACCGTTAAATCAATCTATATTTGGATCCAGATTGCAAACTCAATGATAATAAGAAATGAATATCTCGCTTGACCAATGACCGGGCACATTATATAACCATTTTATAATTACAACTCCATTTGCTTTGCCTTAAAAATTTGATGTTAATTTGAGAAGTAGGTTATTTACTTCCTTTCTGATGGTTTGTATGCTTCTTCTATACGTGTCAAATGACCATCCTTAAACAACAAATATATTGTTGATTACTAATTTAAAACTAATTTGCATAACAAAATGTTTTTGTCCATTTATTAATGATTGTTAGTATGATGTATTGAGAAATATATATTAGATGATATTAGTAATAAAGACCTTATGAAAGTTTTTCACTTTTTGAAACCTCATCGATCGGATAATATTGTAATAAACTTACTTTTTAATCGTGTTACTTAATTTATGCTTATATGTATGCATTTATGACCGGACCTGTTTTGGTTTTAGATTTTATTAATATTCAACATGTTCTAAGTAATTCCGACAATGACCCATATGAATTAGAATCTTAGATCCGTCACTGGAATCAACCAAAGCTGCCGCATTACCAAATCACTAAAATTAGAGGACAAGAAGTTAACGGTCTAACACAAACGAAAACAATAAAGTTACTGGATCAAGGCTTCATCAAGATCTTTTACAAAGGTATAGTTTTTTATTTGTTTTTCTTTCTCGTCTTCTTTTTTATGATTATGAAGATCCACCATCGTTACTACATTGCCTAAAGTTTTTCGATTAGTTTGCAATCTTTAATTTTGTGAACAAATTTTCCAAACGCATGATAGAATGATTGTCATTCCTATTGGATACAAAGAACCTAGAGATAGTATGTTGAATCCTTACTCTATCCGTTTCAAATTATTGTATATAAACAAAACATATAAAGTTTAAAAAAATGTGTATTGATCACAACTTTGTTTTTGGCTAAAGTCACAAAAAACAAATTATCTTTCTATAATTACTTAATTAATGATTTTATTAATTTGATAATCTTTTAACAATTCTAAATATTATATTTTTGTTAGTGGCAATATTTTCAGAATAAGAGAAAAAAAGATGATGGTCAATAAAAATAAGACGGAATGAGTTTTTAATAATAAGTATCAAATATTTTAAGTTTTTTTTTCTTTTTTTTTTTTTTTTTTTTTTTTTTTTTTTTGAAACGGCAAATAGAATATATAATAATAAACACCCTAACAAGGCGCTAGGGGCAAAGAAAATATATACAAATACAAAGAGAAAGAAAAAGTTTAAACCGAAGAGTTACAACCGAGTCATAGGACTACAACACCGATCTCCCCAAGTCAGACCCAATTTTACACACCTATTTTTAAACCAAATATATGTTATCGATTGTATAATGTCTGCACATTTCTCGGGGGGCATCCGTTGATTGTTAAATATCAAATATTTTAAGTAATAGTAAAAAAGAGATTTACAATTTGATATTCCCTAGACGTGTGTGGTGATAATAATAGTTATTGTGATCATTAAATGAAGTTAGTGGGTACTTTTGGTAGATTCGAGTCGGAGTAAATGATGCCCAAAAGATCCAAATCTTGCATCTTCAGAACTCACTTTTCTTTTATAAGAAACCCTAAAATCTGGGATAAAACAAGTAACAACCATTCTCTATACATTTATACATACAAGAGTGTACATATATATTTAATAGTATTCTACTCCTTTTAATACTAAAGGTTATATAAGTATTTTTCCAAACAGAGATTTAATTATTATTTACATGCCTAAACGTCGACCTTCCATATAACATGTTACTCCGTATATACTATAAACATTTTCTTGTTAATATTGCAAATAGCGGATGATGTAACTTTATTTTACTTGTAGGACGGTTATAGTCCGAATTGAATTCGTCTTATTTTTCAATAGAGATTAACATTTATATTGTTCTAAGAAAGTCATTTTACTTTTTTATGACATGTTTGTAAAAGAGAATAATGATAGTGGCCCAAAACAAACATATAGGGTTGTTCATTAATTGGGTTTCAATTGGTAGTATCAGAAAACATAAAAACAATAGGCTCAACTTCATAGTAGGCCCAAACTATAACAACAACAAGCACGAAATGAGTAGAGAAGGTAAATGCCATTTTTATTTGGTAAAAAGTATGATTAATAATAACAAAATTAATGTAACTAAGATTGCATAATTTACATGTTAATAATTAAAAATTAAAAATATGTTACACTTAACCTTTTTCTTATTGATTCTCAAAGATTAATGTAAACTACTTTGATTCAGTATCAACAGCAAAAAACCTTAAAACACTTTTTTTCAAATTCTTACTTTTGTTAATAGTTTAGCATCTAATATAATAATTTCAAAGCTCCCGGGATCGAATCAGTTAGTTATTCACATGAACAAGGAAAGTCACATGAACAAGGAAAGTATGGAATGCTTTTGGCAAAGTCATGCAAGATAAAGAGATAATAGCATAAACAAGAAATTAAAATAAAATGCCACCAGCTTCTAAATATTAGTTTGTTGTTTGTTAATGAACTTTACTACTCGGGTTTTTCTCTTTTTTCTTTATTTTTTTTTTAAAATCAAAAAATTTAGGATCATCCTGATAAAAAATAAATACATTAGGGTTACCCCTAAATTATAGCTGGTGCTGGGCAAAATGTTTTAACAGAAAGTTTGACTTTAATATATATAGTTATGCCTACACGGTATAACAAGTCTTCAATGTTCAAAACTCAATTATTTTCTTTTACTTATTTTTTATGCAAGTTTCTCGATCAAGTATATTGTTTGGTTATAGTGTATTACTACTGGTGAAGATGGTTAATACTGGTTACTGGTTAAGTTACTACTGGTAACTATTACTACTGGTGAAGATGGTTACTATTGGTCACTAGTCAAGTTACTACTGGTCATCACTATTACTACTGCTGCTGCATGGATTGCATGGGAGTCTCTACTGGAAGTTACTACTGCTGAGCTGATAATGTTTACGTTTTATTAGCAGATATATATGTTACAGATTTGGATAATTACAAAGTAGATTCGATAGATATTATAACCCGATCATGTTTAGGGTTAGTTAGCCTCAAGGTCTATAAATATAGATCCTTATATCGTTGTAAATATACGTCTATTACGAAACCCTAATTCTAATAGATTGAGGTTGTTGGTGGAAATCTTGTGTTCATAATTGTTTATCGTTTATTCATTCATATTCATATAAACTGTTATTCAAACCTTGTAATATCAAAGTGTTGATCCGCTGCAACTTCTTTGATAGATCTAGGTCTAATCGTTTGTTTGTATACAAACCTAGTTCGACAGACCCTAACAAGTGGTATCAGAGCACAAGGTTGCTCTAGATCTAAGATCCACAAGGCGTTTAAACAAGTTTTCACAAACAGATCTAAGATGTTTGATCTCAATGAAGGCGTTCAAGCTAATAGGGTTCCAGTACTCACATCATCAAACTTGATATGTGGAAAATTCGTATGTATCAATACATGCTTCAAAGCAATTACTCGATGTGGCAAGTGGTTATGAATGGTGTTAAATCTGTTGCACTGCCCGGACCAGACGTCAAATATAAAGTTGTAGGTACATCTGAACCACCATCCACTGAGCAAGAAAGAAGGGATATTCATAATGAATGTCAAGCTTTAAGCACCTTGCTTATAGCTATACCTAATGAATATCAACATCAGTTCAGAAACTTTACTGATGCTAAGCTGTTATGGGAAGCTTTGGAAAAACGACTTGGGGGAACAACGAGCACAAGGAGAAATCATAAAGACTTGCTAAAGCAACAATTTGAAAACTTCATGTCTGTAAAAGGAGACACATTGTCTCAAATTTTTGACAGATTCAACAAGCTAATTGGAGAGCTATCAAGTATGGGAGTGAATACTGCTCAAGATGACATCAATAGGAACTTTCTCAGATCCCTAGGAAAAAATTAGACGATGTATATTGTCAGCTATAGACAAGGTAATACACTTGATACCATGGATATTGATGAACTCTACAATGAGTTACGTGTCTTTGAACCTGAAGTAAACGCTAAAAGACCATCAAGCTACTCAACTCAGAATGTTGCGTTTGTTACTACTATGGGAGCTGGATCATCATCAGAAACTGGATCTGTCTCTAAAGAAACAAAAGGAAAGCAGACTAGAAACTCAGATGAAAGTGTGAGGGAAGTGTTCTTTTCCAGTCATGAAAATTCTGGGCTAGTAATTGAAGACTTGAGCAAGTTAATGCTGATGATCTGGAGGAGATGGACTTGAAGTGGCAGTTCGCTATGCTAAGTGGGAGAACCAGAAGATTTATGCAAAGGACTGGCAGAAATAACTTTGCAGTTCGCAGAAGTGATAATACTGGATTTGATAAAAGCAAAGTCAGGTGCTTTGAATGCAAGAAACTTGGACACTTTGCTAGGGAATGTCCAAACAGTAACAAAGATGACAATCAAAAGAAATCAACTTAGCACAATATTGCAGGTTCAAGCAACAACTATCAAGGAAGGTCGTCCAACTCAACTGCTTTGGTTACTCAGGATGGACTAGGGTTTCTGGAGCTTTCAAGCTAATTAAGAAATAACCAATCAAGCTCTCACGGTGATGTTGTAGAAAATGACATTCCAATTGAGGTATTATCTGAACTTTGCTCTCCTGCATGCATTAAACAAGTTAGGTATTATACAGAACATAATAAACTTGTATTTGAATCTTTACATAAGTTAGAAGAAAGAAGAAAGGAGCTGTCAAAAATAATTGCTAATTTTGAACAACAAGTTAAAGCTTATGTTAAGAATGAAACTAAATATCAAGAGGAATTAGCAATTGTGAAATGGGAGAGGAATAATGTATTAGCTAAGGTGATTAAATCAGAAGAACAATTTCAGGAAATAAAAATTGAAAATGATCAAATTAAGCTAACCATTAAAAAGTATGAGAATGCTTCAAAAACTGTTGATCAAATTCTAAAATCACAAGTGCATGGTAATAGCAAGAATGGGATTGGGTACAATAATGTGGCACCACCTTTTAACAACAATTACATTCCTCCCAGTCTAGATTCTAGTGAAGAATTTAGTGAGGAAGAAATTGAAGTTAATACAAATGCTAATGCAGATCCCATGAAAAGTAAGATTCCTCTAACAAAACCTAGAGTCTATGAGAAAAGTAAAAAACAAGCTGTCCCACAAGAAAAAAATTGTGATTCTACGTGTCATTCACCAAAAATCTTAATAACAGACCACATGTTTATAAAGAAAGAAACTGGCACTACATTGGACAAAGAAAACAGGTCAAGACATGAAATTGCATGAGTAAACAGGGACATGCATTACATGTAAGAGGTAATGTAAGAAACTGGAGTCAACGTGTCATTCACCAAA
This sequence comes from Senecio squalidus, assembly GCA_910822075.1. Classification (NCBI taxonomy): domain Eukaryota; kingdom Viridiplantae; phylum Streptophyta; class Magnoliopsida; order Asterales; family Asteraceae; genus Senecio; species Senecio squalidus. The sequence continues at coordinate 36,566,463 of CAJVGC010000432.1, forward strand.
AGGGTCAAAAATTCTTTGAAAGATGTCTTGTGTGTGGAAAAACAAATCATTTAACTGAAGATTGTTTCTATAACAAAAGAAATAACCGGAATGGAATTGGATTTAATAGAAATGGCTCAAACTCACCACCTAGGTTTGGTAGGACTGCTCAGAAGTTTGTGAGCAAAAGGAATTTTAACAAAAAATATCAAAAACCAAACTTTAAAGAAAATAATATTGCCAGTGGTAAATCTGACAGTAGTAATTCTCTTTATGCACAGAATAACAAACCTGCATATCATTTTAAAAGATTTGATTATGTAAATGAAAAAGGTAAACCCAAGACTACGTTGGCTTGGGTTCTTAAAAGACACTAATCCTTTTCTCATGTGCAGAGCAAGCTGAGTATGAAAAAAGAAGATACGTGGCATGTAGATAGTGGCTGCTCTAGGCACATGACATGCAACAAGCTGAAGCTTCAAAATTTTGTTGAATATGATGGAGGCTATGTTGCTTTTGGAGGAAATTCAAGAGGTGGTAGGATTACAGGAAGAGGAACAATCAGCAATGGTAAAGTTACTTTTGAAAATGTCTTCTTTGTCAAAGAATTAAATTATAACCTAGTAAGTGTCTCTCAAGTGTGAGATAAAAAGAATAAAGTTGTCAGGATCAATATACTTTATGTAAACCAATATGTCGAATATAGATCTTGATCTATCAAAGAAGTTTAGCAGCGGATAAACACTTTGATATTACAAGTATAATGAACAAACGAATATTGTTTTATTAATAATATAAGAACAATAACGATTGTTGAATTACAAGCCTCAATATATTAATCTCTTGAACGAATGATCAACATACGTGTTTTTCTTAATACAAGGATCTATGTATATATAGACCTTAAGGCTATCCTAGCTAATCTAGGAAACTACTTTACAATTTCAATTGTATTATGACTGCAATCACAATTGCATCATAATCTCAATTGTTGTATTTAAGGAAGAGATAATTACAAATATAATCAATAATTATCTAAACTACACTTGCAGTAGTAATGAGAAGCGGGCAGTAGTAACAGACTCTAGCAGTAGTAACCATTAGTTCTTCAGGAGTATTAACTGTCTTCATGCAGTATTATCTTGAGCAGTATTAACCAGCAGTACTAATGAACAATATAAATGAAACTAAACTATTTAACTAACAGTTTAATCCCAACAGTCTCCCCCTAACATGAACTTTGACATATCATTAAAGTAACAAGTTATAAGAACAAGTTCATTACAAATAGATGATTACAAAACTACTATTTACTCTCTTTCCTCTTAGCTTCTCTCTCTTCCTTTAACCTTTGCTTTTCTTCATTCCTCAGAATTACCATCCTCCAAATTAAATCATTAGCCATCAGGGAGGTTCTAAGTGCAGACAACTTTATGGTGATCATCTCATGAAGAGTTCCAAGATCCAAATTGTATCTTCTATCAATCAAGAAGAATCTGATAGTTCCATGTCTTCTAACAATGGAATGGACTCCACTTCTTTCATATAAGTACCACCTTTCAACTGGATTATGTGCTCCTCCTTTATGAAATACAGTGCTCACCATTTCTTCTTCCGGAGCAAACATCCCATTTAACCAGTCAAGTGCAAGATCAGTTCCTGTACAAGTACCTCTGTTTTGAGAATACTTTGTAACTCCAATTTCATATAATTTCACCACATCTTGTCTTGAAAAGTCTCTAATCATCCTGTAGAATGCAGGAATGATGTACCTCTTCTGATCAGCTCTTGTCACCACATATGTTGTTTTGTTTGCACCTCCAACATATTCCCGATCAATGATTTCTGGAAGATCCACAACCAAAGGTTCTACATGAATCCCCTCTTCATGAACAATCAGAGTAGAACAATCATCAAGTGAGATATCCACATCTCCCTCTTTATCCACAATTGATGAAGAATCAACTAAGATAAATTGATTGGAAGCAGTAGTTGATTCATCAATTTCCACCTCAGCTTGAGTAGTTTCAACTGCAACATGCTCCTTTCTGCAGTAGTAGAAGTAGTTGTGGAAGCTTCCATTCTTGGCTTCTTGTTGGGTAGTCTTAAATAAAATGACTTCTTTCTCTTCTGCTGTTCAGGTAGACTAATAGATTTAGATTGAAGAGGATTTGGAACTACCTGTCCTTGTGGTGTAAGTTCAGTAGCTCCCAACTCATGTGCTTTCTTGACCAATCTCTCCAACTCATACCTTTCCTTCTCCTCCTTTTCAGACAACCTGTCAGCTTCCTCTTTGTCTTTCTTTCTTTCCTTCTCAAAGAGTGCAAGAATCTTGCCAAAGTTCATAGGCCCTAATGATTTGCCACTATAGCCTCTTGCCTTCAAATAATTCATGAACTTCTGCTTGTGTTTTCTATCTTTTCCTTCTTTAGAGTCTTTTTCACAATCAACTGAGACTTCTTTGCAGCTTCAGCTTTTACTATCTTTGCAAGTTCTTTGTTGTATTCAGTCAACAAAGCAAGTCTTTCTTTTTATTCCCTTGCAATCCTATCAAACTCTCTATGTTGAAGCTGAGCATGTACTTCCCTTGCTGTTACAGGATCTGCACCCACATCCACAGTTTCAGATGCTAGCTGCAAGGCAGGCAACTCATCCAACTTAATCTTCTTTGAAGCTTCAGATGTCTTTTTGTCTTCCTCTATTAACACACCTTTACCTTTCCCCTTAATGAAAGTGTCAGATGGATTTACCCTTCTACCTCTAATGTATTGAGGTCTAGGTATGTGATGTGAAAAATCTAGTTTACCGAAAATAAACTTTTACTAGATTACTACACGGGCAGTGTACCCTTGTCGGTTGTAAAATAGTATAGGTAAATATCGGGTTCGAACACAGGGACTATTTATAATCGAGAATTTTAGTTTTGAAATAACAAATAACAAGTAACAATTTGGGTTTTAGTCTTTAAGAAGACTTGATTATACTAATGATAAAAATACTTTTCTTAATTCAAATATGGATAAAAGACGCTTGCTCGGACCGTTTACGAATGTGTGTTATTTCCTAGGTATGAAAATGTCGATAAACTTCTAATGTAAAATCCTAAGTTCCTTTCGAATACCGGATTTCTCCAATTACCTAACCATGCAACTATTCCTTTCGAATATAGTTAACACCTCAAGTAATTGTGCATAAAGTTCCAAGCCGATGTGTGAGAATTAACCTATAAGCTTCCTTTCGAATAGCTTACTAACTAATAAACCGATTTCTCTTAATTTATTAACTAGCGTTTGTGTTATTACTTACTTGTTTAAATTGTTGTTAGTGATTCCTTTCGAATACCACTAACTCTTAATCAACTAAAGACCGGCCGATTAATTCGTTCTTATTTCAGTAAAAATTACGGATTCCTTTCGAATACCCGTTTTTAGATTACCAAACAAAAATATAAACAATTATAACAATATAATTAAAGTGTTAACCCAAACGGATCCCCGATTAACCTCTACACATCAATCTAATTTCATACCCAAAATCTAACACACAAACGATCACAAATCCAAGCAAACGTTTAAGGTAATTAGCTACTCATAACGGTAACGAAACTAATCATATAAATGAAAGACATAATTCAATTGCTAATAAAAATAAAGAAAATGTTCAATACCAAAATAACAACTTGCAATAGTCTCCAAGTAACTAGAAATAAACGAAAATAACGATTGTTCAACGATTCGATGAAATTCCGGAAAATGATTGTGATATGCCTTGCTTTCTCCTCAATTCAATGATGAAACTGAGATAAGTGAATGATAAGATGATCTTTTCTGTGTGTCCCACGTTCTCTTTAAGTTTAGCTAATTAAACCTTTTGTTTTCCCAAATGATTACTGTTGGGTTATAACTTAGACAAAACAAGTTAACCTATAAACAATACGCTTAACAACAAGAATAGTAACTTAGACGATTAATGCGGAAGACATTAAGAGTTACTACGGAAGAACAAGTTAGTGCGGCTGTCCAATCAAGTTGCTACTGTTGATGAAGTTGCTACGGAAGATAACAAGTTGATGCGGTCATAACAAGTTGATACGGAAGACCAACTTACCGTGCAAGATAATCTAAGTTATAGAGTTATAATTAGATTATCTCTATGTTTCCTTTTGTAATTAGATATAGTTTCCTTATTCTAGATAATGATAGTTTTAGATAAGGATAGAAGATGTTTCCTAGTTTATCTAGGTCGGCCTCAAGGTCTATAAATAGATAGATCCTTGTATTGATAAAAACACGTTGTATTGACATAATTCATTAATATAATTGAGGCTTATAATTCGACTATATTCTGTTTGTTTTTATTGTTATTCCGATAACATTATATTGTTCGACAACTCTATAAATATTGAAGTGTTCATCCGCTGCTGAACTTCTTCAATAGATCACGATCTTAACGAAGGCGAACTGGTTAGTTTATATTAGCTAATCCGATCCTAACAAGTGGTATCAGAGCACAGGAGGTGCTTTAGATCCATTGATCAACGAGTTGATAATCCTCATAAGCAAGAATCAATATAACCATCATGACTGAAGTTGCAATCGGAAAAGTTCCCGTTCTAAACAGCAACGAATTCGACTTATGGAAGCTACGAATCAAGCAACACATCCTATTGTCAGACTATACAGTTTGGGATGTGATCATCAATGGCAACAAGCCTGCAGCCACTCCAGGTGCTGACGGACAACCAAGTCTTCTTACTCGTTCAACATTGACTGACTTGGACAGAAGAGAAAAGCAAACCGAAATCAAAGCCCTTAGTATTCTTCTAATTGCCATCCCCAACGAATACCAATCGCAATTTGAAGAATATCAAGATGCCAAATCGCTATGGGAAGCTTTGGAGAAAAGATTCAGCGGAACAAAGAATACCAAGAAGAACAAGAAAGCTCTTCTTAAACAAGAATACGAAAACTTCAATTCCCTGAATGGCGAACGAATGACTCAAACCTTTGATCGATACAAAAAACTCACATGAGAGATGATCAGCGCAGGAATCAAGTATGAGAAAGAAGATCTCAATCGAAAGTTCATTCGAGCTTTAAGCAAGGAATGGAAAATATACACGGTTTCCTATAGACAAGGAGACACGTTAGAAGAACTGGAATTGGATGATCTTTACAATGACTTAAGAGTCTTTGTGGCAGAAGTGGAAGCAGAAAAATCTGGCAATATCAACCACAATATTAACAATGTTAATACTGCCCTCGTTACAACTTCTGGAGGACCAAAACATGAAATTGGTGAAGAGATTTCATTCGAAGCTTTCATCACACAATGTTCAAATCTTACAAGTGAAGACGTAAAGCAGATGCATCAAGACGACTGTGATTAGATTGACCTAAAGTGGCAATCTGCCATGCTGGCTTTACGTGCAAGAAGATTTGTTAACAGAACAGGAAGAAGGTTCAATCCAAGAAATAATGAACGAATTACGTTCGACAAAAGCAAGGTGAACTGTTATGATTGTAATGAACTAGGCCACTTTGCTAGAGAATGTCCAAACAAGTCAAAAACCAATAATCGACGCACCATTCAAGACAACAATCAGAGTGCACTAATGTCACAGGACATATTTGGATACGATTGAAGTGACTTAGCCGAAGAAACAAGTCAAAACAGGGCGCTAATTTCTGAAGAACAAACTACTGTTCACGTAGAAGAAATTACTACTGTTCACCATGCATGCATAGCAGTAGTAATGGATGCTGCGGACAATGTTTCTACGGAGGATCCATTTACTACGGAGCTAGTTTATACTGATCTGGGAATTACCGAAATTGGCAAAAACGTTTTTGGATATGACTGGAATGATGACGACCAAGGAGCAACTCCAGAAGATGCTCTCATGTAGTCGTGTCAATTTCGGGTTTGACCATAAACCGAACCGGGTTTGAAAACCGAACCGGTTTTTGGTCAAACCTACCAAACCGGTTTCGGTTCCAAACCGGTTCGGTTTGGACCCGTTTTTGGTCGAGAAAATTACAAACCGATCAAACCGGTTCCCACCGGGTTGAAACCGGTTCGGGTTGAATAACCGGTTAAAAACCGGTTTGGACTTTTTAATAAAAAAAAAAAAAGCGATGATCCGGAACCCTTTGATGACGATTCCGATCAGTATTGATTCGATTGTTGATCGAAGTAATTGAATTATCGAATTTCCGGCGACTGATGTGATTGTGGTTGGGCGGCGATGAGAGAGAAGAGGCGTTGCCGGAGACAAGAAACGCAGACGCCGTTGATGCTACTGAGATCGGAGTATATGTGATATGTGTTTTGTAGTGTACTATCAGTTTGTTTCCTCTTTTCTTTCAATAAAAGTCTGCTTATTTAGGGTTTTGAAGAAGAAGTAATAACTACAAAAAATATTGGGCCTTAAATAGGATATTTAAATAGGATATTGAGTTGGGTTTAATGTTTGGGCTTTTTACACCTGTGAGATTGAGATATACATATACGAAACTCAAACCGGTTCCCCAAACCGGTTCCACTCGAACCGGTCTCAACCCGATTTTCACTTTCATTTCTCGAACCGGTTCCAAACCGCCGGTTTGGGTCAAACCCGAACCGGTTTGGGTCAAACCCGGTTTGGACCGGTTTCGGTTTCGGTTTTTTTCGACACGACTACTCTCATGGCAATCAACTCATCTCAAACAGAATCTGAAACTCCATCACTTATGGCCGAGGTAAACTCTAAACTTTGTACTTCTGAATGTAAAGATAAAATTGTTAAATATAAAAATCACAATCAACTAATGAGTGATTCAATTAAGATCTTAGAAGAACAAAGACGGTCAGCTGCTAGGGTAATTGATAACTTAGAAAACCAGATTAACTCACACAAAATTAATGAACAAAGTTATCAAGAGAAAATTAGCTTAGTTGAATGGAAAAGAGAGGACTTACTACTTAAACTTAAGGTAGCTAGGGATGAAATCAAAAGATTAGAACAAGAACATGATAAAGTTGAGTTAGATGTAGGGAAATTAGAATTTGCTTCAAAATCAGTAAATGACCTATGCCAACAACAAATACATGGAAAGGTAAAAGCTGGTTTAGGTTACAAAAAAGTTGCCCCTCCATTTAACCAAAACTATATCCCTCCATCCTTAGATGAACCTAGAATCCCTATCTCTCAGACACCACCAAAGGAATCATTCAATGTTGATCCAATCAACTATGATGAAGTTCTAATTGAGGACTTAGTTGAAGAGAGTAAGCTCAATATTGTGAAAAACAAGGATATTCCTTTGGAAAATCACTTACTAACAATAGAAGGCATTACTCAACACTCTTCACAAAGTCTAGTGTCTATGCCATCCACTGACCCCATCAAGAAAGTAAACACTCTTAATGAAAGCCCAACCAAAACAATCCCTAAGAAAAACGAAAAGACTTGGAAACACATAGGTAACAGAGGAAACCAACGAAATATGAACCAAGTAAAAGCTCAAAAAGGTCAAAGTGTCAAAAGTTCAGGAAAGGGATGTTTTATATGTGGTAAGTCAAATCATTATGCAAAGATCTGTTATCATAATCCTCAAAATCAATTGCAAGTGATTCAAAAACCACATCATGGGGTGGGATATACAGGAAGGGTTGCACATAAAAACAATTTCATGAATAATAGTAACAAATCAAATCAAGCAAATCATAAAGTGGTTACTATGAATTCAGGAAGAAATAGTGTGAACAAACGTAACACATTATCTAACAATAAGAATAGAGTTCCTACTGCCAGACAAAAGTTTGTTTCTACTGCAAAACTTAATACGGCTAAACAGAATGGTGTTAATACTGCCCGTATTAATACTGTGAAAAATAACCGTGTTAATACTGCTAGGGTTAATACTGCCAAAGGTAACTATGTTACTACGGCTTCCATCAACACTAAGAAACAAAAGCACGTCCAACCAGTATCTGTTCCTATTGTTAAATCAAAAATTGTTAACACTAAAATTGTTTCAAAAGCTAAAACTTTCAAACCCGTGTGGCAACCAAAGATCCAAGTAACTCAACCACCTATATAAACTCATCTGAGGCATGATTTCTCTCAAAAGCTACCTTCGATGAATCCACTTTATGGCATAGGAGTATGTGTCACATGAACCTAAAGAACATCAATAAACTAGTTAAATATAGTTTGGTTAGAGGTCTCCCAAACAAGCAGTTCAACCTTGAAGATAACTGCTTAGCATGCTTGAAGGGCAAGCAACACAAGTCTTCTCACAAGACAAAGGAGATCAACACCAACAACACACCTTTACATTTACTCCACATGGATCTCTTTGGTCCTACCAATGCAAAGAGTATTGCAAAGAAGTCTTATTGCCTTGTCATCACTGATGACTTCTCAAGATACACATGGGTGTAATTTCTTGGTACCAAGGATGAAACAAGTCAATTACTCATCACCTTCATCACCAAGATTGAACATCAAATTAATCTCAAAGTCAAGAAGATTCGATGTGATAATGGTACGGAATTCAAGAACCAAGTGATGAATGACTTCTGTGACAAGAAAGGAATAGAGAGGCAATTCAGTGCTGCTAGGACTCCTCAACAAAATGGAGTTGCTGAACGAAGAAACAGAACATTGATTGAAGCAGCTAGAAGCATGTTGGCTGACTCCAACCTACCTATCTTCTTTTGGGCAGAAGCAGTTAACACTGCCTGCTATGTTCAGAATAGGGTTCTTCTGGTCAAGTCTCACAACAAGACTCCATATGACCTATTTCACAAGAAACAACCCTTGATCAGTTTCCTACGCGCATTTGGATGTCCATGCACAGTCTTAAACTCTAAAGACTACCTTGGTAAGTTTGAAAGCAAAGCTGATGAAGGCACATTTGTTGGATACTCATCACAAAGCAAGGCATATCCAGTTTACAATCACAAATCGAAGATTATCGAAGAAAGCTCCAACGTGACCTTCAATGAACACACTTACACCAAGAAGGGACATGGACCAGATTGGGTTTTTGATTTGGATGCCTTGACCAAATCATTTAACTCTAACTTTGGGTTTCAACCTAATTCAGTTCCTACGGATCAGGTTTCTACTGACAATACTATTCCTACTGATCCACTTCCTACGGAGCCAGTTGCTGCGGCTCCTATACTTGGTACTGCTAGATTAGATGTCATGGAATACATCAATCTTCCTGTCTCTATGGAGGATCCCATTCAACTGTTTGATCCTATCTCACCAGAAGATCCAATTCCTTTCCATCATGAGGCAGCACCTACTAATAATGATGAAGCAGTACCACCACCCTCACCAACTGCCAAGGATAATACAACACGTCCCAATGGCGTTCCTCATCTAGTTCAAGAGGATGACAATGGAGTTGAACAAATTGTCACTGAAGAATATGAGCCTTACACCACGGATTTACCTTCTTCAGTCACTACTCCTCCATATACTACTTATTATCCTAGCAATGAGATGCCCGATATGAATGATACAAACTTAGGCGTTGAGCTAAGACTTGAGAAGATCCCATCTTCTCGTGTTGCCAAGAACCATCCACCTTCTCAAATCATTGGTGAACTCGACTTCTCAATAGAGACTAGAAGTCAAACTAAGTCCAAGAAGAAACCAATGGAAACTCTTCTTAACACATGTCTATTTGCATGCTTTCTTTCTCAAATGGAACCTAAGAAAATACAAGAAGCATTACTGGATCCACATTGGATAGAGGCATGTCAAGCTGAGCTATTACAATTCAAGATTCAAGGAGTATGGGAATTAGTGGAAGTCCCATTAGGCAAGAAGGTGATAGGCACACGCTGGATCTTCAGAAACAAGAAGGATGAAAGAGGCATTGTGGTCAAAAACAAAGCTAGACTTGTTGCTCAAGGCTACACTCAAGAGGAGGGAATTGATTATGAAGAGGTCTTTGCTCCAGTAGCTAGGATTGAAGCTATCCGCTTGTTTCTAGCTTTTGCCTCCTTCATGGGCTTCAAAGTCTACCAGATGGATGTCAAGAGTGCATTTCTTTATGGAGTTATTGAGGAGGAAGTCTATGTCAAACAACCTCCTGGTTTTGAAGACCCTCAACACCCACACAAGGTGTATAAACTGATCAAAGCTCTTTATGGCCTTCATCAAGCCCCAAGAGCTTGGTATGACACACTTTCAGATTACCTTCTTCAAAACAATTATCAAAGAGGAACTATTGACAAAACCCTCTTCTTCAAGAAATCTCACTCAGACATACTACTTGTTCAAATCTATGTTGATGATATCATCTTTGGCTCTACCAAAGCCTCTTTGTGCAAAGAATTTGAAGACCTCATGCACACTAAATTTCAAATGAGTTCCATGGGTGAACTCACATTCTTTTTGGGTCTCCAAGTCAAGCAGAAGGACGATGGCATGTTCATTAGTCAAACCAAATACGTCAAAGACATACCTACAAAGTTTGGATTTTTGGATGCCAAGGTTGCAAGCACTCCCGTTGAAACTCACAAACAACTAACGGCTAATCTTGAGGGGGAGGATGTGGATATACATAACTATAGATCTATGATTGGATCCTTAATGTATCTCACAGCTTCAAGAACAGACATCATGTTTGGAGTTTGTGTGTGTGCAAGATATCAAACAAGACCCAAGATGTCACACCTAATTGCAGTAAAGAGAATCTTTCGTTACCTAAAGGGCAAGCCTAACTTAGGCTTATGGTATCATAAAGACTCTCCTTTCGACTTAATTGCTTATACTGACAGTGATTATGGTGGTGAAAACTTAGACAGGAAATCAACAACAGGAGGTTGCCAATTTATTGGTTCAAGACTGGTGTCATGGCAATGCAAGAAGCAAACAACGGTGTCCACCTCTTCCACTGAAGCTGAATACATTGCTGCTGCTGCTAGTTGTTATGCTCAAGTGCTATGGATACAAAATCAGATGATGGATTATGGCTATTCATTCATGAACACACCAATCTTCATTGACAACCAAAGCACAATCAGCATCATCAACAATCCAGTCAAACACTCAAAGACAAAGCATATAGAGATACGCTTCCACTTCATAAGAGATTGTAACGAAAAGAAATTAATCCATGTTGAGAAAATCCACACCGACAATCAGCTTGCTGACCTTCTCACAAAAGAATTTGATGTGGGAAGATTCACATTCTTGATCACAAGTGTTGGAATGATCAATATGGATTGATAACGATATCCTTTTTCTCTTAGTATTTCTATTTTTAATAAGTCCCTTAGAGAAGCAGTAGTAACCTTATGATGAAAATCAAGTACCTTACTTTCTAGCATTGTACTATGTTACTACTGCAACATTAATAGTAAAGACAAATTTTGACCAAAGTATGATTAGTACGGCCAAACGATTAGTATTAAGGGAAGGTTTAATACTACTGCCCTAAATCTATTAATTTGGACGGAATGGTTAATACGGACAAGTAATATGTTACTACGGACCTCTGGTTTAATACTGCCAGTAATTCACATTACTACGGACAGTCCAGTTAATACGACCCATAGACCATTACTCCGGACGATTAATCAACTTACTACGGACATATTTGTTAATACTGCAAATTACCATATTAAAAGGTTTCTTAAACAATAAGTATACCCTAATTAATGGTGATTTGACAAGTCAAAATACAACTTGTAACCAACTTTTACACGTGGCGGTGTCCGATTGGACCTATTTTTTAAAATTCAAGCGCGAGGCACAGCTACTACTGACACGTGGCATTTTTTAATTGGACCGTTACTTTTAAATCATTACCCGCGTCTAATCGAAGCCAACAAGTTGTTACAAGATTGTAGTATAAATAGGGGTTCTTTTTAACCGTTTAAGAATTACCTTTTCTTAAGAACCCTAAAACTTCTCAAAAAGTTACCGTTACACTCATAATTCTCAATTTTCTTTATTTTTGTGACTAATTGTTTGCCTCATTGTTCATCGCTCTCGTAATCGTTCATCAAATCACAACAATGGCGGAACTACAGATCCACAAAACACACAACATGGTAGCTTTCTTGGAGAAAACTGATGAAAACGCTGACTTCCACCAAATAATAGACTTCTTGAATCAATCAAAAATCAAAACAACGTTAACCATTAATCCAGAAATTAATGAATCTCACATTAGGGATTTCTGGACATCCGCTGAACTTGATTCTACAGAGGATGCTATTAATGTTGTGGTGGATGGAAAAGCAATCAAAGTGTCGGAGAAAACAGTGCGCCAACATCTACAACTACATGATGCGGCAGGTAGAATAAAACTCCCTTATGACATAATGATTGAAAACTTTACAAAACTGGGATATGAGGGGGATTTAAATATTTCGACCTTTCACAAGGCTAAACTCTCCCCTCAATGGAAATTTTTGTTGCATACTTTGGAACAATGCATATCCCAAAAACGGACTGGATGGCATGAAGGTAGCTCTGCTTTAGCTACTGCCATGATATGTTTGGCAACAAAACGAACATATAATTTTTCTTACATGATTTTTGAAGGAATGCGATGGAATCATTCAAACCCAAAACATAAATTTTTAATGTATCCTCGCTTTCTTCAACACCTTTTTAACTGTGAGCTTAAAGATCTTACTAGATCAGAAAAATGCTTTTTCTCACATGCTCATTCAAAGAAAGTTTTTACTAATATGAGGCTAGTTAATAAGGGCAGTTCATCCAATGTGACACCATTGTTCTCTACAATGATGGTGATCACTGTTCCTCCAGCTGAAGGACAAGTGACTTCACCTCTGTCCCAACCCCCAGCTGCCACCATCAGTACTACTGCAATATCTGTGGGCACTAGTGCCATATCTGTAGCAGGTACTGAGGGTGTAATCCCTGAGGTTACTACGGCAGTTGCTACTGCTAATGTGCCTCCAGTTGCTACTGTGAGTTCTACTCCAGTTGCTACTGCACCAGTTACTACTTCTAGAGTAACAACCCCCACAGTTTCATCTCCTCACAAACCATCAAAGGCTACTTTCAAAAGAATCAAAAGGGTTACTCAGCCTCTTGTTTCTAAAACTATCCCTCATTCTCACACTTCAAAATCATTACCTGAAACATCTTCAGGAATGACACAAACTCTAGGGGAAAACATTGAACATACCCCCTTGTTCACTGAGTTGGTCCATAAGGAGGGGGGTGACCATGTAGGGAGGGCTGATACTACTGCAGCTTTCACTTCTTATAGTGAAGCTCAGGACAGTATCAACATCTTTAAGACCCAAACTACGGCAACACCAACCACTGCTGAGGAATTGTTCTCATCTTTGGAAGGTGGTCCCTGGCGCCAAGAGACCATGGGAGAGTTACATGCTTCTGCTAGGCAGGAGAGTTTCTCTTTTCCCTATGATCAACCGCCTGTTGGTACTCAACAGGAAAGGGGTGAGGGTAGTAATGTTCAATATTTGGAATTGATGGATATGTACCGAAATCTAATGGTGAAGGTGGAGAAACAAGGTGAAACACTCTCTACTCTAACATCTTTGATGCAACAGGTGCTGGCCCAACAGGCATTATTATCAGCACAATTACTGCCCAAAAGAATCACCACACGCAGTGTTGCAACATCACCCAGGCCATCAAGCTCTTCATCTTCTGATGATTATCCTCCAGCTGACAAAAAGGGGGAGAAAGAACAGAAACTGACTCAAATTTTATCATCTGAAGAGAGCAGGGGTGAAGAGAAGAAGAGTGAAGATACTGTCATTACTGCAACCTCTCAATAGAATGAAGATATGGAGATTGACAGTATGCTTAAGGGGGAGTTAGAGACAGAAGACATGGTGGTGGATGAAGCAGGGGAGAAAATGATAATAGATGCTGAAAAGAAACAAGTGGTTGAGGGGGAGCAGAAAGAAGTGAAGCAAATGGTTGAAGAAACAGTAGAACAAATGGAGATAGAAGCAGAAATCAATCCTGAAGTTACTACTGAACCAATGGTTACTACTGACTCACTTGCTGCGGACCCAGTTAATGCGGATGATGAAATGGTTGCTGCGGACTCGATTGCTGCGGACTCAATTGCTGCGAACATAGTTACTACTGAACCTATGGTTACAAGTCCAGTTGCTACGGACATAGTTGCTACTGAGGTTGCTACTGACCCTATGGTTACCAGTCCAGTTGCAGATTCAGATGCAGATGATCAATCATATCTGTTTACAACCACTCCTCCCACATTTTATCAAGCTTCACATCCTCTCCAAGCAATACATTCTGAAGCCACAACACTTTCAACTACAACGACTGAAGCTCCTGTTCCTACCATTGATCAACAAGAAGCTGCAGATGCCTTAATCCAACAAGAGATGACAAGAACAACTGTCATGGCTGATGAAGACACTATAGCATCACAGCTGCTTAAGATCAAAGAAGACAAGCAGAAACAAGAAAAGGAGAAAGCAGAAGCTGAAAGGAAGAAGATGATTGCTGAATTAGTTGCTAGACAAAGGGCAGCAGCTGCATTAGTTGCTCAACCCACAACAACTTCATTAACCTTACCTGAACAATCTGCTAGCTTCTCTGTTTCTACAGGTAGATGGGGCTATGTTACTGTGGATAAAAAGCAGAAAAAGATTCAGAGAGTCAACCTTGATGCTCCAGAACACAAAGACAAAGGCAAAAGTGTAGTTGTGGAGAAATCAAAGGAAGAAAAGCAGGAAGAAGAAAGACTTGCAAAGGAGAAAGCTGCAGAAGAAAGAGATTTCCAAAATCTTCTAGCAGAGCAGGAAACAGAAAGAATAATGCAAGATCAAGAAGAAGCTGAATTGATGCTAAGATTGGCTGCTGAAGATGAGCAGGCTGAAAGGGAGAGACAAAGAAAGATAGCTGAAGAGGATGAGCTTCATGCAAAATTGAATCAATATCCAACTCCATCTGAGAGAGAAAAGCTGAAAAGAATTGCTGAGGAGGATGCAATTCGTGCTAAGGAGATGGAAAATGAGGAGATTCTGGATGACCTAGTTCGTCAAGGTTTGGTAAAGTCAGATGCTGAGCTTGCAATGAAGATGCAGGAAGAAGACAAACTCATTCAGCAACAACAAGACAAAGCCAAAGCCAAGCCTGAGAAGAAGAAAGTGTCCAAATCCACAAGTGCCAAGCTAGCTGAAGATAGGCAGAAATATACCACCTATCTCAAGAACAAAGGCTACAGTGGTAGGTCACTAGGTCCTATGAAATTGGCTAACATTCTAGATCTTGTGAAGGAAGAGAAGAAGAATGAAGCTAAACGAAAAGATGCACTTGCAAGAATATTGGAAAAGAATAAGCAAGATGCAGACAAAGTCCTAAAGGCTGCCATTGCTACTGGCAGGAAGATTATACTTGAGCAAGAGCCAGTTAGTACTGCTCCTGATGTGGATGAACCTGTTGAGAAGCACAAGAGAAAGAAGCTAGCATCCAAGAGGGTACACGGGCTGGCTAAGAAACAGAGAGTAGAAACATCTACAGCTCCAAGTGCAACTCAAGAAAGTCCAAATCCTGCTGGAGAAGAACAAGCTCTTATCAATCCTGAAGCAGATTATTCTTCATACATCAACAATGAAGAAGGACTAAGGTTTACTCCATTAGCAGTGAAACCTCCAATAATCATAGACTGGAAGTTCCTTGGTGGGCAGATGGGTACTGAATATGAAGTCACTAGACAAGACAGATCAAAGAAAGTACTTCATGCCTTCCACCAAGCAATTAGAGACTTTGACAGAGATGATTTGGAAAGAATGTACAAGATTGGAAAAGTCAAATTTTCTCATCAAAGAGGTCAATGCTCGGGTACAGATCTTGCTATGGACATCCTATGCGGATTTTTCGAACCAGAATACAAGAAGAAGAGTTCAGTATTCAAGAAAGGAGGTCCAAGTAATCCAATAATCAAATGGTTCATTTATGATCGAAGTGGTGTTTATTCCCTTGTAAGAAGACATGGAGCCATGGAATTTTTCTTGGTGGATGTAAAATATCCACATACTTTGAAGACATTGGATGAGATGATCGAAGTAAAGCTTAATGGACTCCACGATTCAAGAATCGCTCATGAACTGATTTGGAGAATTCTGGTTCAACGCATAGAAGAGAAGTCAAAAGGAGACTCTGATTGGCAAAACAGAAATTTGTAATTAACTTTAAATAGTTAAACATGTTTTGTAAATAAAAACAGTTAGTACGGTTGGAGCATGAAACTTGTACTTTTGATTAATCATAAAAGTTCAAGGTTAGGGGGAGATTGTTGGGTTATAACTTAGACAAAACAAGTTAACCTATAAAAAATACGCTTAACAACAAGAATAGTAACTTAGACGATTAATGCGGAAGACATTAAGAGTTACTACGGAAGAACAAGTTAGTGCGGTTGTCCAATCAAGTTGCTAATGTTGATGAAGTTGCTACGGAAGATAACAAGTTGATGCGGTCATAACAAGTTGATACGGAAGACCAACTTACCGTGCAAGATAATCTAAGTTATAGAGTTATAATTAGATTATATTTATGTTTCCTTTTGTAATTAGATATAGTTTCCTTATTCTAGATAATGATAGTTTTAGATAAGGATAGAAGATGTTTCCTAGTTTATCTAGGTCGGCCTCAAGGTCTATAAATAGATAGATCCTTGTATTGATAAAAACACGTTGTATTGACATAATTCATTAATACAATTGAGGCTTATAATTCGACTATATTCTGTTTGTTTTTATTGTTATTCCGATAACATTATATTGTTCGACAACTCTATAAATATTGAAGTGTTCATCCGCTGCTGAACTTCTTCAATAGATCACGATCTTAACGAAGGCGAACTGGTTAGTTTATATTAGCTAATCCGATCCTGACAATTACTAATAAAAACCGCCAAGTGTAACTGTCAGCCTCGGAATGCGCCGCAATAGGTCGGAATGCGGCGCATTCCGACTTCCGTGGCGAATGCTTTTCCTCCTCTAGCGCAATGCGTCTCCATCTCTAACATTTCCAACTTTGATTTTCTCCTTTGCATTTTTAGGTCCAAAAATCCACCTCTTTTACTCCAATTACATCTAATCAACCTAAAACATAACTTTACACAAACATAAGCATAAAAGGGTCTTTCCATTACGTTTTGGACTCGAAACATAATAAATATCGCGATAAAATACTCGTATAAATGAGCGATATCAAACCCCCATACTAAAGCATTTGCTTGTCCCTAAGCAAATCCGACTCAAAACTACTACCAAATTTACAAAACATACAACTTAAGAAAATATAAGGATTCACGGGCTCAAACATTTAACTAAATTCCGGTGTTAGTAATTATAAATATGCGTGAAATTGCTAGATCGTAAAACCGACTACGAACATCTAAAGCTACTAAATTACTTAAGCAAACAAAAACCGCAATTTTCTAATGTTAACTCCTAATTCATCCCCTAGTTTTGATATGTCTAAATAACCACCCCTTTTCCCTCACTCTCCAACCGAAGTTGAAGCGATCAGCCTTTCGGGCCGATCCCTATACCGCCTTGCTTTCGGGGGAAACCTTAAAATATCACCTAAGCATTTTTTCTTCTTCTTTTGAGTACTTCTTTCTTTTGAGAGTTGTTTGGTTAGTCTTCATCTTTTTCTTTTCCTCTCACTTTTGTTCACTTCAAATATTATAGATTTATGTTTATATATTTTCTTTGAAGTGAACGATCATAACGGGATTTGAGTCTTCGTTATAGTGAGCATCAATTTCTATTTTGTTGACGGGAAAGACCTATGGCCTTTTTCTTCGCCTCTAACTCTCCAATGGGCTTAAGTGATACTAGGATTCCCCAACTACCCCCGAAAGGGTACAAGAAACTACAAGGGCTCGGTACTAAGGATATCTAGTGGTTATCTAGATTTTAGATTTTTTGGGGAAACTTAAGGAAATAAAACTAGAAAACCTAAATTCTTATTTACAAATATTTTATTAACTAGATATGTTCCTAAGCAATTTCACGTTAAAGTACCGGAATTAAGTTAAATAAACAAGATCCTATCATCTTCCCTAACTACATTTAAGCGTTTTTTTTTTTTTTTTTTTTTTTTTTTTTTTTTTTTTTTTTTATTAGACTCAAATAGGACGAAAAATAAACGCAATGGATATAAAGGGGATAAAACTAACTAATTTCCCGACTCCCCCCCATACTTAAGTAACACATTGTCCCTAATGTGTTCCATCTAAAAGAAAACTAACTAAGGGAAATTAAAAGAAAAATAAAAGTACAATTATAAAATAAAATAAAGAAAGAAAAGAAAACCGTGCGTGTTGCTTTGAGGTTGCGTGATTTCCGGACTCGACTCCGCACGTGCTGAACTTAATGTCAGACTTGGTAGTGTACACATCACAAAAGAAAACAAGTTAATTAGCACATTTAAAATCCTAAAGAAATAAAAATAAAAATAGTTCAAACTTCAACCGACACAACCGAAAATAAAATAGTTCGACAAAGTACACAACAACAAACAAACAAACAACTTCTGCCTTCTCAATGGTCTTCTTCTTCTTCTGGAGGGATAGGTAGGTACAATGATGGCGGGTTGTAATCGGTCCAACCACTTGAGGAACCCGGAACATTCTGATGATATTGGCTCTGTGTCAGATATTCCCATGTAGGCTGGTACCTCTCCATGTGGTACTGAGTATATTCCCCGAACCGGTTTACCTCACGTCGAGTCCTATCAATATCCCGCCGCATGTGGGACATGTCACTCCGCCTCTCATCCATCACTCTCCTCGAATCATCTACCTGTCTCCCAATACGAAAAACTTCATCCATCATCAGCTGGTAGTCAAAAGGATGAGTGGGTGGAGGTTGTTGTTGTGACGATGAACCCGCAATATATCCGACATGTGCTTCCCGTGCACCCTCCTCTTCTCCTTTTTCTTCTTCATCGCTTCCATCTTCTTCGTCACTTCCAAAATCTCCTGGCTGTGCAAAACTCCCCTGGGAGTTTACCGCATGACCCTTCTTCAAATCCCCCTTTGTGATAAGTTTCCAACCAATTTCCCGTGTTTACCCCCTCAAATTCGCATTTGTGATAAGACCCAAACTCCTAGCGATGCGGGTGATGAAGTGACCGCAAAGCATTGGTCCGTTTGCTTTCCTACCCGAAACCTTGTCATTCATATACTTCAAAAGTGCCCATGGTAAATTGACGAACCGTGTAGGATCCCTTTGTACAAAGTGGTGTAACATCCATAGGTCTTCCTTATACACTTTGTCATGGTGGGTGGATCTTTGATTGAATGCATAACTGATCGCCTTTTGTAACAACCGGAGCATCGAAGAACTTAAATCTGCGGCCTTGCTAGTGGTCTTGTAATTTCCCTTCCCGGATAATTGAATCCACACATTTTCTCGGTCAGTATACACTTCTTCACAATTCCAACTTCCTTGCCCTGCATACCGAGACATATTAGTACTCTCGAATTCTTGAGGGGTAAGCAAACCTGTTAAGACCCCAAAATGAGCGACCGAGATCCGATGCTCCTTGCCTCCCAACCTAAACTTGACTACTTCGGCATGAAACACTTCAACCCATTCGGATGGAAGGTTATCCACTTCCAAACTGGAGTAAAACTCCAAACACCATTCTCTATATATGGGCTCACGAACATCAAAAGCCCGTTTTCAAATTGGTATATCCCATGCTTCCCCATCTCTTATTAATTTAGTCACGAAGTACGTCTCTAGCTCATTAGTAATTCCCAATCGAGTAATTAGGTCCCAATCTAAAAATCTCGGCGGAACGAAGGTTTTGTCTTGGAGAATCGCCAATTGGTTGTTGAGTTGGATTTTCCGATTCGAGTTACATCCGGGCCACTTCAACCACCCGTATGTCTTGGGCTTCATCATCTCACTTTGAACATTGGGCTTGTAAACTCTACGGGTTTCATAAACCTCTCCCTCTTCAGTGTCCGCCACGGCTCTACATTTCCCCTACACACACAAAACAATAATAACAATGTACAACAAAAAGGTTAGAATAAAAAAAAACGAAATAAATTTTTTTTTTTTTTTTTTTTTTTTTAGCCACGGATGCCGGAATGCGCTGCATTGGGCGAAATGGCGGCGCATTCCGGTGGTTTACATCAGCGAATTTTTGTGTTAATTTGCAAACCAAAATTACGTAATCTAAACAACAAAATGCACTACATTGAACCTAATTAACCTTAATACTAACCTAATTGAACATTAGAAACCTAATTAAGCTCAAACCTAAGTTTTCCCCAAATTAATTAAAATCTATGAACCCTAATTAAAATTGCAAAAATTACGAATTAAAAGATGTTAGAAACACATACCGACTTCCCCATGATGTTAATTGAAAGATTTGCTTGATGATTTGTGGAAGAAAAAGTGAAAATCGCCGGATGTGTGTGTTGTTTGTGTGGTCGCCGTTTGAAAAAAAACAAATGAATGCTTTTGATGTTTTAACACAATGCGTCTCATAAGGCTGACTTAACATCCGAATGCGCCGCAAGAGGGTTGCATGGAGGCGCATTCGAACCTCAGTAGCAATGCCTTGGATTTTTTTTTTATTTTTTTATTTTTTTTTTTCCTTCTACTCCTAAATTACTAGAAATTTACTAAAACTAACAAGAACAATAAACAAAAGAAAGAAAAAGGTAAAAGATACAACAAACCGGGGTTTATCCCGAAGATGCTCGTTTTTGGCTCGAGTCACTAGCTTGACTCCTCGATATGCCTTCAAACTAGAATGGGTAGAACCCATCCTCCATGGTCATGCCATTCTCCTCGTCCTCCTCTAAGTACAGTTTCACCCTTTGTCCGTTCACAATAAACGACCTTCCATCGTCCGTTTCTAACTCCAAGTAACCCCCCGAGAAAACCCGTCTTACTAAATATGGACCCGTCCACTTAGATTTTAACTTTGGTGCCTTGAACTTATACTTGGATTGGAACAAAAGTACTTTATCCCCCGCTTTAAATTCCTTGCGACGAATTTTCAAATCATGGACCATTTTCGTTCGTGCCTTGTAGAGAGTTGAATTCTCGTAAGCATTCCACCGTAACTCATCTAGCTCGTGTAGCTGCAAAAATCGAGTTTCACCACTTGCTACCAAGTCGGTGCTACACTCCCTTAGTTCCCAATATGCCTTGTGCTCGATCTCCATAGGCAAGTGACATGTTTTCCCATATAGCAACTTGAACGGAGTAGTACCAATCGGGGTCTTGTAAGCGGTTCTAAACGCCCATAACACTTCATCCAACTTTCTTGACCAAAGTGACGGGTTATTGTGCACCGTCTTCTCCAATATGCGCTTAATGGCCCGATTGGTGTTTTCGACTTGCCCACTTGTTTGGGGGTGGTAGGAAGTCGAAAATCGATGTTGTACCCCGTATCGTTTCAGCACTTTCTCCATTTGGGAATTTGCAAAATGACTCCCTCTATCACTAATTAATGCCTTCGGCATGCCAAACCTACAAAACAAACTTCTCAAGAAGTCAATAACCACATTTGCATTGTTAGTGGGTAGAGCTTTTGCCTCGACCCATTTGGACACATAATCCACCGCCACTAAGATGTAAACATTCCGATTAGATGGTTTGAAGGGTCCCATAAAATCGATGCCCCATATGTCGAACACCTTGCATACTTGGATGCTTTGCTGTGGCATTTCATCCCTTCTTGTAACCGTCCCTTGCCTTTGGCACGAATCACACGTCCTAACCAAAGTATGCGCTTCCTTGAAAATAGTAGGCCAGTAAAATCCCGCATCAAATACTTTCTTGCCCGTCACCGATGGTCCATAGTGTCCCCCCGTTGGGCCATGGTGACACTCGTCAAGAATCTTCCTTGTTTCGCCTCCATAAACACACCTCCGTACCATACCATTGGCACACATTCTGAACAAATACGGTTCCTCCCAAAAATAGTATTTCGCATCCGAATATAGCTTCTTTCTTTGTTGATAACTCAGCTCCCTACTAATAACTCCTCCCGCTAAGTAATTTGCTATATCGGCATACCAAGGTCCCCGTTCACCATCTAATCTTCCAACAAATGCGAGTCGCTCATCCGGAAAAGTGTCTCTAATCTCCTCTTCGTTTAACTCTCCAAGACTCGGGTTTTCCAAACGGATCAAATGATCCGCCGCCACATTTTCTCGACCCCTTTTGTCTTGGATCTCTACATCAAACTCTTGCAACAAAAAAATCCACCGAATCAGTCTTGGTTTTGCATCTAATTTCGAGAACAAAATTTTAACGCCGAATGGTCCGTGAATACCACCGTTTTACTCAACACCAAATAAGACCGAAACTTGTCAAACGCAAACACCACAGGCAATAGCTCCTTCTCGGTGGTAGTGTAATTCTGTTGAGCTTCGTTTAAAGTTTTGCTTGCAAAATAAATAGGCCGAAAATGATTTTCAATCCTTTGTCCCAACACAGCCCCTACCGCATAATTGCTAGCATCGCACATCAACTCAAATGGCAAATCCCAATTCGGTGAAACTAAAATGGGTGTATTCGTCAATCTTTCCTTCAACAACTCAAAAGCTTCCATACAATCCCTCGAGAACTCAAATTTCGTGTCTTTTTCTAGCAATCTCGTCATTGGTCTAGTAATCTTCGAAAAATCCTTTATGAAGCGCCTATAAAAACCCGCATGTCCTAAAAAACTCCTAACCGCTTTCTCATTTGTTGGTGGTGGCAATTTCGATATCACCTCTATTTTAGCTCTATCGACCTCAATCCCGGCTCTCGATATCTTATGCCCCAAAACAATCCCCTCCTTCACCATAAAATGGCACTTTTCCCAATTAAGTACCAAATTCGTTTCCTCGCATCGTGCCAACATCCTATCCAAATTCTTAAGACATGCCTCAAAAGAATTTCCGTAAACTGAAAAGTCATCCATGAAGACTTCCATCGAATTCTCGATCATATCTTGAAAAATCGCCATCATGCACCTTTGAAAAGTCCCTGGTGCATTACACAATCCAAATGGCATTCTTCGATAAGCAAATGTTCCGAACGGGCAAGTAAATGTTGTTTTCTCTTGGTCCTCGGGATCAATTGGAATTTGAAAATAACCCGAGAAGCCATCGAGAAAACAATAAAACTCATTTTGGGCCAACCGTTCGATCATTTGGTCCATGAAAGGTAATGGGAAGTGGTCTTTCCTCGTTGCTTCATTCAACCTCCTATAATCGATACATACCCGCCAACCCGTCACCGTTCTAGTAGGGACCAACTCATTTTTCTCGTTCATCACAACTGTCATCCCCCCTTTCTTAGGTACACAATGTACCGGACTAACCCACGGGCTATCCGATATCGGGTAGATGAATCCTGCATCCAAAAGTTTAACCACTTCCTTCTTGACCACATCTTGCATGTTCGGGTTTAGTCTCCGTTGTCGTTGAACAACGAGTTTTATATTATCCAAAAAATTTATTTTGTGTTTGCAAAAATCCGAACTAATACCCGGAATATCCGAGATGCGCCAAGCGAAAGCCTTTTTATGGCTTTTAAGGACCGTTAGTAATTTGACTTTCTCGTCTTCCAAAAGTGAAGATGAGATAATGATGGGAAGACTAGAATTACCCTCTAAGAATGCATACTCGAGGTGGTTGGGTAATTGTTTTAGCTCCAAGTCTTTCGGGGGATCTTCAACGGAAGTTTTGATCCTTGCCCCATCATCCATCACCAACTCTTGCACTTCGTTCGATCCCTTCTCTTCATTCTCTTCTTTCCCAATCGCATTCATCATTTCCATTTCCGCTTCTTCCTCCAAGATGCCTTCCCAATCTAAATCATAATATGCATCGTCTATAACATCAATTCTAAAACAAGACTCGTCAGTTGAATAAGAATGTTTCATAGCTTGATTTAGAGAAAATGTGGCCCTTTCGTTACCCAAACCCAATGAAATTTCCGTATCCCTAACACGGATGATAGCATCCGCGGTATTTAGAAAAGGTCTTCCTAAGATGAAAGGAACTTTTTCATCCTCCTCCATCTCAAGAATCACAAAATCTACCGGATATAAAAATTCTCCAACCCGTATAAGCATGTTTTCCGCAATACCTAATGGGTATTGGTAAGATTGATCGGCCAATCTTATGCTCATGCGGGTTGGTGTTAAAGCACCCGAGGAAAGTTTAGTGTAAATAGGGTTAGGCATTAAATTAATGCTTGCCCCTAAATCCGCTAATGCACTAAAAGTAAAATTATCATTAAAAGTGCAAGTGAGTAAGAAACTTCCTGGGTCTTCAAGTTTGGGTGGAATCGACCTCTTCACAATGGCCGAGCATTCGACATTAAGGAACGCGGTTATCTTCTCCATGTGATCTCCTTTACCGCTTAGTAACTCCTTCATGAACTTGGCATAGTTGGGCATACCTGAAATGAGATCAACTAAAGGAACGTTAATTTTAACGGTTTTCATTAATTCAATAAACTTCCCGTATTGTTCCCTTTTTTTCCTCCTTCCTAAGCCGTTGCGGATATGGAATATGCGGCTTATATGCTCCCTTAACTTCAATTTCAAGCTCCTTTTCTTTGCTAGGAACCATTGGTTCCTTCCCGGGTGGAGTTTCCATTTCAATCTCCTCTTCTTCATCGGAATCGCTGTCAACAGGCTCATTGCGGCGCATTCCAGGAGATGGCGGCGCATTCCCAAGGTCTGGAGTCGCATCAGGTAAAGCATTGACAATTGGATCAGCCACGGATGTCGGAATGCGGCGCATTCCATTTGAATGCGGCGCATTCCCTGTTGCTACAACACCGTTTTGATTTTTCTTCTTGTTCAGCTCGTTTTCTCCATTTCCCCCATACTTAAATCCCGACCTAGTCTCAATAGCATTCACGTGTTCATCCCGATTATTCGGTGGTATGTATCTTGACCCTTGACTCGATGATCCTCCACTGTTGTTTTGGTTTTGTCTCGGGTTAGGTTGGGTTGAACTAGGAATTTGACCCGTTGGTCGGTTTGAAAATCTCTCGCTTAGTCTTTCAAATTTCCGCTCTAAATCTTGTATGTTTGCCTGCGTGTTCCGCTGGTTTTGTTCAAGTTTCTCGTTAAATCCCTTCATCGAGTTTGCTAATAAATCGTTCGTTGCCTTTTGGGTGTAAACGAAATCCGTCATCATCTCTGTGAAGCTCGATTCTTCATTTCCCTCTCTCTATTTCGATTGGTTGGATTGAAAACGTGCCTCATTTCTATTGCCCCGATTCTGATTACCATACCCACTATTTCCTCCTTCTTGCGAACGATTTTGGTAATTACTACGGTTTTGGTAACCGTAGTTGGCATAGTTTACTTCCTCGGTTTTTGGTTCACAATCTTCCGTGTAATGAGGTCCTCCACATTTCCCACATCCATTCCTAACCAAATGGACATCCTTCTCCAAACGTACCAACCGATTCTTCATCTCATCCCCCAAAGATTTGATCTCGTTAACTATTTCACTACTTCCACTACCACTCGATTCTTCAACCTTATTCACCGACCACCGTACTTTCCTGTTTTTATTCTCTCTATCCCTCGCAATTACCGCTTGTACTTGATCCTCCATCATCCTATGAGCATCATTTGGTGTTTTGTAGAGGAAATTTCCACCACCCGCTAGGTCGAGATCGTGTTGAGACCGGTTGTCTAACCCGTGATAGAGAATATCAATAATTTACTCCTTATCCAAACCGTGCCCATGACAATTTCGTAGCAAATCCTTGAGCCTAATCCAAGAATCGGTCGTAGTCTCATTATCAAACTGAAAGAAGCTCCTAAATGGGTTCAAAAGCTTCCTACCCAAAATCGGTGGGAAAAACCGGGTCACAAATAGCTCACGCATCTCCTCCCAAGTCTCGATCGACTCTGGCTCTAGCTCATAAAACCAAGTCCTTGCTTCTCCCCTAAGTGATGATGGGAACAAACTGAGCATCACTCCTTCCTCCAAACCCTCTTCATACTTAAACATTTTGCAGATTTCGGTAAATGTGGCAATATGTTTGTGTGGGTCAGCCTTGGAATTCCCGTCAAATGCATTCTCTTGGATCATCTTGTGGTGATGCCCCTTAACTGAAAAGTTATCCCCCACGTTTGGTTGGATAATCGCTGAACCCCGAGTCAATGGTACTGTTCGGTTTCGGTTTATCATTGGTTGATCAAATGGGTCGGGTTGAATAACAGCTCCTCCTCCGTTTCCGTCTCCGTTTCTGCCATTTCTTCTTCAAATACTACTTCCACTTCCTCCTCGGAAGATTCGTTCTCACTATAAACAACTGCGGCTCCTAATCATCTTCGTCTCAAAAGTCTTTCCGGATCAGATAAAGGGCTGTTTACTTGCTTCCCTTGGGACCTCGTAAACATCCACTAACAATAACCTGAAAATCACAACGCAACAAACAAACACCAGTGAAAATATTCCAAACAAGTAAACAAACAAAAACTAAAATCTCAACTAAATCAAGTCCCCGGCAGCGGCGCCAAAAACTTGATGTGAAAAATCTAGTTTACCGAAAATAAACTTTTACTAGATTACTACACGGACAGTGTACCCTTGTCGGTTGTAAAATAGTATAGGTAAATATCGGGTTCGAACACAGGGACTATTTATAATCGAGAATTTTAGTTTTGAAATAACAAATAACAAGTAACAATTTGGGTTTTAGTCTTTAAGAAGACTTGATTATACTAACGATAAAAATACTTTTCTTAATTCAAATATGGATAAAAGACGCTTGCTCGGACCGTTTACGAATGTGTGTTATTTCCTAGGTATGAAAATGTCGATAAACTTCTAATGTAAAATCCTAAGTTCCTTTCGAATACCGGATTTCTCCAATTACCTAACCATGCAACGAATCCTTTCGAATATAGTTAACACCTCAAGTAATTGTGCATAAAGTTCCAAGCCGATGTGTGAGAATTAACCTATAAGCTTCGTTTCGAATAACTTAGTAACTAATAAACCGATTTCTCTTAATTTATTAACTAGCGTTTGTGTTATTACTTACTTGTTTAAATTGTTGTTAGTGATTCCTTTCGAATACCACTAACTCTTAATCAACTAAAGACCGGCCGATTAATTCGTTCTTATTTCAGTAAAAATTACGGATTCCTTTCGAATACCCGTTTTTAGATTACCAAACAAAAATATAAACAATTATAACAATATAATTAAAGTGTTAACCCAAACGGATCCCCGATTAACCTCTACACATCAATCTAATTTCATACCCAAAATCTAACACACAAACGATCACAAATCCAAGCAAACGTTTAAGGTAATTAGCTACTCATAACGGTAACGAAACTAATCATATAAATGAAAGACATAATTCAATTGCTAATAAAAATAAAGAAAATGTTTACCAAAATAACAACTTGCAATAGTCTCCAAGTAACTAGAAATAAACGAAAATAACGATTGTTCAACGATTCGATGAAATTCCGGAAAATGATTGTGATATGCCTTGCTTTCTCCTCAATTCAATGATGAAACTGAGATAAGTGAATGATACGATGATCTTTTCTGTGTGTCCCACGTTCTCTTTAAGTTTAGCAAATTAAACCTTTTGTTTTCCCAAATGATTACTAATAAAAACCGCCAAGTGTAACTGTCAGCCTCGGAATGCGCCGCAATAGGTCGGAATGCGGCGCATTCCGACTTCCGTGGCGAATGATTTTCCTCCTCTAGCGCAATGCGTCTCCATCTCTAACATTTCCAACTTTGATTTTCTCCTTTGCATTTTTAGGTCCAAAAATCCACCTCTTTTACTCCAATGACATCTAATCAACCTAAAACATAACTTTACACAAACATAAGCATAAAAGGGTCTTTCCATTACGTTTTGGACTCGAAACATAATAAATATCGCGATAAAATACTCGTATAAATGAGCGATATCAAACCCCCCATACTTAAGCATTTGCTTGTCCCTAAGCAAATCCGACTCAAAACTACTACGAAATTACAAAACATACAACTTAAGAAAATATAAGGATTCACGGGCTCAAACATTTAACTAAATTCCGGTGTTAGTAATTATAAATATGCGTGAAATTGCTAGATCGTAAAACCGACTACGAACATCTAAAGCTACTAAATTACTTAAGCAAACAAAAACCGCAATTTTCTAATGTTAACTCCTAATTCATCCCCTAGTTTTGATATGTCTAAATAACCACCCCTTTTCCCTCACTCTCCAATCGAATTTGAAGCGATCAGCCTTTCGGGCCGATCCCTATACCGCCTTGCTTTCGGAGGAAATCTTAAAATATCACCTAAGCATTTTTTTCTTCTTCTTTTGAGTACTTCTTTCTTTTGAGAGTTGTTTGGTTAGTCTTCATCTTTTTCTTTTCCTCTCACTTTTGTTCACTTCAAATATTATAGATTTATGTTTATATATTTTCTTTGAAGTGAACGGTCATAACGGGATTTGAGTCTTCGTTATAGTGAGCATCAATTACTATTTTGTTGACGGGAAAGACCTATGGCCTTTTTCTTCGCCTCTAACTCTCCAATGGGCTTAAGTGATACTAGGATTCCCCAACTACCCCCGAAAGGGTGCAAGAAACTATAAGGGCTCGGTACTAAGGATATCTAGTGGTTATCTAGATTTTAGATTTTTCGGGGAAACTTAAGGAACTAAAACTAGAAAACCTAAATTCTTATTTACAAATATTTTATTAACTAGAGATGTTCCTAAGCAATTTCACGTTAAAGTACAGGAATTAAGTTAAATAAACAAGCCCCTATCATCTTCCCTAACTACATTTAAGCGTTTTTTTTTTTTTTTTAGACTCAAATAGGACGAAAAATAAACGCAATGGATATAAAGGGGATAAAACTAACTAATTTCCCGACTCCCTCCATACTTAACTAACACATTGTCCCTAATGTGTTCCATCTAAAAGAAAACTAACTAAGGGAAATTAAAAGAAAAATAAAAGTACAAAAATAAAATAAAATAAAGAAAGAAAAGAAAACTGTGCGTGTTGCTTTGTTGTTGCGTGATTTCCGGACTCGACTCCGCACGTGCTGAACTTAATGCCAGACTTGGTAGTGTACACATCACAAAAGAAAACAAGTTAATTAGCACATTTAAAATCCTAAAGAAATAAAAATAAAAATAGTTCAAACTTCAACCGACACAACCGAAAATAAAATAGTTCGACAAAGTAAACAACAACAAACAAACAAACAACTTCTGCCTTCTCAATGGTCTTCTTCTTCTGGAGGGATAGGTGGGTACAATGATGGCGGGTTGTAATCGGTCCAACCACTTGAGGAACCCGGAACATTCTGATGATATTGGCTCTGTGTCAGATATTCCCATGTAGGCTGGAACCTCTCCATGTGGTACTGAGTATATTCCCCGACCCGGTTTACCTCAGGTCGAGTCCTATCAATATCCCGCCGCATGTGGGACATGTCACTCAGCGTCTCATCCATCACTCTCCTCGAATCATCTACCTGTCTCCCAATACGAAAAACTTCATCCATCATCAGCTGGTAGTCAAAAGGATGAGTGGGTGGAGGTTGTTGTTGTGACGATGAACCCTCAATATATCCGACATGTGCTTCCCGTGCACCCTCCTCTTCTCCTTCTTCTTCTTCATCGCTTGTATCTTCTTCGTCACTTCCAAAATCTCCTGGCTGTGCAAAACTCCCCTGGGAGTTTACCGCATGACCCTTCTTCAAATCCCCCTTTGTGATAAGTTTCCAACCAATTTCCCGTGTTAACCCCCTCAAATTCGCATTTGTGATAAGACCCAAACTCCTAGCGATGCGGGTGATGAAGTGACCGCAAAGCATTGGTCCGTTTGCTTTCCTACCCGAACCCTTGTCATTCATATACTTCAAAAGTGCCCATGGTAAATAGACGAACCGTGTAGGATCCCTTTGTGCAAAGTGGTGTAACATCCATAGGTCTTCCTTATACACTTTGTCATGGTGGGTGGATCTTTGATTGAATGAATAACTGATCTCCTTTTGTAACAACCGGAGCATCGGAGAACTTAAATCTGTGGCCTTGCTAGTGGTCTTGTAATTTCCCTTCCCGGATAATTGAATCCACATATTTTCTCGGTCAGTATACACTTCTTCACAATTCCAACTTCCTTGCCCTGCATACCGAGACATATTAGTACTCTCGAATTCTTGAGGGGTAAGCAAACCTGTTAAGACCCCAAAATGAGCGACCGAGATCCGATGCTCCTTGCCTCCCACCCTAAACTTGACTACTTCGGCATGAAACACTTCAACCCATTCGGATGGAAGGTTATCCACTTCCAAACTGGAGTAAAACTCCAAACACCATTCTCTATATACGGGCTCACGAACATCAAAAGCCCGTTTCCAAATTGGTATATCCCATGCTTCCCCATCTCTTATTAATCTAGTCACGAAGTACGTCTCTAGCTCATTAGTAATTCCCAATCGAGTAATTAGGTCCCAATCTAAAAATCTCGGCGGAACGATGGTTTTCCCCTACACACACAAAACAATAATAACAATGTACAGCAAAAAGGTTAGAATAAAACAAAACGAAATAAAATTTTGTTTTTTTTTTTTTTTTTTTTTTTAGCCACGGATGTCGGAATGCGCTGCATTGGGCGAAATGGCTGCGCATTCCGGTGGTTTACAACAGCGAATTTTTGTGTTAATTTGCAAACCAAAATTACGTAATCTAAACAACAAAATGCACTACATTGAACCTAATTAACCTTAATACTAACCTAATTGAACACTAGAAACCTAATTAAGCTCAAACCTAAGTTTTCCCCAAATTAATTAAAATCTATGAACCCTAATTAAAATTGCAAAAATTACGAATTAAAAGATGTTAGAAACACATACCGACTTCCCCATGATGTTAATTGATATATTTGCTTGATGATTTGTGGAAGAAAAAGTGAAAATCGCCGGATGTGTGTGTTGTTTGTGTGGTCGCCGTTTGAAAAAAAACAAATGAATGCTTTTGATGTTTTAACACAATGCGTCTCATAAGGCTGACTTAACATCCGAATGCGCCGCAAGAGGGTTGCATGGAGGCGCATTCAAACCTCAGTAGCGATGCCATGTTTTTTTTTTTTTTTTTTTTTTTTTTTTTTTTTTTTTTTTTTTTTTTTTTTTGTTTTACTCCTAAATTACTAGAAATTTACTAAAACTAACAAGAACAATAAACAAAAGAAAGAAAAAGGTAAAAGATACAACAAACCGGGGTTTATCCCGAAGATGCTCGTTTTTGGCTCGAGTCACTAGCTTGACTCCTCGATATGCCTTCAAACTAGAATGGGTAGAACCCATCCTCCATGGTCATGCCATTCTCCTCGTCCTCCTCTAAGTACAGTTTCACCCTTTGTCCGTTCATAATAAACGACCCTCCATCGTCCGTTTCTAACTCCAAGTAACCCCCCGAGAAAACCCGTCTTACTAAATATGGACCCGTCCACTTAGATTTTAACTTTGGTGCCTTGAACTTATACTTGGATTGGAACAAAAGTACTTTATCCCCCGCTTTAAATTCCTTGCGACGAATTTTCAAATCATGGACCATTTTCGTTCGTGCCTTGTAGAGAGTTGAATTCTCGTAAGCATTCCACCGTAACTCATCTAGCTCGTGTAGCTGCAAAAATCGGGTTTCGCCACTTGCTACTAAGTCGGTGCTACACTCCCTTAGTTCCCAATATGCCTTGTGCTCGATCTCCATAGGCAAGTGACATGTTTTCCCATATAGCAACTTGAACGGAGTAGTACCAATCGGGGTCTTGTAAGCGGTTCTAAACGCCCATAACGCTTCATCCAACTTTCTTGACCAAAGTGACGGGTTATTATGCACCGTCTTCTCCAATATGCGCTTAATGGCCCGATTGGTGTTTTCGACTTGCCCACTTGTTTGGGGGTGGTAGGAAGTCGAAAATCGATGTTGTACCCCGTATCGTTTCAGCTCTTTCTCCATTTGGGAATTTGCAAAATGACTCCCTCTATCACTAATTAATGCCTTCGGCATGCCAAACCTACAAAACAAACTTCTCAAGAAGTCAATAACCACATTTGCATTGTTAGTGGGTAGAGCTTTTGCCTCGACCCATTTGGACACATAATCCACCGCCACTAAGATGTAAACATTCCGATTAGATGTTTTGAAGGGTCCCATAAAATCGATGCCCCATATGTCGAACACCTCGCATACTTGGATGCTTTGCTGTGGCATTTCATCCCTTCTTGTAACCGTCCCTTGCCTTTGGCATGAATCACACGTCCTAACCAAAGTATGCGCTTCCTTGAAAATAGTAGGCCAGTAAAATCCCTCATCAAATACTTTCTTGCCCGTCACCGATGGTCCATAGTGTCCCCCCGTTGGGCCATGGTGACACTCGTCCAGAATCTTCCTTGTTTCGCCTCCATAAACGCACTTCCGTACCATACCATCGGCACACATTCTGAACAAATACGGTTCCTCCCAAAAATAGTATTTCGCATCCGAATATAGCTTCTTTCTCTGTTGATAACTTAGCTCCCTACTAATAACTCATCCCGCTAAGTAATTTGCTATATCGGCATACCAAGGTCCCCGTTCACCATCTAATCTTCCAACAAATGCGAGTCGCTCATCCGGAAAAGTGTCTCTAATCTCCTCTTCGTTTAACTCTCCAAGACTCGGGTTTTCCAAACGGATCAAATGATCCGCCGCCACATTTTCTCGACCCCTTTTGTCTTGGATCTCTACATCAAACTCTTGCAACAACAAAATCCACCGAATCAGTCTTGGTTTTGCATCTAATTTCGAGAACAAAACTTTAACGCCGAATGGTCCGTGAATACCACCGTTTTACTCAACACCAAATAAGACCGAAACTTGTCAAACGCAAACACCACAGCCAATAGCTCCTTCTCGGTGGTAGTGTAATTCTGTTGAGCTTCGTTTAAAGTTTTGCTTGCAAAATAAATAGGCCGAAAATGATTTTCAATCCTTTGTCCCAACACAGCCCCTACCGCATAATTGCTAGCATCGCACATCAACTCAAATGGCAAATCCCAATTCGGTGAAACTAAAATGGGTGTATTCGTCAATCTTTCCTTCAACCACTCAAAAGCTTCCATACAATCCCTCGAGAACTCAAATTTCGTGTCTTTTTCTAGCAATCTCGTCATTGGTCTAGTAATCTTCGAAAAATCCTTTATGAAGCGCCTATAAAAACCCGCATGTCCTAAAAAACTCCTAACCGCTTTCTCATGTTGTTGGTGGTGGCAATTTCGATATCACCTCTATTTTAGCTCTATCGACCTCAATCCCGGCTCTCGATATCTTATGCCCCAAAACAATCCCCTCCTTCACCATGAAATGGCACTTTTCCCAATTAAGTACCAAATTCGTTTCCTCGCATCGTGCCAACATCCTATCCAAATTCTTAAGACATGCCTCAAAAGAATTTCCGTAAACTGAAAAGTCATCCTTGAAGACTTCCATCGAATTCTCGATCATATCTTGAAAAATCGCCATCATGCACCTTTGAAAAGTCCCTGGTGCATTACACAATCCAAATGGCATTCTTCGATAAGCAAATGTTCCGAACGGGCAAGTAAATGTTGTTTTCTCTTGGTCCTCGGGATCAATTGGAATTTGAAAATAACCCGAGAAGCCATCGAGAAAACAATAAAACTCATTTTGGGCCAACCGTTCGATCATTTGGTCCATGAAAGGTAATGGGAAGTGGTCTTTCCTCGTTGCTTCATTCAACCTCCTATAATCGATACATACCCTCCAACCCGTCACCGTTCTAGTAGGGACCAACTCATTCTTCTCGTTCATCACAACTGTCATCCCCCCTTTCTTAGGTACACAATGTACCGGACTAACCCACGGGCTATCCGATATCGGGTAGATGATTCCTGCATCCAAAAGTTTAACCACTTCCTTCTTGACCACATCTTGCATGTTCGGGTTTAGTCTTCGTTGTCGTTGAACAACGGGTTTTATATTATCCAAAAAATTTATTTTGTGTTTGCAAACATCCGAACTAATACCCGGAATATCCGAGATGCGCCAAGCCAAAGCCTTTTTATGGCTTTTAAGGACCGTTAGTAATTTGACTTTCTCGTCTTCCAAAAGTGAAGATGAGATAATGATGGGAAGACTAGAATTACCCTCTAAGAATGCATACTCGAGGTGGTTGGGTAATTGTTTTAGCTCCAAGTCTTTCGGGGGATCTTCAACGGAAGTTTTGATCCTTGCCCCATCATCCATCACCAACTCTTGCACTTCGTTCGATCCCTTCTCTTCATTCTCTTCTTTCCCAATCGCATTCATCATTTCCATTTCCGCTTCTTCCTCCAAGATGCCTTCCCAATCTAAATCATAATCTGCATCGTCTATAACATCAATTCTAAAACAAGAGTCGTCAGTTGAATAAGAATGTTTCATAGCTTGATTTAGAGAAAATGTGGCCCTTTCGTTACCCAAACCCAATGAAATTTCCGAATCCCTAACACGGATGATAGCATCCGCGGTATTTAGAAAAGGTCTTCCTAAGATGAGAGGAACTTTTTCATCCTCCTCCATCTCAAGAATCACAAAATCTACCGGATATAAAAATTCTCCAACCCGTATAAGCATGTTTTCCGCAATACCCAATGGGTATTGGTAAGATCAATCGGCCAATCTTATGCTCATGCAGGTTGGTGTTAAAGCACCCGAGGAAAGTTTAGTGTAAATAGAGTTAGGCATTAAATTAATGCTTGCCCCTAAATCCGCTAATGCACTAAAAGTAAAATTATCATTAAAAGTGCAAGTGAGTAAGAAACTTCCTGGGTCTTCAAGTTTGGGTGGAATCGACCTCTTCTCAACGGCCGAGCATTCGACATTAAGGAACGCGGTTATCTTCTCCATGTGATCTCCTTTACCGCTTACTAACTCCTTCATGAACTTGGCATAGTTGGGCATACCTGAAATGAGATCAACTAAAGGAACGTTAATTTTAAGGGTTTTCATTAATTCAATAAACTTCCCGTATTGTTCCCTTTTTTTCTCCTTCCTAAGCCGTTGCGGATATGGAATATGCGGCTTATATGCTCCCTTAACTTCAATTTCAAGCTCCTTTTCTTTGCTAGGAACCATTGGTTCCTTCCCGGGTCGAGTTTCCATTTCAATCTCCTCTTCTTCATCGGAATCGCTGTCAACAGGCTCATTGCGGCGCATTCCAGGAGATGGCGGCGCATTCCCAAGGCCTAGAGTCGCATCAGGTAAAGCATTGACAATTGGATCAGCCACGGATGTCGGAATGCGCCGCATTCCCTGTTGCTACAACACCGTTTTGATTTTTCTTCTTGTTCAGCTCGTTTTCTCCATTTCCCCCATACTTAAATCCCGACCTAGTCTCAATAGCATTCACGTGTTCATCCCGATTATTCGGTGGTATGTATCTTGACCCTTGACTCGATGATCCTCCATTGTTGTTTTGGTTTTGTCTCGGGTTAGGTTGGGTTGAACTAGGAATTTGACCCGTTGGTCGGTTTGAAAATCTCTCGTTTAGTCTTTCAAATTTTTGCTCTAAATCTTGTATATTTGCCTGCGTGTTCCGCTGGTTTTGTTCAAGTTTCTCGTTAAATCCCTTCATCGAGTTTGCTAATAAATCGTTCGTTGCCTTTTGGGTGAAAACGAAAGCCTTCATCATTTCTGTGAAGCTCGATTCTTCATTTCCCTCTCTCTGTTTCGATTGGTTGGATTGAAAACGTGCCTCATTTCTATTGCCCCGATTCTGATTAACATACCCATTATTTCCTCCTTCTTGCGAACGATTTTGGTAATTACTACGGTTTGG
This sequence comes from Senecio squalidus, assembly GCA_910822075.1. NCBI lineage: Eukaryota > Viridiplantae > Streptophyta > Magnoliopsida > Asterales > Asteraceae > Senecio > Senecio squalidus. The sequence continues at coordinate 36,602,314 of CAJVGC010000432.1, forward strand.
TAACCGTAGTTGGCATAGTTTACTTCCTCGGTTTTCGGTTCACAATATTCCGTGTAATGAGGCCTCCACATTTCCCACATCCATTCCTAACCAAATGGACATCCTTCTCCAAACGTCCCAACCGATTCTTCATCTCATCCCCCAAAGATTTGATCTCGTTAACTATTTCACTACTTCCACTACCACTCGATTCTTCAAACTTATCCACCGACCACCGTACTTTCCTGTTTCTATTCACTCTATCGGTCGCAATTACCGCTTGTACTTGATCCTCCATCATCCTATGAGCATCATTTGGTGTTTTGTAGAGGAAATTTCCACCACCCGCTAGGTCGAGATCGTGTTGAGACCGGTTGTCTAACCCGTGATAGAAAATATCAATAATTTGCTCCTTATCCAAACCGTGCCCATGACAATTTCGTAGCAAATCCTTGAGCCTAATCCAAGCATCGGTCGGAGTCTCATTATTAAACTGAAAGAAGCTCCTAATTTGGTTCAAAAGCTTCCTACCCAAGATCGGTGGGAAAAACCGGGTCACAAATAGCTCACGCATCTCCTCCCAAGTCTCGATCGACTCCTGCTCTAGCTCATAAAACCAAGTCATTGCTTCTCCCCTAAGTGATGATGGGAACAAACTGAGCATCACTCCTTCCTCCAAACCCTCTCCATACTTAAACATTTTGCAGATTTCGGTAAATGTGGCAATATGTTTGTGTGGTCAGCCTTGGAATTCCCGTCAAATGCATTCTCTTGGATCATCTTGTGGTGATGCCCCTTAACTGAAAAGTTATCCCCCACGTTTGGTTGGATAATCGCTGAACCCCGAGTCAATGGTACTGTTCGGTTTCGGTTTATCATTGGTTGATCAAATGGGTCGGGTTGAATAACCGCTCCTCCTCCGTTTCCGTCTCCGTTTTCTGCCATTTCTTCTTCAAATACTACTTCCACTTCCTCCTCGGAAGATTCGTTCTCACTATAAACAACTGCGGCTCGTAATCATCTTCGTCTCAAAAGTCTTTCCGGATCAGATAAAGGGCTGTTTACTTGCTTCCCTTGGGACCTCGTAAACATCCACTAACAATAACCTGAAAATCACAACGCAACAAACAAACACCCGTGAAAATATTCCAAACAAGTAAACAAACAAAAACTAAAATCTCAACTAAATCAAGTCCCCGGCAGCGGAGCCAAAAACTTGATGTGAAAAATCTAGTTTACCGAAAATAAACTTTTACTAGATTACTACACGGACAGTGTACCCTTGTCGGTTGTAAAATAGTATAGGTAAATATCGGATTCGAACACAGGGACTATTTATAATCGAGAATTTTAGTTTTGAAATAACAAATAACAAGTAACAATTTGGGTTTTAGTCTTTAAGAAGACTTGATTATACTAACGATAAAAATACTTTTCTTAATTCAAATATGGATAAAAGACGCTTGCTCAGACCGTTTACGAATGTGTGTTATTTCCTAGGTATGAAAATGTCGATAAACTTCTAATGTAAAATCCTAAGTTCCTTTCGAATGCCGGATTTCTCCAATTACCTAACCATGCAACTATTCCTTTCGAATATAGTTAACACCTCAAGTAATTGTGCATAAAGTTCCAAGCCGATGTGTGAGAATTAACCTATAAGCTTCCTTTCGAATAGCTTACTAACTAATAAACCGATTTCTCTTAATTTATTAACTAGCGTTTGTGTTATTACTTACTTGTTTAAATTGTTGTTAGTGATTCCTTTCGAATACCACTAACTCTTAATCAACTAAAGACCGGCCGATTAATTCGTTCTTATTTCAGTAAAAATTACGGATTCCTTTCGAATACCCGTTTTTAGATTACCAAACAAAAATATAAACAATTATAACAATATAATTAAAGTGTTAACCCAAACGGATCCCCGATTAACCTCTACACATCAATCTAATTTCATACCCAAAATCTAATACACAAACGATCACAAATCCAAGCAAACGTTTAAGGTAATTAGCTACTCATAACGGTAACGAAACTAATCATATAAATGAAAGACATAATTCAATTGCTAATAAAAATAAAGAAAATGTTCAATACCAAAATAACAACTTGCAATAGTCTCAAAGTAACTAGAAATAAATGAAAATAACGATTGTTCAACGATTCGATGAAATTCCGGAAAATGATTGTGATATGCCTTGCTTTCTCCTCAATTCAATGATGAAAACTGAGATAAGTGAATGATAAGATGATCTTTTCTGTGTGTCCCACGTTCTCTTTAAGTTTAGCTAATTAAACCTTTTGTTTTCCCAAATGATTACTAATAAAAACCGCAAAGTGTAACTGTCAGCCTCGGAATGCGCCGCAATAGGTCGGAATGCGGCGCATTCCGACTTCCGTGGCGAATGCTTTTCCTCCTCTAGCGCAATGCGTCTACATCTCTAACATTTCCAACTTTGATTTTCTCCTTTGCATTCTTAGGTCCAAAAATCCACCTCTTTTACTCCAATTACATCTAATCAACCTAAAACATAACTTTACACAAACATAAGCATAAAAGGGTCTTTTCATTACGTTTTGGACTCGAAACATAATAAATATCGCGATAAAATACTCGTATAAATGAGCGATATCAGTATGTTAATTTGTCTTGTGTCAGGAGGAATTATTGGAACTACTCCAAACCTTGTTGTTGGATCCAAAATATAGTCTTCACCTTCCACTATCTTAGACCCTTCTTCTTCAGTTGGGATTGTCACTCCCTTTTGTTTAGGTCTCTTAGCTTGTTTTGTTTTCCTCTTTTGAATAATATCAGTTTTAATCTTCAAGAGTTCTTCAGCAAGAGTCCTCTCCTTCACAGATGGTTCAACAATAGGAAGTGTGGGTGTGATTGTAGCAGTTGTAGTGGTTGTAATAACTGCAGTAGGAATGTTGGTTGTTGTGGTGGTAGTAGTAAAGACTGCAGTAGGAAGAGTAATATTAGGAAAGGGCTCTGAATCTGGAGTAGGAATGATTTATGCAGTAGAAATCAATCCTTCAGTAGAAACAGCTGCAGTATTAATGGGCTCTTCAGTAGAAACACTCTCTACAGTATTAATGGCAGTAGAAACCATTTCTTCAATCAGAATCTTTACAGTCTTATTGATTTCTTCCTGCTCCCCCTTGACTGAACTATCATCAACTTCCATTCTATCCTGCTCCCCCTCAACAACATTGTCATAATTCTTTTCCTCATTCTGCTCCCCCTCAACAATATCAACTTCCATGATTTACTACTCAAATTGTTGTAACCATTCCTTGTTAGTCTCAGCATCAATATCCTCCTCTTTATTGCTCTAAACTATTTTCTCCCCCTTAGTTGCTTCCACTTGATTTTTATCTTCAATCATCACCTCATCAGTTGCAGTGATGACAGTTTCATCACTTTGTTCTTCTTTTTCCTTCTCCCCGTCCAAACTTACTTCTTCCTCCTCATCCATTGAAGGTAGTAATGTCGCAGTAACAGATACTGCAGTACTCCATTTTGAAGCAGGTGAAACCACTTCAACATCTTTCTCCACCTCAACCTCCTTCTTATGCTCCTTCATTTTCTCTCCCTTTTTGTAATCATCATCTGCATCATCTGAAGAACTAGATGAGCTTGAGGGCATAGGGGAAGTTCCAACATCCTTCTTTTCATGCTTTTGGTTCTTGAGCTGTGTTTCAAGATTTTGTTGTTGTTCCACCAGCTTAAGAACCATTTGTTTCAAGTTTTCTAATTCTTCTGCTTGTTTATCAACTTTAGCAGAGAACTTAAGGCACAACTCCATCAATTCAAGGTTGGAATACTCATAGCTATCCTCACCCCTTTCCTGTTGAGTACCAACAGATGGAAGATCATAGGAAGTAACAAAGGGAGTCTTCTTCTTAGCAGAAGCATCTCCCTCCCCCCATGGTTTCTGGGCACCAGGGTCCACTTTCTAAAGCTTCCTCAAAAGAGGCAACTTCAGAGAGTGTTTCCATTGGTGGGTCTTAATGCCTGTCAAACTGGCATGTGCACCACTAGGTTATGCAGCAGTAGTTTGAGCCCTTCCAATATGGTCATCCCTCTCCTTAAAGACCACCTCATTGAGCATGGGAAAGAGCTCATTGTGTTCCCACAAAAGAGCCTCATCTGAAGATTGTCCAGGTAAGGTAGGATCAACAGTTGGTGTAGGGGTAGGTTGAGACACAATAGGATGAGGAACTCTGATATCGCATATTTATATGTTTATTTATATGCGATATTTGGTCGTTTTTCATAGTAAACATGATGGATAGGATAGGTTTTTACATTTAATCGTGTGTAAAAGTTGTTTTGTCCATTTTACAGGTTTATATGATCGGGAAGTGCAAATGGAGGAAGAAATGAGCAAAAATGACGAAATATACAAGAAATGGTGATTTCAGTAGAGGAGAACGACGCCCTGGAGTGTTAGGGCGCCATTGTCACACGTACTAAGCGGAGAACGACGCAATCACTTTTAAGGACGACGCTCTTGGTATTTGCATTGGTTTCAAACACGAATGTATAAGCACGTTGCGCCGCTGTAATGATGAGGGACGACGTCCTTGCATGTTTTTCAGTCATAATACAACACGTTTTCCTCTTGAATTATCTCTATAAATAGAGCCTCAAACGTTCATAATTAATCATCAATTATTAATATCGTTTATTGGAGTTGGAGTATTCGTTAGAGAGCTAGAAGAGAAGTTTGGAGTTAGAATTCGTTAATATTTGGTCACGAAGCAAGTTTTGCAACTTTTCTAGTTTGTTTTCTATATTTTTAAAGACTTTTTCCAGTATGTTTACTTCTTATTTGTTTGTTGTTTTGAACATAATTATGAGTAGCTAAACATCTTTTATGCTCGTTTGAATAATGGATCTTGTTTAATAATTATTGTTTCGTTATTGATTGTTAGGTATTTGTGTTTAATCGTAGATCCTTAATTGTTTGTGTTTTGACATATTATTATAAGTTGTTTATGTGCAATTTGTTAATCATCATTATAGGTATTCGAGAGGAACTAGATAGATTAATTAACTTGCATGAAATAATCAATCGGTCTTTAATTGATTTAAAATTATTAGGATTCGAGAGGACCTAGTAATTACAACTTAGGTAATAAAACGTAAACGAGTAAGTCTATTTGTTAAGATTCGAGAGGACTTAATAATTAGAGAAGTTATTCGAGAGGAAACTTCATAAGATTAAATCATAAAATATCGGCTTGTTAATTAATGCTTAATTTTAGATAATTATAACTGTATTCGAGAGGAACATTATAATTTGAAATAGTTAAAGTTAGTAAAATATTCGAGAGGAGTTTTACTATATCTTAGAAGTTTAATATACATTCAATTTCGTGAACATAATTAGAAAACAAGTGAAGTGTCAAACGAGTATATTTTCTCCAATATTTGATAACATTAATAACTTTTCTTACTCGATTTTTATAATCACTTTTCAGTTTTAATTAGTTAATCTTTTTTCGTTACAATAAAAACCCAAAAAAACAAACAAGTATTATTAATTCGTTATTAAAAACTAAATTAGTCACTGAGTTCGAACCTTTACTTACTTGTTACTATATTATATACAATTAGGTCCACTGCCTATAAGTGTGTAATTAAGTCTAATAGTAGGTCGAGTTTTCTAAACTAGATTTTACACATCAAGTTTTTGGCGCCGCTGTCGGGGACTGATTTTAATTTTTTGTTTCGAATTTGTGATACGATCCTTTCGAGTATTAATATACTTGGAAGTTGCTTTTAATTGTTATTTACCGGTACATTTTACGGTTTTCTTGTTTATGTCTTTGTTAGGTATTCAGGTAGTGGATGAACACAAGGGCTTCAGGATTACCACTCTTGAGTCCGAAATCAAATTTAGGAGTATCGAAGAAGCGAGGCAAGAAGAAAGGAAACATCTTGATTCAGATACCACCAGGTTTTGGACCGTTTTCACCGGTAAAGTTTGAAGATATCACATCTTCAGAAGGAGGAGGAAGCACTACATAATCTGAAGTAGAAGAGTTAATTGTTGAAGACAAGCCAGAACCGCAAACAGCTATGGATCCTTTGGACATGCCGATGCACCGACGGGCTGCAGCTGTAGCAGTGCCACCACCCGAGGGTCGGCTATTACCACCCCGAATTTGGGTGAAGACTTCGTTGTCAAGGGTCATCATCTCAAGATGATCCAAGACAACACTTTCGATGGGTGATACAATTCAGATCCGCATAGCCAAATTCAACGAGCTATGTGAGATATTCAAATATGGAGAAGGAAAGAGCGATAGTGTCAAGCAGAGGTTGTTCCCTTCGTCTCTCACCGGAGATGCGAAGGTTTGGTTTGAAGAGCTGGACGAGAATTCAATCACAACATGGACACAAATGCGCGAAGCCTTCATTAAAAGGTTTTTCCCACCCGCCTTGGGTAGGAAACTACTTCGAGACATACGAGGATTCCGACAAGAAGATTGATGTGAAAAATCTACTTTACCGAAAGTAAACTTTTACTAGATTACTACACGGGCAGTGTACCCTTGTCAGTTGTAAAATAGTATAGGTAAATATCGGGTTCGAACATAGGGACTATTTATAATTGAGATATTAGTTTTAAGTAACAAGTAACAATTTGGGTTTTAGTCTTAAGAAGACTTGATTATACTAACGATAAAAATACTTTTCTTAATTCAAATATGATAAAAGACGCTTGCTCGGACCGTTTACGAATGTGTGTTATTTCCTAGGTATGAAAATGTCGATAAACTTCTAATGTAAAATCCTAAGTTCCTTTCGAATACCGGATTTCTCCAATTACCTAACCATGCAACTATTCCTTTCGAATATAGTGAACACCTCAAGTAATTGTGCATAAAGTTCCAAGCCGATGTGTGAGAATTAACCTATAAGCTTCCTTTCGAATAGCTTACTAACCAATAAACCGATTTCTCTTAATTTATTGACTAGCGTTCGTGTTATTACTTACTTGTTTAAATTGTTGTTAGTGATTCCTTTCGAATACCACTAACTCTTAATCAACTAAACACCGGCAGATTAATTCGTTCTTATTTTAGTAAAAATTACGGATTCCTTTCGAATATCCGTTTTTAGATTACCAAATAAAAGTATAAACAATTCTAACAATATAATTAAAATATTAACCCAAACGGATCCCCGATTAACCTCTACAATCAATCTAATTTCATACCCAAAATCTAACACACAAACGATCACAAATCCAAGCAAACGTTTAAGGAAATTAGCTACTCATAACGGTAACGAAACTAATCATATAAATGAAAGACATAATTCGATTTGCAAATAAAAATAAAGAAGATTGTTCAATACCAAAACTGAAAGTAACAAGTTCCAATATTCTCCAAGTGACTAAGTAAAGCGAAATAACGATTGTTTAATGAAAAGTGAAATTAACGATTGTTCCTTGCTTGAAATGATTCTCAAAATATGATGCCAAACTCGATTGTCAATGAAAAAGATGATTGTTTTCTGCTTCCCACGTTTTCTTTAAGTAACCATTTAATAAACTTTTCACTTTCCACTCATTAACAATTAAAAACTGAAACATAACTGCCAAGCACTGGAATGCGCCGCAATAGGTCGGAATGCGGCGCATTCCGACTTCCGTGGTGATTGCGTTTCCTCGCTAAGCTGAATGCGGCTCCATCTCTAACATCTCCAAATTTGATTTTCTCCTTTGCACTTTTTGGTCCAAAACTCCATCTCTTTTGCTCCAATTACATCTAATCAACCTAAAACATAACTTTACACAAACATAAGCATAAAAGAGTCTTTCCATTACGTTTTGGACTCGAAACATAATAAATATCGCGATAAAATACTCGTATAAATGAGCGATATCAAACCCCCCATACTTAAGCATTTGCTTGTCCCTAAGCAAATCCGACTCAAAACTACTACCAAATATACAAAACATACAACTTAAGAAAAGATAAGGAATCACGGGCTCAAACATTTAACTAAATTCCAGTGTTAGTAATTATAAATATGCGTGAAATTGCTAGATCGTAAAACCGACTACGAACATCTACAGCTACTAAATTACTTAAGCAAACAAAAACCGCAATTTTCTAATGTTAACTCCTAATTGATCCCCTAGTTTTGATATGTCTAAATAACCACCCCTTTTCCCTCACTCTCCAACCGAAGTTAGAGCGATCAGCCTTTACGACCGACCCCTATACCGCCTTGCTTTCGGGGGAAAACCTTAAAATATCACCTAAACATTTTTTTCTTCTTTTGGGTACTTCTTTCTTTTGAGAGTTGTTTGGTTAGTCTTCATCTTTTTCTTTTCCTCTCACTTTTGTTCACTTCAAATATTATAGATTTATGTTTATATATGTTCTTTGAAGTGAACGGTCATAACGGGATTTGAGTCTTCGTTATAGTGAGGATCAATTTCTATTTTGTTGACGGGAAAGACCTACGGCCTTTTTCTTCGCCTCTAACTCTCCAATGGGCTTAAGTGATACTAGGATTCCTCAACTACCCCCGAAAGGGTGCAAGGACTACAAGGGCTCGGTACTAAGGATATCTAGTGGTCATCTAGATTTTAGATTTTTCGGGGAAACTCAAGGAACTAAAACTAGAAAACCTAAATTCTTATTTACAAATATTTTATTAACTAAAGATGTTCCTAAGCAATTTCACGTTAAAGTACCGGAATTAAGTTAAATAAACAAGCCCCTATCATCTTCCCTAACTACATTTAAGCTTTTTTTTTTTTTTAACGGACTCAAATGGGACGAAAAATAAACGCAATGGATAGAAAGGGGATAAAACTAACTAATTTCCCGACTCCCCCCCATACTTAACTAACACATTGTCCCTAATGTGTTCCATCTAAAAGAAAACTAAACTAAGGGAAATTAAAAGAAAAATAAAAGTACAAAAATAAAATAAAATAAAGAAAGAAAAGAAAACCGTGCGGGTTGCTTTGAGGTTGCGTGATTTCCGGACTCGACTCCGCACGTGCTGAACTGAATGCCAGACTTGATATGGTACACATCACAAAAGAAAACAAGTTAATTAGCACATTTAAAATCCTAAACAAATAAAAATAAAAATAGTTCAAACATCAACCGACACAACCGAAAATAAAATAGTTCGACAAAGTACACAATAACAAACAACCAAACAACTTCTTTCTTCTCAATGATCTTCTTCTTCGGGAGGGATAGGTGGGTACAATGATGGCGGGTTGTAATCGGTCCAACCACTCGAGGAGCCGGGAACATTCTGGTTATATTGGGTCTGTGTCAGATATTCCCATGTCGGCTGGTACCTCTCCATGTGGTACTGAGTGTATTCCCCGACCCGGTTTACCTCACGTCGAATCCTATCAACATCCCGCCGTATGTGAGACATGTCACTCCGCGTCTCATCCATCACTCTCCTCGAATCATCCATCTGTCGTTCAATACGAAACACTTCATCCATCATCAGCTGGTAGTCAAAAGGATGAGTGGGTGGTGGTTGTTGCTATGACGACGAACCCTCAATATACCCGACATGTGCATCCCGTGCACCCTCCTCTTCTCCTTCTTCTTCTTCATCATCGCTTCCATCTTCTTCGTCACTTCCAAAATCTCCTGGTTGTGCAAAACTCCCCTGTGTTTTAACCGCATGACCCTTCTTCAAATCGGCCTTGGTGATAAGTTTCCAACCAATTTCTCGTGTTAACCCCCTCAAGTTTGCATTCGTGATAAGACCCAAATTCCTAGCGATGTGTGTAATGAAATGACCGCAAAGCATCGGCCCGTTTTCTTTCCTCCCCGAACCCTTTTCATTCATATACTTCAAAAGAGCCCATGGCAAATAGACGAACCGTGTAGGATCCCTTTGTGCAAAGTGGTGTAACATCCATAGGTCTTCCTTATACACCTTGTCATGGTGTGTGGATCTGTAATTGAATGAATAACTGAGCGCCTTTTGTAACAATCGGAGCATCGGAGAACTTAAATCTGTGGCCTTGCTAGTGGTCTTGTAATTTGCCTTCCCAGATAATTGAAACCACACATTCTCTCGGTCCGCATTCACGTCTTCATAATTCCAACTTCCTTGCTCTGCATACCGAGACATATTTGTACTCTCGAATTCTTGAGGGGTGAGCAAACCGGTTAAGACCCCAAAATGAGCAATCGAGATCCGATGATCCTTGCCTCCCAACCTAAACTTGACTACTTCGGCATGAAACACTTCAACCCATTCGGATGGAAGCTTATCCACCTCCAAACTGGAGTAAAACTCCAAACACCATTCTCTGTATACGGGCTCACGAACATCAAACGCTCGTTTCCAAATTGGTATATCCCATGCTTCCTCATATCTTATCAATCTAGTGACGAAGTACGTCTCTAGCTCATTAGTAATACCCAAACGAGAAACTAGGTCCCAATCTAAAAATCTTGGTGGAACGATGGGTTTGTTTTGGAGAATCGCCAATTGGTTGTTGAGTTGGATTTTCCTATTCGAGTTACACCCGGGCCACTTCAACCACCCGTATGTCTCGGGCTTCATCATTTCAGATTCAACATTAGGTTTGAAAACAAAACAAAATAATTTTTTTTTTTTTTTTTTTTTTTTTTTTTTTTTTTTTTTTTTTTAGCCACGGATCCCGGAATGCGCTGCATTGGGCGAAATGGCGGCGCATTCCGGTGATTTACAGCAATGGTGTCGCCTGAACATTTGCAAACCAAATTTACCGATTATAATCTACAAAAGTCACGAAATTTAACCTAAATAACCATAATGCTAACCTAATTGAACAATAGAAACCTAATTAAGCCTAATCCTATGTTTTCCCCAAATTAATTTAACAACTAAGAACCCTAATTAAAATTGCAAAAATTACGAATGAAAAAGTGTTAGAAACACATACCGACTTCCCCATGATGTTAATTGAAAGATTTGTTGATGATTTGTAGAGGAAAAATTGAAAAATTTGCGGTGTGTGTGTTTTTCACTTAAGCGCCGTTGGAGAGAGACAAAAGACTTGCGTTTTGTGTTTTTGGCTAATGCGCCTCATAAGGCAGAAATAACCTGGGAATGCACCGCAAACCACCCCTATGGCTGCGCATTCGGACATCTGTGGCCAAAAGTTGTTTTTTTTTTTTTTTTTTTTTTTTTTTTTCCTAACTTACTTAAACTTACTAAAACTAATCAAAACAATAATAAAACGAAAGAGAAAGTAAAAGATACAACAAACCGGGATTTCTCCCGAAGATGCTCGTTTTTGGCTCGAGTCACTAGCTTGACTCCTCGTTATGCCTTCAACTAGAATGGGTAAACCCCATCCTCCAATGTCATCCCATTCTCTTCGTCCTCCTCTAAGTACATTTTAACACTTTGCCCATTCACAATAAACGACCCGCCATCCTCCGTTTCCAATTCTAAGTAACCTCCCGAGAAAACCCGTCTCACTAAATATGGCCCCGTCCACTTGGATTTCAACTTCGGTGCTTTGAACTTGTATTTTGATTGAAACAACAGCACTTTATCCCCCTCTTTAAATTCCTTGCGACGAATTTTCAAATCATGGACCATTTTCGTCCTCGCCTTGTAGAGAGTTGAATTCTCGTAAGCATTCCATCGTAACTCATCTAGCTCGTGTAGCTGCAAAAATCGGGTTTCGCCACTTGCTACCAAGTCAGTGCTACACTCCCTTAGTGCCCAATAGGCCTTGTGCTCGATCTCCATAGGTAGATGACATGTTTTCCCATATACCAACTTGAGTGGAGTAGTACCAATCGGGGTCTTGTAAGCGGTTCTAAACGCCCATAACGCTTCATCCAACTTTCTTGACCAAAGTGACGGGTTATTGTGCACCGTCTTCTCCAATATGCGCTTAATGGCCCGATTGGTGTTTTCGACTTGCCCACTTGTTTGGGGGTGGTAGGAAGTCGAAAATCGATGTTGTACCCCGTATTGTTTCAGCACCTTCTCCATTTGGGAATTTGAAAAATGACTTCCTCTATCACTAATCAACGCCTTCGGCATGCCAAAGCTACAAAACAAACTTCTCAAAAAGTCAATAACCACATTTGCATTGTTAGTGGGTAGAGCTTTTGCCTCGACCCATTTGGACACATAATCCACCGCCACTAAGATGTAAACATTCCGATTAGATGGTTTGAAGGGTCCCATAAAATCGATGCCCCATATGTCGAACACCTCGCATACTTGGATGCTTTGCTGTGGCATTTCATCCCTTCTTGTAACCGTCCCTTGCCTTTGGCACGAATCACACGTCCTAACCAAAGTATGCGCCTCCTTGAAAATTGTAGGCCAGTAAAATCCCGCATCAAATACTTTCTTCCCCGTCACCGATGGTCCATAGTGTCCCCCCGTTGGGCCATGGTGACACTCGTCAAGAATCTTCCTTGTTTCGCCTCCATAAACACACCTTCGTACCATACCATCGGCACACATTCGAAACAAATATGGTTCCTCCCAAAAATAGTATTTCGCATCCGAGTATAGCTTTTTCCTTTGTTGATAACTCAGCTCCCTACTAATAACTCCTCCCGCCAAGTAATTAGCAATATAGACATACCACGGTCCCCGTTCACCATCTACTCTTCCAACAAATGCGAGTCGCTCGTCCGGAAAAGTGTCCCTAATCTCCTCTTCATTCAACTCTCCAAGACTCGGGTTTTCCAAACGGCTCAAATGATCCGCCGCCACATTTTCTCGATCCCTTTTGTCTTGGATCTCTACATCAAATTCTTGCAATAACAAAATCCACCGAATCAATCTCGGTTTAGCATCTAACTTGGAAAACAGAAACTTCAACGCCGAATGGTACGTGAATACCACTGTTTTACTCAACACCAAGTAAGACCGAAACTTGTCAAACGCAAACACCACCGCCAATAGCTCCTTCTCGGTGGTAGTGTAATTCTGTTGAGCTTTGTTTAAAGTTTTGCTTGCAAAGTAAATAGGCCGAAAATGATTCTCAATCCTTTGCCCCAACACAGCCCCTACCGCATAATTGCTAGCATCGCACATCAACTCAAATGGAAAATCCCAATTCGGTGATACTAAAATGGGCGTATTCGTCAATCTTTCCTTCAACAACTCAAAAGCCTCCAAACATTCCTTCGAGAACTCAAATTTAGTGTCTTTCTCTAGCAATCTCGTCATTGGTCTAGTAATCTTTGAAAAATCCTTGATGAAGCGCCTATAGAAACCCGCATGTCCTAAAAAACTCCTAACCGCTTTCTCATTTGTTGGCGGTGGCAATTTCGATATCACCTCTATTTTAGCTCTATCAACCTCAATCCCGGCTCTCGATATCTTATGCCCCAAAACGATCCCTTCCTTCACCATAAAATGGCACTTTTCCCAATTAAGTACCAAATTTGTTTCCTCTCATCGGGTCAACATCCTATCCACGTTCTTAAGACACCCCTCAAAACAATTCCCGTAAACCGAAAAGTCATCCATAAACACTTCCATCGAATTCTCGATCATATCTTGAAAAATCGCCATCATGCACCTTTGAAAAGTCCCCGGTGCATTACACAATCCGAATGGCATTCTTCGATACGCAAATGTTCCGAACGGGCAAGTAAATGTCGTTTTCTCTTGGTCCTCGGGGTCAATTGGAATTTGAAAATAACCCGAGAAGCCATCGAGAAAACAGTAAAATTCATTCTCGGCCAACCGTTCGATCATTTGGTCCATGAACGGTAATGGGAAGTGATCTCTCCTTGTTGCTTCATTCAACCTCCTATAATCAATACATACCCTCCGTCCCGTCACTGTTCTAGTTGGAACCAACTCATTCTTCTCGTTAAGCACAACTGTTATCCCCCCTTTCTTAGGTACACAATGGACCGGACTAACCCAAGGGCTATCCGATATCGGGTAGATGATTCCTGCATCCAAAAGTTTAACAACTTCCTTCTTGACCACATCTTGCATGTTCGGGTTTAGTCTCCGTTGTCGTTGAACAACGGGTTTTACATTATCCAAAAAATTTATTTTGTGTTTACAAAAATCCGAACTAATCCCCGGAATATCCGAGATGCGCCAAGCGAAAGCCTTTTTATGGCTTTTAAGGACCGTTAGTAATTTGACTTTCTCGTCTTCCAAAAGTGAAGACGAGATGATAATGGGAAGACTAGAATTACCCTCTAAGAATGAATACTCGAGGTGTTTGGGTAATTGTTTTAGCTCCAAGTCTTTCGGGGGATCTTCAATGGAAGTTTTGATCCTCGCCCCATCATCCATTACCAACTCTTGCACTTCGTCCGAACTCTTATCTTCATTCTCCTCTTTCCCAATAGCATTCAACATTTCCATTTCCGCTTCTTCCTCCAAGATGCCTTCCCAATCTAAATCATAATCTGCATCATCTATGACATCAATTCTAAAACAATATTCGTCAGTTGAATAAGAATGTTTCATAGCTTGATTTAGAGAAAATGTGGCCCTTTCGTTACCCAAACCCAATGAAATTTCCGTATCCCTAACACGGATGATAGCATCCGCGGTATTTAGAAAAGGTCTTCCTAAGATGAGGGGAAATTTTTCATCCTCCTCCATCTCAAGAATCACAAAGTCTACCGGATATAAAAATTCTCCAACCCGTATAAGCATATTTTCCGCAATACCCAATGGATATTGATAAGATCGATCGGCCAATCTTATGCTCATGCGGGTTGGTGTTAAAGCACCCGAGGAAAGTTTAGTGTAAATTGAGTTAGGCATTAAATTAATGCTTGCCCCTAGATCCTCTAATGCACTAAAAGTAAAGTTATCATTAAACGTGCAAGTGAGTAAGAAACTTCCTGGGTCTTCAAGTTTGGGTGGGATCGATCTCTTCACAATGGCCGAGCATTCGGCGTTAAGGAACGCGGTTATCTTCTCCATGTGATCTCCTTTCCGGCTTACTAACTCCTTCATGAACTTGGCATAGTTGGGCATACCTTAAATGAGATCAACTAAAGGAACGTTAATTTTAACGGTTTTCATCAATTCAATAAACTTCCCGTATTGTTCCCTTTTTTTCTCCTTCCTAAGCCGTTGCGGATATGGAATATGCGGCTTATATTCTCCTTTAACTTCAATTTCAAGCTCCTTTCCTTTGTTAGAAGCCATTGGTTCCTTCTCGGGTCGAGATTCCATCTCTATCTCTTCTTCGTCTTCAGAATCACTGTCAACTGGCTCCATGCGGCGCATTCCAGGAACTGGCGGCGCATTCCCAAGGTCCGGAGTCGCATCAGGTAAAGCATTCACAATTGGATCAGCCACGCATGTTGGAATGCGGCGCATTCCTCCTGAATGCGGCGCATTCCCTTCAGTTACAGCACCGCTTTGATTTTTCTTGTTCTTCAGCTCGTTTTCTCCATTTCCCCCATACTTAAAACCCGACCTAGTGTCAATAGCATTAACATGTTCATCCCGGTTGTTCGGTGGTATGTATCTTGACCCTTGACTCGATGATCCTCCATTGTTGTTTTGGTTTGGTCTCGGGTTGGGTTGAGTTGAACTAGGCATTTGACTCTCCCTTGCACTTTTTGGTCCAAAACTCCATCTCTTTTGCTCCAATTACATCTAATCAACCTAAAACATAACTTTACACAAACATAAGCATAAAAGGGTCTTTCCATTACGTTTTGGACTCGAAACATAATAAATATCGCGATAAAATACTCGTATAAATGAGCGATATCAAAGATGGAGAGACGTCTACTGAGGCGTGGGCTAGACTTAAGGAAATGCTGAGGAGTTGTTATGGTCATGGTCTGGGCAAAGATAATATTATAGAGATCTTCTTCTACTGGTTAACCAAGGAGTCACAAAACGAGTTGGATCTAGCCGGCGGGGATGACTTTATGTACAAGACCACTAATGAAGCATACAACTTGATGGAGGATAAGTTAGTCATAAGCTTATCGAGGGAATATCGAGATGATGGTAGAGGTCGAAGACAAAGAGGTCAAGTTGCTCAAGCTGAAAGTAGCAACGAACTATCTTCTGTCGTGAAAGAAGTCAAGTCTATTGCGGATAGGATTGTTAAACGCATTGGGAGGATCGAGAAAGACATACACTTGGTCAAGAATGTGTGTGAAGTATGGGTAGGACCTCACTACGCTAGTGAGTGCGATCGACAAGTGGAGGATGCCAACTACGCACAGTATGGTTATCCTAATCGGGGAGAAAATTGGCAAAACCGCGGAGGTAACTACAGCCGCGGTGAAAATAGAGATAATGGATGGAAAAGAAACAATACGCGATCCCCACCACGACAAAGATACGATCCACCGAAGAATGAAGATGATCAAAGTTTGAAGGATCTGATGAAGTCATTTATTCACACTCAGAATGAAAAGAATAACGCGGTTACAAATCAGTTAAAGGTTTTAAATGATCACATCGAGCAAGAGCAGCGAAATCAGCAGGAAGCAATGCAGGACTTGGATAGGAGGTTCGATATGATGAATGAGCGTTACTCAAACCGGCCACCGGGCCAAGTACCGAGAAACACGCAACAAAATCCACTACCACAAAATCAAGGAAACAGTTCAAATAATCAAGGTTCGAAGTATTGGCCTCCCAACCAGAGAGATGAGCACGTAAATGCTATTACATCACACTTAGGATATGCATATGGAAGGAATCGAGACGAAAACGGAGACAACGGGAAATTTTCGGAGAAACTGTCAGATAGGGCGCCACACAGTTCCTTAGAACGACGCCCTACCTTTGAAACACATCCCGGTGCGTCGTTCCTCACTCCAGGGACGGCGCCCCCCCTCTGATGAACCAATTTCGGACGATTTCGAGATCGAGGACGACGAAGACGAGGCACCACAGGTTCAACCCAAGGCCAAAACACCTGAACCAGTGGAGGAAGTGCCAATTAAGGCTTACAAGCCACATATCCCATATCCTCAACGTTTGAGGAAGGTAGAAATGAAGGAGCAGTACATTATATTCTGTGATATGATTAAATCTGTTAATATTAATGTTCCTCTTGTCGATTTAATTGCAGGGATGCCAAATTATGCGAAATTCATCAAGGAACTTGTCACGAAAAAAGGGAAATCATCTGAGGCGCAATCCGCCTTTCTGAAGGCAGAATGTTCGACTTTGATGAAGAACACGATACCGCCAAAGTTGGACGATCCCGGGAGTTTTCTTATTACTTGCAATTTCAATAATACTTATAGTTGTAGTGCATTGGCCGACTTAGGAGCTAGCATAAATTTGATGTCGTATTCATTATATGCTAAACTCGCTTTAGGAGTGTTAAAACCCACTAGAATGAGTATCCGATTAGCCGACAGATCATTTCAATATCCATTAGGAATTGCTGAAACCATGCTAGTAAACGTAGGAAAATCCACTTTCCCTGTTGACTTTGTAATTTCTGAAATGGAGGATGATGTTTATGTACCACTTATCTTAGGACGACCATTCTTAAACATAGTCGATGCTATTATTCGTGTGAAAAATGGGCAAATTTCATTGGGGTTGGGGAAGAAAGAATTGTTTTTACATTAGATAGAGCCATGACCCATTCTTATTCCACTGATGAAACTTGTTTTCGGATTGATGTTTTTGATGATTTAGATTGGCATGAAATTCTCGAGATAAAAGCTAGGTTTGGATGAGGAAGTGGAGACGAGGAGATTGAAGAAGTGGAGGTTGAAGTTAAAAAGGAACTGAAGTTGGACCAGAGCATGAGGATCAAGTCCTCGATTGAAGAACCACCCACCGACTTGGAGCTTAAACAACTACCGGTACATTTAGAATATGCTTTTTTAGAAGGTACCAATTTATTACCATTTGTTATTTCTTCATCACTTTCGGGTGACGAAAAAGTTCGATTATTGACAGTCCTTAAAGGTCATAAAAAGGTCTTTGCTTTGCGTATATCTGACATACCCGGAATTAGCCCCGAATTTTGCAAACATAAAATTAACTTTCTTGATAATGTAAAACCCGTTGTTCAAAGACAACGACGGCTAAATCCGAATATGACAGATGTCGTTAAAAAGGAAGTTGTTAAGTTGTTGGATGCTGGAATTATTTTCCCAATTTCAGATAGCCCATGGGTGAGCCCAATTCACTGTGTGCCAAAGAAAGGAGGTATGACCGTGGTGATGAATGACAAAAATGAGCTGGTGCCAACAAGGACAGTCACTGGATGGAGAGTGTGCATAGACTACCGCAAGCTCAACGAAGCAACCAGGAAGGACCATTTTCCACTACTGTTCATGGACCAGATGATTGAAAGACTAGTGAGGAATGAGTTCTACTGCTTCCTGGACGGATTTTCGGGTATTTTCAAATACCCATCGACCCCGAAGATCAGGAGAAGACCACCTTCACATGTCCGTTCGGGATATACGCGTATCGAAGAATGCCATTTGGCCTATGCAACGCACCATCTACTTTTCAACGGTGTATGCTAGCCATCTTTCAAGATATGGTGGAGAAGACGATGGAAGTTTTTATGGATGATTTCTCAGTCTTTGGAGAGTCGTTCGATGCATGTTTGAAGAATCTGGATCAAATGCTAGGAAGATGCGAGGAGGCGAACTTGGTATTAAACTGGGAGAAATGCCATTTTATGGTTTGCGGGGGGATTGTACTTGGCCACAAATTTTCAAAAATTGGGATAGAGGTGGATAAAACAAAGATCGAGGTCATCGCTAAATTACCACCACCAACGAAGGAGAAAGCAATTCGGAGCTTTTTTGGACATGCAGGGTTCTACCGAAGGTTTATCAAGGATTTCTCCAAGATTACTCGTCCCATGACGAAATTATTAGAGAAGGAGGTAGCTTTCAACTTTTCGGAGGAGTGCTTGAAGGCTTTCGAGTAACTCAAGGAAAGAATCACCAACACACCCATATTGGTAGCACCAGATTGGTCTCAGGCTTTTGAATTGATGTGTGACGCCAGTAATTTTGCGGTGGGGGTTGTTTTGGGGCAACGGATCGACAAACACTTTCGACCAATCTATTTTGCCAGCAAGACATGGAACGAAGCCCAACAAAATTACACCACTACGGAAAAAGAGCTCTTGGCAGTAGTATTTGCTTTTGATAAATTCCGCTCGTACTTAGCGCTGAGAAAAAATATAGTTTTCACGGATCATTCTACTTTAAGGTTTTTATTTTCTAAATTAGATGCTAAACCTAGACTTATTCGTTGGATATTATTGTTGCAGGAATTTGACATCGAGATCAAGGATAAGAAGGGAGCTGAAAATGTAGCAGCGGATCATCTTTGCCGATTGGAGAACCCAAGTTTGGGGGAGTTGAAGGAAGGGGAGATCAATGACACATTTCCGGGTGACACCTTAGTTTATGTCAGCGACAAAGACGGAAATGCTCCATGGTTCGCGGATATTGCGAACTATTTAGCTGGGAGAATTGTCAATAAAAGCCTTACCTATCAACAGAAGAAGAAATTGTTCTCGGATGCTAAATACTACTATTGGGACGCGCCGTACTTGTTTCGAAGATGTGCTGATGGAATGGTGCGAAGATGTGTATACGGAGGAGAAACTCGGAGGATTTTGGACGAATGCCATCATGGCCCAACCGGAGGACACTATGGACCGACGGTGACGGGTAAAAAGGTTTTTGATGCAGGATTTTACTGGCCGACGATTTTCAAGGAGGCCTATACACTGGTGAGAACTTGCGACGCGTGTCAACGCCAGGGGAATATCACAAAGCGGGACGATATGCCACAACAAGGGATTCAAGTTTGCGAGGTTTTTGATATTTGGGGAATCGACTTCATGGGACCATTTAAGCCTTCATATAGAAATATTTATATCCTAGTTGTTGTAGATTACGTTTCTAAATTGGTTGAAGCAAAGGCACTACCAACTAACAACGCTAATGTGGTGGTTGATTTTCTTAAAAATTTGTTTTGCAGGTTTGGAGTGCCAAAGGCCTTAATCAGCGATCGAGGGAGCCACTTCGCAAACGCTCAATTAGAAAACGTATTGAAGAGATATGGAGTAAATCACCGATTTGCTACATCGTATCATCCTCAAACGAGCTGCCAAGTGGAGAATACAAATCGAGCTATCAAACGGATTTTGGAAAAGACAGTCAACAACAACCCGAACATCTGGTCAAGGAAGTTGGAAGACGCATTGTGGGCATTCAGGACGGCGTATAAAACGGCAATAGGAACTACCCTGTATCGACTACTCTACGGGAAGATATGCCACCTGTCGGTCGAAATTGAGCATAAGGCATACTGGGCTTTGAAGAACTGCAATATTGACATGGATTTAGCGGGAGACATGAGATTCTTACAGCTCCACGAAATGGACGAATTGCGACTACAGGTCTACGAGAGTTCGAGATTGTACAAAGAAAGAACGAAGGAATTTCATGACCGAAAAATCCTTCGCAAAGAATTCAAGGAGAGAGATAAAGTGCTTCTTTTCCAATCGAAATACAAATTCAAGGCTCCAAAATTACGAACAAAATGGACGGGGCCATTCGTTGTGAAACGAGCATTTACCTCAGGATACGTCGAGCTGTGGAAAGAGAACCAAGATTCATTCATCGTCTCGGGTCAACGAGTCAAAATGTATCATGAAGAGGACGATGAAAACGAGATGATAATCGAGGATGGCTTTTATGCAATCATCACTTGAGCACGGGGCTTATCGAGTCAAGCTAAAGACTCGGTCGAAAAATTAGCGCTTCTCGGGAGGCAACCCGGGCTTGTTTTTCTATTTTCCTAGTTAATTTTTATTTCATTTTTATTTTTATTTTTTTTAGTTTTAGGAATTTTTAACATTTTATGTTGAAGTTTCAGTTAGATAGATACCAAGAAAACCGACGAAAAAACCAAAAAAAAGTAAAAAAAACCAAAAACAAATAATAAAAAAAATGTCAGATGAGGGCGCCGTTTTACCTATCACGAACGACGCACCACGTCACGGAAAAAAGGGGCGGACGCCCCTAGAAGTAAGAACGACGCACCGAGCTCCCATACATGTTATATTGTTTAAATCTCTTAATTTTTACACACACATACAACCTGAGCCGCCGACGGAGACTTCACACACACACACACACACACACACACACACACACACACACACACACTCACACACACACACACACACACACACACACTCACACACACACACACACACACACACACACACACTAAAATCACATAATCTTGCTTAATTTTTCAGTTTTATTCCATCAATCATGAGCCAAGCGGTATGTATTTCACCCTCTCTCTCTCAATTACTTCATCTATTTCGTTTAATTTGTGAAATTGAATTGGGAAAAAAAAATAGGGTTTATTCAATTAAGCTTGGAAACTTCAAATTAGTTGTTTAAATATGTCACACCCCGCTTAGAGCGGAAACACGAGGTGTTCCAGTTACGATAAAAAAAAGTCAAGGATTACAACATTACAACCAATAAACAAAACATCGAAATTATATTAGTCATGCCAAAGCTTTACAATGTACATTACAAAGTTAAAAGCGATAAACGCCAAATACAAATACATATCAAATGTCTTAAAACGGATCATCATGGATATTACATCAAACATCACAATTCCAAATGCACAAAACAAGCGATCCGAAAAGCAAGTATGGCATGATTCACAGAAATCCTCAAACTCCTGAAACGTTAAAAACGACAACAACAACATGTTGGTGAATTATTCGCAATTTTAAGTAAAAGTTGATCCAACGACAATTTTAACAAACATGTTAAGTTCAAATATCATATCTTGGTTCACAACCCTAGCGAGGATACCATGCCTAGATTAGTTATATATCGAACCTGACCAGTCCAAAAGACCCATTTCCTAAGGCAGTGTAAAACCAACCAATAATGAAGTGCGGCCATAACATCCACTCATAGGAGCGCCCTACCGAGCGATGAGGGTTATGTACAATAACCCATATAGCTATATATATGTAACTGTTGGGCATAAAGCTTAACGACTGTATAAGACACCCAATCCTAGGCAGACCAATTCTACTAGGTAAACAAGATAATCAACAATGTCCCGCATACATGCAGACAATTTAAAATACGCTTTCCAACCCAAAAATAGTAAAGACAAAGGCTACGAATAACTCACCGTGAAAGCACAACAAATACTCGGGTATATAATTGCGGAGCTACAACTCCACCGTCTAAGTACCCTAAAACAATAAACAACATAGTTTAAGTATCTCCATAAATCTAGTCCGGTTTAGCCTTGTCGGTTAAGGTTAGGTTTATTAAAATATTCCAATGATTAATAAGTCGAATCAAGATGACGGATTAAGAAGACGATGTTCCGCACCAAAAAGGGCCGATCGGAAAGATATCGACATCTCAGGTCATGAACGACAATTAGGAAAGAATGATATTCCTAGTCGAAAACGATTACCAGGGATATCGGTTAAAATCGAATACTGTTGCCAAGTTTTATTAAGACCGACCAAGGTGAACGTCGAATAGGTTGACTTGCTCAAAGTCAAAGGTGTTGACTTTATCAAAGTTAAATTTCAAGGATGTTGACTTTATAAAGTCAAAGTCAGCAATTTGAGGTAATATCAAAGTCAACTTGAAAGAAAGTCAAAGTCGACGTAAAAGTCTAACTTTGAGACTTTGGAGAATTTAAAGTCTTTACATTTCAAAACAATAAAGTAATATGACTTTTAAAATGTTTATATATAAGTTTATTTATACGAGCGTTTCGGAATTGTTTGAAATCATAAATTGTAAATTCGGGCATCGTTTCCGCGTTATAGTTTTTAAATCCAAATTTTTTACAAACACTTACCCCCTTACAATTTAGAACGATATTTAATCAAATTTACCAACACAAAAATGTGTTTATATGTTCAATATGTCACTTTAATATAGGTTAAAGTCATTATAGTTATTTTTGAAAAGATACATGAACTATCGAGCTTAAGGTTACATTTTACATCAGTTTAGATAAGGTTTCGGGACCTGATCTCAGTTACGTAGCGTAACTGTAGTTACGCAACGTAACTGTAGTTACGCTGTAGTGTAACTGTAGTTACGCTGTAGTGTAACTGAAGTTACGCTGCTCTCAGTTATGTAGTGTAACTGTATTTACACTGATCTCAGTTATGTAGTGTAACTGTGATCAACTTCTCCATTTTGTCAAAAATCGTTTTCGTGTTGGAATTTCATCTTTTGGTGAAAGGGTTTTAGACATTCAAGTCATAGGATCTTCAAAACACTTTCAAATAACCATTTTGTGAAGCTTTTCCATCATTTAATAAAAGATTCATATACATTTTTTTTTATAAAACTTGATTTCTTAGATTATTAATCATCAATTTTGAAAAAATTCATTTCTTTGAATTTGATCATACATGCAATGATAAATTTAAGTAAAAACAGTAGGGTTTAGCTAATATACCCCAAGAAAAAATGAAGATATGATGATCCAACACGATTTTGATGGAAATCTTGATGATTGATGGTGATTTTCGACCCGAAAATGATAGAAATCAATATATGCAACCCATGGATGATTAACCCTAGCTTCCATTGATGATAACAACGATTATTGTACTGAAATTGGTGGTTTATTTGCTGTAATTTACTAAATTAAAAGGTGTTGAAATTAGTGTGTGTGTGTGTGTGTGTTTTGTTCAAAGAGAAAGGAAGAAATGAAAACTTGTGTGTTTTTGATGTAAAATTGAAAAGGAGAACTGGTGTGAGACAATAGTGGGTTAAAACATGCATTAGATGAGGGTTTGACATCTATTGAACAGGTGTCAAAAGGGTTAAACACGTTTTGATGACTCACACACAAAACACAAGTGCTGCACGCTAGTTACACTAGCGTAACTATATAGTTACGCAGCGTAACTATCCCAGATAGTTACGCCAGGGTAAATGCTGCGTAACTGTATGTTTTTTGGGGAATTTTATTCGTTTTTCGTTATTGTTAAGCATTTTCGTTAGTTGGAAGTTTACAATTCATTATGAAATGAACTTAGGCAAGTTCATTATGCGTTTTCTTGGTATTAGGGTTAATTTATGAATCAAATTCGAATTCGTTTCCGAGACATGTGCTTTTCGGTAATAGTATAGCAAAATTTCTCGACGATAGGGAATACGTTAACCGACAAATTTGGCTTAAACACCCTAACTTATTACCACGAGCATACTAACTATTTGACACTTAGGTAAATATAAAGATTATGTCTCGAGGGACGAATCAATCAAAACACATAAAACCCGATTCTCAATAATAAACCGTGAGTAAAACAAAGCGAAATGCAAGGGTCGAAACAATTGCGAATAAAATTAAAATAATACAGAAATAAAAATATCTAAAAATGACTGGAGGTCACAGCCTCCCCCAGTAAAAAGAATTTCGTCCTCGAAATATCTATTGAGCATTGCGTTTATAAAAGAGATGGGGTAGTTCCGCTGCATCTCGTCCTCCCGTTCTCGAGTAAACTCGGCTCCAAACTTAGAGTTTCATCGGACTTCACTATCAGAATCTGATTCCGCCGCAAACGCTTGACATCTCGGTCAACGATTTCCACCGGCTCCTCTATCACATGAAGCGAATTATCCAAACTTAGTTTCTCCTGCGAAACGATTAAGGACTCGTCAGCAAGGCACTTCTTGAGATGCGATACGTGAAATACGTTATGCACACCGCACAACTCAGGTGGCAACTCAAGACGGCATGCCACTGGGCCAACACGAGACAAAACTCTAAAAGGACCTGTAAAACGTGGACTTAACATGCTGCGCTTCTCGAATCGAAACATACTCTTCCACGGGGAAACCTTTAATAACACCAAATCTCCGACCTTGAACTCCAAAAGTCTCCGACGCAAATTCGCATACTTCTTCAGACGATCTCTAGCGACTAATAGACGATCCTTAATTCTAAAGATCTTATCGGTAGTCTCCTAGATCAACTCTGGACCCATAGTCAGGCCATCAGCGATCTAAGCCCAACAAAGTGGAGACCTACATTTACGACCGTAAAAAGCCTCAAATGGCGGGCAACATATGTTGGAGCTGTAACTATCGTAGTATGAAAACTCGACTAACGGTAAATTTCGATTCCAACTCCCGCCAAAGTCTAAAACACATGCGTGTCTCGATCAGATATGACAGCTACTGGAATGCCATGACTGGCCACAGTCTCGTCGATGTACAACCTAGATAATTTCTCTACTTGGTAATCCTCACGAGTGGGAAGAAAATGTGCTGACTTAGTCAGCCGTTCAGCGATAACCCAAATGGTACGATCCTCGGTGAGAGCCTCCTGTAGAGCCTGAATGATACGAGCCTTCAAGCTCGACTGAATCGAAATCATCATGGCGCGAATTCTCACCGGCTTAACTGACTCCGTGCGACTCAACGCATCGGCTGCTATACTCGCCTTACCCGGATGGTAGCGAATCTCACAATAATAATCGTTATGCAACTCAACCCATTGACGTTGTATTGTATTCAACATCTTTCCTTTTCACGAAAAGTACCGGCGCTCGTCAAGAAGAGAAACCCGGTCTAACGAAGCCTTTGTCCACCAACTCCTGTATCTGCTTCGATAGCTCTTACATCTCCGAAGGTGCCAACCGATAAGGAGCCTTCGCCACTGGCACTGCTCTCGGAACTAAGGCAATCCGAAACTCCACCTCTCGACCAGGGGGTAACCCAGGTAAGTCCTCTGGGAACACATCGGGAAAGTCACGAATCACGACCTTCTCTTCCAATTTCTCCGCGGAGTCTTTCTTCACTAGGTGTGCAAGAAAGAGTGAACAATCCAGTTTGATGTACTCCCGAACTTTCAAGCATGAGACGATCTTAAGGCGCTTCCCCGCCTTATCCCCCTGATCTAACAACAGCTCTTCCCGCAATAACGGTATGCGTATAATCTTCTCGAAACATATAACCTTTGCACGGTGTGTCGACAACCAATCCATGTCGATAATAACGTCGAAGCTACCTAAAGTGATCGGAATCAAGTCGATAGGAAAAGAAATGTCACCGGAAATAACACAATAGGCAGAAAGTACTTCGGTAGCAGGCAAAACTCATCAACGGCTAACTCTATCTCGAAGGAAGACGCTAAGGGTATAGACGTATAAAGAATCATAGTCCTAAACGCATCAGATATGACACTCTTCGAATGACGGACTAATATCGGGAATCAGTAAAATTGGGAATTATTGACTCAAAAACTGTTAACAATAGCAATTACGTTCCGTTGTTGCATAATTTATTCCAAACTAGGCGTAGTTGGCCAAATTAAGCGTAGTTCGTAATGAACCATGCATTTGCGGAATTAATCCCCTAAAGTTTAAAAGTCCGTGGAATGATTTTTCGAAGAGTCTTGATTATAGTTTGGTTTTGTACCAATGATTACTAAGTCGAATCAAAGTGACAGATTAAAATATGGAGTCGAATCTCTCGGAATCGCACTCGTAGGACAACCGTGACTCATCGACTTCTTTGCAGATATGAGCTTTCTTCGGTGCCAACGCAAAAGAGTCGTAAAAAGAAAACGAAAATAAAAGAAGAGAAAAGAGAAGTGTGTAACGCAAGGAAAATAAGGTCAAATATCATAATCGAATAGAATATATGCATGCTGCCCTTAGCTAAGAAAAGTACTTGTACCGGCTGAAGCTAACTCGGGACACTTGGCCCTAAGATGCTCAGGAGAACCACACTCCTAACATTCGCCCCTCATGGACTTACAACACCTATCTGTGTGACCCAGCTTCTTGCACTTACCGCATACCCAACAAGCCATCTCTTTGGCGTGGTGATTACCACACCGATCACACCTCGGAGGTCTACCCTGGGTATTCGAAGCCACTGGTGCGTATGCTTGCACCATTTGAGGAGCTTCCTGTCTCCTAGCTCTCTTCCTCGATTCTCCATAACGCACTCCACCACCCCGTTTCTCTCTGGAGTTCTGTTTAACCACCACTAGGGATAGCTCACCATTACGGACCGCCTTCTGAGTCAACGTAGTCGCAATCTCCACCATGCTCTGGAATGTACTCGGCTTGGAGGAAATGATACCGCTACGGATTTCCTGGGGTAATCCGCAGATGTAGCGACCGACCCATTTAAGTTCTCGTCGACATAAGTGAGGAACTAACTGGGATAAAGCGTGAAAACGAGATGTGTATCCCTGGATATCTGACCCAACCATCGTCAAATTCCACATCTCCTCCTCCAGTTTCTGAATCTCAGACTCAGGCACGTATTCCTCAATCATCAGTTCCTGCAATTGCTCCCAAGTCATGTCATTTATCTCCGCCCGACCTAGTACACTTACAATCGAGTTCCACCATGTCAGAGCGGTACCTTGGAACACAAAAGTGGCAAAACGGACTCGTTCCTCGTCCGCACATCCAACAGCGTCAAATATAGCTTCCAACTTTTCCATCCATTGGAGGGTTCCATTGGCACCCTCGGTGCCTTTAAATTCTTGGGCTCTACAGCTCATGAAAGTCTTGAGCGTGCATCCAGTGCGTCGAGTCGAGCCATCTGCTCCACTAGCATAGGGTCCACCAGACCCGGTAATGATAACCTCAGGGCCATCTCCATCCACAATCGGCTCGGGACCACCCTGATTCGAGCCACCAGTTCCGATACCGATGCTATTTTTAATCTGAGCGACCATAGCAGGCATCATTGCTGCAAATTGCTCAGCGATAAGTTGTCTGATGTTCGGTGTCGCATTCGTTTCCGCGTTACTCTCTCTCGCATTCGGATTCGCGGTATTAGCTCTCGACTTCAAACGATTAAGTCTCGTTGACCGTCTTGCTGCAGTCTTCTTCTTAGGCGACATCGTCCTAAAAAGGTAAAAAGAAAACGCGATAAGGGAAAATGTGTGCAACACCAAATTATACCAAATCGCAAAAATAGCAAAAGCGAAAATAAACACGTAAGGAAAAAAGGTGCACACATAGCAAATCAGAGAAAATCGATACAAAATCCTATGGTCATAGTCCAAGCGATTTACTCAGTTAAAATCACTCGGTTCGCTATAACCGTTGGCTCTGATACCAACTTCTATCACACCCCGCTTAGAGCGGAAACACGAGGTGTTCCAGTTACGATATCAAGAGACAAGGATTACAACATTACAACCAATAAACAAAACATCGAAATTATATTAATCATGCCAAAGCTTTACAATGTACATTACAAAGTTAAAAGCGATAAATGCCAAATACAAATACATATCAAATGTCTTAAAATGGATCATCATGGAGATTACATCAAACATCACAATTCCAAATACACAAAACAAGCGATCCGAAAAGCAAGTATGGCATGATTCACAGAAATCCTCAAACTCCTGAAAAGCGTTAAAAACGACATCAGCAACATGTTGGTGAATTATTCGCAATTTTAAGTAAAAGTTGACCCAACGACAATTTTAACAAACATGTTAAGTTCAAATATCATATCTTGTTTCACACCCCTAGCGAGGATACCATGCCTAGATTAGTTATACATCGAACCTGACCAGTCCAAAACACCCATTTCCTAAGGCAGTGTCAAACCAAAGGTAACCAATAATGAAGTGCGGCCATAACATCCACTCATAGGAGCGCCCTACCGAGCGTTGGGGGTATATAATCAAGGAGCTACAACTCCACCATCTAAGTGCCCTAAAACCATAAACAACATAGTCTAAGTATCTCCATAAGTCTAGTCCGGTTTAGCCTTGTCGGTTAAGGTTAGGTTTATTAAAATATTCCAATGATTAATAAGTCGAATGAAGATGACGGATTAAGAAGACGATGTTCCGCGCCAAAAAGGGCCGATCGGAAAGATATCGACATCTCACGTCATGAACGTCAATTAGGAAAGAATGATATTCCTAGTCGAAAACAATTACCAGGGATATCGGTTGAAATCGAATACCGTTACCAAGTTTTATTAAGACCGACCAAGGTCAACGTCGAAGAGGTTGACTTGGTCAAAGTCATAGGTGTTGACTTTATCAAAGTTAAATGTCAAGGATGTTGAATTTATAAAAGTCAAAGTCAACAATTTGAGGTAAAATCAAAGTCAACTTGAAATAAAGTCAAAGTCGACGTAATAGTGTAACTTTGACACTTTGGAGAATTTTAAAGTCTTTGCATTTCAAAACAATAGAGTAATATGAATTTTAAAACGTTTATATATAAGTTTACATATACGATCGTTTCGGAATTGTTTTAAATCATAAATTGTAAATTCAGGCAGCACTTCCGCGTATAGTTTTTAAATCTAATTTTTTTACAAACACTTACCCGCTTACAATTTATAACGATATTTAATCAAATTTACCAACCCAAAAAGGTGTTTATAGGTTCAATATTTCATTTTAATAAGGTTTCGGGACCTTATCTCAGTACGTAGTGTAACCGTAGTTACGCAAAGTAACTGTAGTTACGCAACGTAACAGTAGTTACGCTATAGTGTAACTGTAATTACGCTGTAGTGTAACTGTAGTTACGATGTAGTGTAACTGTAGTTACGTTGTAGTGTAACTGTAGTTACGCTAATCTGAGTTATGTAGTGTAACCGTAGTTACACTGATTTGAGTTATGTAGTGTAACTCTGATCAGCTTCTCCATTTTGTCAAAATCGTTTTTGTGTTGGAATTTCATCTTTTGGTGAAAGGGATTTAGACATTCAAGTCATAGGATCTTCAAAACACTTTCAAATAAACATTTTGTGAAGCTTTTCCATCATTTAATCAAAAATTCATATACATTTTTTTTATAAAACTTGATTTCTTAGATTATTAATCATCAATTTTGAAAAAACTCATTTCTTTGAATGTGATCATACATGCAATAGATAAATTTAAGTAAAAACAGTAGTGTTTAGCTAATATACCCCAAGGAAAAAGAATATATGATGATCCAACACGATTTTGATGGAAATCTTGATGATTGATGGTGATTTTCGACCCGAAAATGATAGAAATCAATATATGCAACCCATGGATGATTAACCCTAGCTTCCATTGATGATAACAACGATTATTGTACTGAAATTGGTGGTTTATTTGCTGTAATTTACTGAATTAAAAGGGGTTGAAATGAGTGTGTGTGTGTGTGTGTGTGTGTGTGTGTGTTTTGTTCAAAGAGAAAGGAAGAAATGAAAACTTGTGTGTTTTTTTATGTAAAATTGAAATGGAGAACTGGTGTGAGAAAATAGTGGGTTAAAACCTGCATTAGATGAGGGTTTGACATCTTTTGAACAGGTGTCAAAAGGGTTAAACACGTTTTGATGACTTACACACAGAACACAAGTGTTGCACGCTAGTGTAACTAAATAGTTACGCAACCTAACTATATAGTTACGCAGCGTAACTATCCCAGATAGTTACGCTAGCGTAACTGCTGCGTAACTGTTTGTTTTATATGGAATTTTATTCGTTTTTTGTTATTGTTAAGCATTTTCGTTAGTTGGAAGTTTAAAATTCATTATGAAATGAACTTAGGAAAGTTCATTACGCGTTTTCTTGGTATTAGGGTTAATTTATGAATCAAATTCGAATTCGTTTCCGAGACATGTGCTTTTCGGTAATAGTATAGCAAAATTTCTCTACGATATGGAATACGTTAACAACAAATTTGGCGTAAACACCCTAACTTATTACCACGAGCATACTAACTATTTGACACTTAGGTAAATATAAAGATTACGTCTCGAGGGACGAATCAATCAAAACACATAAAACTCGATTCTCAATAATAAACCGTGAGTAAAACAAAGCGAAATGCAAGGGTCCAAACAATTGAGAATAAAATTAAAATAATACTGAAATAAAAATATCTAAAAATGACGGGACGTCACAAAATAGCTTCTAGCTACTGATTATAACTGGTTTGTGAACTTGATTTTTGGATGTGGAGGTTAGACAGGAGTAAACAAAATTAACAAACTTACAGCCAACAGGGGAGGCATCCTGGCTTATAGAGACGACGCCCTAAGCCCCTGTGGCAGCTTGTTTTTCCTGTTTTTGATCATTTAACATTTTGGTGTGTTTCTTTTTGTTATTTGTGATGTGTAGGGAGCTGGAGGAAGCCGTAGGAGAGGTCAGGTTGAACCGAAGGAAACCCTTAATGCAGCGGTTATGGCTCCAGAGCGTCATCCATGGTTGCTATGGTCGGGGTGCAATCCCGAACGAAATATAGTATTGAACAACAAGTTGGCTGAGATTCGGGAACGCGGCATACTTGCACCTCGCCAGATGGACTAGGAATTCCTGGGTAGAATTGAGGTGGATTTGGGTGGGTTCTTTATCTCCCGCATTCTGACAGCTCAGGTGGAGATCCCGATATGGGAACGGGCTTGGACTGTGGATGAGCCGGTATTTAGGGAGTGGGTTCTTGAGTTTTAATGCTCTCTAGATGTTCAGACGGAGTTTGTTCCGGTGAGTTCGCTAGGACCCCCTTGGTTTCGTTTAGGCTGGGGTGGCCAGGAGCGTCATGTTACTGTAGTGGAGTTTGGGAGGTTGACAGGGTTATTCACGGATGATGAGGCGGCCAATGACGCCTTAATGACCGGGTACCTTGAGGATGCTGAGACAAATTCTTCTGAGTTTGGGGCGAACGAGGCCTGGTATGAACTTATAGGGAACATGGATCGTATATCCACAAGTCCTGTACGGGGGGTCCGAGATCCGATTCTTCGAGTGGTGCATAAATGTCTCACCTACTCATTTTTGCATCGGTCGACTCAGCACGATAATTGCTATCCCGAGGATTTGTGGATGCTCTACATGTTCAGTCACCGGGATCCTACACGATACATTAATGTAGTACATTAATGTACCGTAGACATTGGCGAGATACATGTCACAGAGGGCTTCACGGAAGCAGGCCTCGAGCAAGTTGGTATGCGGGCACTGGATTACCCGCATTGCTAGATAATTAGGATTATTCACCCGGGGGAACATACATCGATGTTCCCCACCTGTGAAATGCAAGGTGATTACCCAGAGTGATTTAGTAGGGGCAGAGATTCTTACCCAAGCGGGTAACCGTTTTGTGGACGCTGGATCACCACCACATGCAACAGCACCCGAGAGGCCGCCACCTGCCACCACGAGGGATATGATGATGCAGATGATAGAGGGTATGCATCGGCTCCAATTTGGGAATGATCAGGCGGAGCGACAGAGTTCGCAAGCTCAGACACGCCAGGAGGCTATTTATGGGCATTATCAGACGACTTTGGACTATATGTACCAGCAGTATCATCGGTCCATGGGTGATCCGGGTCCGTACCCGCCATTTGTTGCACCACCTTTTTATTAACCCGACCCTTATCCTGGATTCCACCTACAACCAGCATATCAGCTGCAGCAGCCAGCCGATGAGGATGATGACATGGAGGATTGAGTTTGTAGTTGGTTTTGTATTTTATTTTGTAATGTTATTGTTACCTTTTACTATTCCCTGTTAGAAAATAGTAGACTATTTTTTTTATTCGTCGTAATATGTAATTTTTATTTTTAGTTTTTATTTTTCTTTTATTATTCTAGTATTTTGGTTTAGTTTTTCTTTTATAGTTTTTCAAAAACTGGCAGTAAGTTCAGCACCCGGCTCTAAGTCTGGCATTGATTTCAGCAACAGCGTTTCAACGATTCAGTCAGTTGAGCATGTTATCTTACCACAAGAAAAAATTATATTGTAAGACATGTACTAGGCTAGAATAAATAAAAAAAAATCGGAAAAACAGAAAAGCGAAAAACAAAATTAGTTGTAGAATTAAAAGAGTTAGTGTATATTTAGTTTTGAACGATATATGTATATTTGAAGTTGAAGAAGAAATTTAAGCAATTCAGTTCGTGAAAGATCTTATGACTTCGGATTTAATCTAGGTTTTTTGTATATATTTTATTATTACCCTTTTACACTCCATTATATATTATTCACATGCTTATACCTGTATATTACAACCCGAATAAAAGTCCCCGTTTAGTTGTACCTACACGCTAGTGGTGTATATTTGATTCTTTATCAAGCCTATGATAGAATATTCACCATGACTAAGCAGTTGAGCGATTCTACAGAATACGTTACACACCTTTTAGATTAGTTTGAGAGATTGTGTGATCAACTTCCAATAAAATTCGTGAGGTGTTTGGTTATGTTATTTAATTTGGCTTTGATATATGTTTGAAAACAGTTTTTGCTTGAGGGCAAGCAAAAAGTTAAGTTTGGGGGATTGGATATCGCATATTTATACGTTTATTTATATGCGATATTTGGTCGTTTTTCATTAGTAAACATGATGGATAGGATAGGTTTTTACATTTAATCGTGTGGAAAAGTTGTTTTGTCCATTTTATACGTTTATATGACCGGGAAGTGCAAATGGAGGAAGAAATGAGCAATTGAGCATAAATGACGAAATATACAAAAAATGGTGATTTCAGCAGAGGAGAACGACGCCCTGGAGGGTTAGGGCGCCGTTGTCACATGTACTAAGCAGAGAACGACGCAGTCACTTTTAAGGACGACGACCTTGCATGTTTTTCAGCCATAATACAACACATTTTCCTCTTGATTTCTCTCTATAAATAGAACCTCAAACGTCCAAAATTAATCATCAATTATTAATATCGTTTATTGGAGCTAGAGTATTCGTTAGAGAGCTAGAAGAGAAGTTTGGAGTTAGAATTCGTTAATATTCGGTCACGAAGCAAGTTTTGCAACTTTTCTAGTTTGTTTCCTATCTTTTTAAAGACTTTTTCCAGTATGTTTACTTCCTATTTGTTTGCTGTTTTGAACATAATTATGAGTAGCAAAACATCTTTTACGCTCGTTTGAATAATGGATCTTGTTTCATTATTGATTGTTAGGTACTTGTGTTTAATCGTAGATCCTTAATTGTTTGTGTTTTGACATATTATTAAAAGTTGTTTATGTGCAACTGTTAATCATCATTCTAGGTATTCGAGAGGAACCTAGATAGATTAATTAACTTGTATGAATAATCAATCGGTCTTTAATTGGTTTAAAATTATTAGGATTCGAGAGGACCTAGTAATTACAACTTAGGTATAAAACGTAAACGAGTAAGTCTATTTGTTAAGATTCGAGAGGACTTAATAATTAGAGAAGTTATTGGAGAGGAAACTTCATAAGATTAAATCATAAAATACCGGCTTGTTAATTAATGCTTAATTGTTGATAATTATAACTGTATTCGAGAGGAACATTATAATTTGAAATAGTTAAAGTTAGTAAAATATTCGAGAGGAGTTTTACTATATCTTAGAAGTTTAATATACATTCAATTTCGTGAACATGATTAGAAAACAAGTGAAGTGTCAAACGAGTATATTTTCTCCAATATTTGATAACATTAATTACTTTTCTTACTCGATTTTTATAATCACTTTTACAATCACTTTTCAGTTTTAATTAGTTAATCTTTTCGTTACAATAAAAACCCAAAAAAACAAACAAGTATTATTAATTCGTTATTAAAAACTAAATTAGTCCCAGAGTTCGAACCTTTACTTACTTGTTACTATATTATATACGAATAAGTCCACTGCCTATAAGTGTGTAATTAAGTCTAATAGTAGGTCGAGTTTTATAAACTAGATTTTACACATCAAACTCTCTTTGTCTTTCTTTTAAAATGATGAACAAGTGGAGGTTTAATGGGTGATGAATTAGATGGAATTGTTGGTTCAGTCACAATAGTGGTGACAGTAGTAACTGGAGGAGTACTTACCATTGGAACTGAAGAGGTACCCTCAGTAGTAACAGGATTAGTACTTACAGTAGGAACTGTAGAGGTACCCTCGGTAAGAACAGGAACAGGTGTGGGTTGAAACACAGGTTGAGTACCCTTTCTCTCACCTGTAGAAGAAGTTACTCCCACCATTGCAGAGAACAATGGGGTAACATGCCCGGAAAAACCTTTATTTTGTCTCCTCATATTAGCAAAAACTTTTCTGCCATGAGATTTGGCAGGAAAAACAGTTTGGGATTTTAAAAGATCCATTATCTCACAATTTAAAATGTGTTGTAGGAATCTTGGATATATCAAAAAAGTTTTATCTGGATGTGCCAAGTTCCATAACACGCCATCAAAAATAAGTTTTTAAAAGTTGAACAATTTGTTTGTTGTAAGACATACCACGACAGTTGCCAAGGAACAAGACATACCACGACAGTTGCCAAGGAACTTCCTACTTCATTCCAACCAGTCCTCTTTTGAGATATGGACTGTTGCAGAGTGGGCATCATGAACTTCCATTGAGGGGACAACAAAGATTTTTGAAGAGTAGTTGTTGTAAGTGTCCCCTCATACCCCATTCTTTGAAAGGTTTCAAAAAGGGTTTGATTAGGAAGAGTAACAATACCTTCTGCATCTTGCAGTTGAAGATGAGTCCTTAATGATGCTTCAGAGACTGTGATGGTGGTGCCATCAACGGTGGCCTTGATTACAGGGGCATCGTTTTCTGAAGTGACAGCAGCAGTTCCCCAGAAAGTCCTTATGTGTTCTTCATAAATGTCAGGATTTATTGTTAAGGCATAGTTGATAAATGAATTTGACAGAAAATCTATGATTTGGTGAAACTCTGTATTGTCTTTTTTTTTTTATCAAATTAGCAACCACATTTTGGCCGTCAATGAACTTTAGAGATGCCATTGTTGTTTTGAGAAAGAAAATTTCAATTGCAACTGTTTTGAGAAAATTAGGGTTCTTCCAATTTTGGGGATTTTGAATATTTGAATTTTTAGAACGAAACCCTTTTATAGGCCAATTTATCTAACAAGTTGGACATGTTGTGATTCTTCGCGCGCCGTATTTCTATAATGAGGTCCAATTGTTAACTGCCACGTGTAAAAGTTAGTTGCAACTTGAATTTTGACTTGTCAACGCAGTAGTAACAGAGTAATCTATTGTTTAAACATTACCCTGCAACACTAACCGTTGCAGTAGTAACACATAAGACAGTAGTAACTAGGAAAGCAGTAGTAATGACAAAACAGGTCGTATTAACCAGTCGTGAGGTAGTAATGAAACCACTAGCCGTATCAATCAGTCAAGCCGTAGTAATGAGATTACTAGCAGTACTAACCATTCCAACAGTATTAACACACCTTTTTGCTGTATTAACCAGTCCTGCAGTAGTAATGAGACTACTTGTAGTACAAATTAGTACAAGCAGTAGGAATGAAAACACTTGTCGTACTAATAATACTTATGTCTAAAGTGATACTACCATTACTATAGCAGTAGTAACATAGTGCAGAAGTAAAAAGTAAAGCACCAATGATCATTGAAGGTTACTACTACAATACCAAAAGGACTTGTATAATTAACAATAAAAGGATTATTTTGGCACTTGTTTATTCAATGTTGAGCATGCCAATACTGCTAATCAGGAATGTAAATCTTCCCACATCAAAGGCTTTTGTGAGAAGATCTGCAAGCTGATTATCAGTATGGACTTTTTCAACATGAATTAACTTCTTCTCATTGCAATCTCTTATAAAGTGGAATCTGATCGTAATGTGCTTGGTCTTGGAGTGTTTCACAGGATTGTTGGTGATGCTTATTGTACTCTTGTTATCTATGTAGATAGGAGTATTGATGAATGAATATCCATAGTCCATCATCTGATTTTGTATCCACGGTAATTGAGGATAACAACTTGATGCTGCTATATACTCTGCTTCTGTTGATGAAGTTGACACGGTTGTCTGCTTTTTGCACTGCCAGGACACCAATCTTGATCCCAGAAATTGACATCCACGTGATGTTGATTTTCTATCTAAGCTTTCACCACCATAGTCACTATCCGAATAAGCAATTTGTTCAAAAGGAGAGTCCTTGGGATACCATAAACCTAGTGTAGGTTTTCCTTTCAAATATCTGAAGATCCTCTTGACTGCATGAAGGTGAGACATCTTGGGCTTTGTTTAATATCTTGCACATACACACACACCATACATAATGTCAGGTCTTGATGTTGTTAGATACATTAAAGATCCAATCATGGATCTATAATTGTGTATATCTATATCCTCCCCCTCAATATCTGCAGTCAGTTGCTTGTGTGTCTTCACAGGTGTACTTGCAATCTTGGCTTCCAAAAAGCCAAATTTGGTCAAGATGTCCTTGACATACTTTGATTGACTGTTGAAAAGTCCATTTGTCTGCTGTTTGACTTGAAGACCAAGGAAAAAGGTCAACTCTCCCATTGAACTCATCTTGAATTTGTTGTGCATACATAGAGCATCTTTGGTGGATCCAAAGATGATGTCATCCACATAGATTTGAACAAGGAGAATATTTGTGTTAACCTTTTTGATGAAGAGTGTCTTGTCATTTGTGCCTCTTTGGAAATTTTTCTTGAGTAGGTAATCAGAAAGGGTTTCATACCATGCTCTTGGTGCTTGATGAAACTTGATGAAGACCATAGAGAGCTTTATCCAATTTATACACTAGATGAGGATGTCAGGAGGCTATCTCACATATACTTCCTCTTCTATTAGGCCATACAGAAAGGCACTTTTTTACATCCATTTGAAATACTTTGAAGCCATTGTAGGAGGCATAAGCAAGGAAGATTCTGATAGATTCCATCCTTTCCACAGGAGCAAATACATCTTCATAGTCAATCCCTTCCTCCTATGTGTATCCTTTTGCTACTAGTCTTGCTTTGTTCTTGATTACAATGACTCTTTCATCCTTCTTGTTTCTGAAAATCCACTTAGTACCAATGACTTTCTTTCCTTTAGGCAGCTGCACCAAGTTCCAGACTGCTTGTAACTTGAATTGCAGGAGTTCCCCTTGCATTGCCTCAACCACCAGTTTGGGTCAAGTAGTGCCTCTTGGACTCTCTTTGGTTCAAGCTGAGATCGGAAACATGCATACAAACATGTGTTTAGATCTTTGTGAGCATCCTTTTGTGGCTTGGTTTGACTCCTTGTTTGCATGGATATGTCAAAGTCACCCATTACTTGAGAGATTGGATGGTTCTTGTGGATTCTTGAGGTTGGGACCTTTTCCACCCCCTTATAGATGCATCCAAATTGGTGTCATTGGGCTCTGGTAAGGCAGATCGATAAGAAGGAGGTCCAGTACTCTTGGGAGTACTCTTGGGAGTGAAGACTTCATCATCACTATCTTCATCAGCTACTAATTGTTCCACCCTATCTAAATCAACTTCTATCATGTGTGGGACTGCATTTGATCTTGTTGTAGATGTAGAAATTGGAGTACTTGGTCTGTTTGAGTTGCTTTCTCCAGTATTGATACTGCTGCTATCATCTGCTACCTTTTGGGATATCTCTTCTTCTTCTATCATCTGTGGAGATTGGAAGGTAGACATATTCCATTGCATCCAGTCTTTTAGCTCCATGAATTGTTGGTGAAGATGGTGCAATAGTAGAAACAGATGGAGTATTAACAGGTGATGGTTGTGTGATTTCATACCAAAGACTTTGTTAAAGCATCAATATCAAAAAACTAGTTTGGTCCTTGTCCTTGTGTGTTTGGGGTGTTTTCATTGAAGGAAACATTGGCACTTTCTTCAATGATGTTTGTCCTATGATTGTAAACTCTGTAAACTTTGCTTTGTGAGGAGTATCCAACAAAGTACCCAACATCAGCCTTGCTTTCAAACTTGCCAAGATAGTCCTTTGAGTTTAGGACTGTACAAGGACATCCAAATGCTCTGAAGAATCTTATAAGGGGATGTCTTTTATGCAGTAGCTCGTATGGAGTCTTGTTTTGTGACTTCACCAATAGTACTCTGTTTTGCACATAGCAAGCAGTATTAACTGCTTCTGCCCAAAAGAAGATGGGTAAGTTGGAGTCTGCTAACATACTCCTTGGAGCTTCAATGAGAGTTCTATTTTTTCTTTCAGCAACTCCATTTTGTTGGGGAATCCTTGCTGCACTGAACTGCCTTTTTATGCCCTTTTTCTCACAAAAGTCATTCATCACACTGTTCTTGAACTTTGTCCCATTATCACAACATATCTTCTTAACCTTCAGGTTGATTTGATGTTCAACTTTAGTGATGAAAGAGATGAGTAGCTGACTTGTCTCATATTTGGTTGCTAGGAAGTACACCCATGTATATCTTGTAAAATCATCAGTGATTACTAGACAATAGGACTTCTTGGCTATACTCTTTACATTTGTGGGACCAAACAGATCCATGTGAAGCAAATCTAAAGGTGTGGTATTGGTGTTGACTTTCTTTAATTTGTGAGAGGTATTGTGTTGTTTTCCCTTCAGACTTGCAACACAGTTATCTTCAAGAGAGAATTGCTTGTTTGGAAGTCCTCTTTCTAGATTGGATTTGACCAATTGATTGATGTTCTTGAAGTTCATATGACACATCCTCCTGTGCCATAGTGTGGATTCATCAATTGTTGCTTTGGAAACAAAACAATTTACTACTCCAGTTGGGAAAACCTTGGACAAGTCAAAGCAGTAGACATTTTCCTTTCTTGGTGTTCTTAGCAATACTTTGCTCTTATCAATCACATATCCAGGCTCCATGATTAAGCATTTTGTATCTGTGAAGATTGTTGTATTCTTCTTGTCACACACTTGTGACACACTCAGTAAATTGTATTGTAGTTGCTGAACATAGAAGACATCTTCAAAGCTGATTCTTCCATTGCTCACAGTACATTTGCCAGTTATCTTTCCACCTTTTGGATTACCACCTAAAGCAACATATCCTCCATTTAATGGTTAAAAGTTTTGAAGACATGATATGTTGCCTGCATTTGCCTGGAACAACCACTATCTACATGCCAACTACTCTATTCCTTCTTTGTTGGTTGTTCCTGCACATAGTGAAAAGGATTAGTTCCTTTTGGGAACCCAAGCCAAAGTTGACTTGGGTTTACCCATCTCATCAAAGTAACTCACCTTCCTTTGGATTAGATATGCAAAATCAAGTGGTGTTGGTGGTTCAGTTACTTTGACCTTTGGTCTCCAAACCTTTTTAGTTGTTTTTCTTAAAGAAGCAGTATTAACTGATTTATTTTTAAACAATATTAATAGAGTTAGTTTCGGCAAACTTTCATTTTGCAGTATTAATAGATGCAGTATTAACAGGATTATGTTGTGCAGTATTAACAACTGTAGTATTAACACCATTCTGTTTTGCAGTCTTAACAGATGCAGTAGTAACACAATGTTGTTTTGCAGTATTAACATTTGAAGTGTTAACACAATTATGTTGTACAGTTTTAACACGTGCAATATTAACTCTGTTTCTACTGTGTTTTGAAACATGTGGATTTTTGTGATTACCCCCTCTACTTTTTGCAGTATTAACTTCATTAGTACTGTGTGTGGTAGAATTTCTTTTTGATTTATTAACAACAATAGGTTTGGACTTTTTAGCAGATTTCCCATGGTTTTGAGATGATTCAAACTTGTTATTATACCCCAACCCCCTATGATGCTTTTGAATCATTTTCTCTTGATTTTCAAGGTTATAAAAACAAATTTTTGCATAATGATTAGCCTTTCCACAGATAAAACACACTTTTACAGGTCTTTTAAGAATTTCGCCTTTTTGAGCTTTTAATGGGTTCCTATTTCTTTGATTTCCTCTAGTATCTATGTTAACCCAAGTTTTTTTTTCTTTAAGACCTTTAGTGTTTTTAGTGCAGTTACATTCACATTTATTTTCTTTCTTTATCTGCTGAGTGGGAACCATGGACACTAGACTTTGTGAATTTTGTTGAGTAATTCCTTAAATTGTGGTCAAATGATTTTCTAAAGGAATATCATTGTTTTTCACAATCTTCAGTTTACTCTCTTCCACTAAGTCCTCAATCAGAACTTCTTCATAATTGATTGGATCAACTTTGAATGATTATGTTGGTGGTGTCTGTGAAATAGGAATTCTGGGTTTTTCTAAAGATGGAGGAATGAAATTATGATTGAATGGAGGGGAAACTTCTTTATAACCTATTCCTGTCTTTGCTTTACCAATTATTTGATTTTGAATAAGGTTATTTACAGACTTTGAAGCATATTCTAATTTCCCTACATTCAATTCAACCTTTTCTTTTTCCTCATTTATTCTTTTAATTTCCTCCCTAGCTTCCTTAAGTTTCACTAACAAATCATCTCTTTGCCATTCTTCAAATTTAATCTTTTCTTGATAGCTTTATTCATTAGCTTTGTAAGATTTAATTTGTGTTTCTAGGTTTTGTATTCCCCTAGTGGTTGATCTTCTTTGTTCCTCTAATGTTTTAATAGTGTAACAAATAATTTGATTATGATTTTTATACTTAAGCATGACATCTTTACATTAAGGGGTACATAGTTTAGAAGTTACCTCATATGAGAGAGATGATGATTCAGTGTCCTTGGAAGATGTTGCAACAGCCATAAGAGTCCTATTTTGTTCACATTCTTCTGCAGCTTCACTCCAATAAAAGCCAAAAGCATCATCATTAATGGCAATAGTAACAGATGCAGTAGGAACATTAACTACAGTAGAAACAGTCTCTGCAGTAGAAACCATATCTGCAGTAGAAACCACATCTTCAGTAGAAACTACATATGCCATTAGTAATCTGTTTTGAATGGTCTCTTCTGTAAGATTATTCAAACACATCTTGAGTGATCAGGGTTGTTGTTGTACTTTCTTGATTGTTCCTTGAATTTTTTGATTTAGATTTGTTTTTGCATTATCTTGCAAAGTGACCTAGATCTCCACATTCATAGCACTTTACTTTTCTCTTGTCAAATCCAACTCTCTCATTGCTTCTAGGAGTGAATCTTCTACCAGTTCTATTCACAAACCTTCTTTCCCTCAATGATAGCATAGCCAGTTGCCACTTGAGATCCATCTCTTCTCAAGTCTTCGTTGGTTAATCTTGAACATGAAGTTTGTGATAGAAAAGCTTCAAAGGACAAATCTTTTGTTGTGTCATTCTGAGATGTTCCACCTGGTGTGATGAGTGCAGTATTAAATGTATTAATACTGTTGTTGCTGTTGACTGGCTTTTTGGCTTCAACTTCAGCTTCAAACACCCTTAAGTCATTGTAGAGATCATCCAGGTCCATCTCTTCAAGTACATCACCTTGTATGTAAGATATTGTGTAGATGATCCATTTATCTCCCAAAGATCTGAGAAATTTCATGTTTAGATCATCCTTATCTATTCTTACTCCAGCACTGCTCAACTCTCTAGTAAGCTTCTTGTATCTGTCAAAGGTCTGAGTCATTCTTTTTTTCCTTTAATGCCCTGAAGTTTTCATACTCCTGTTTGAGAAGAGCTTTCTTGTTCTTCTTGGTGTTCTTTGTTCCACTGAATCTCTTCTCAAGAGCTTCCCAAAGAGATTTTTCATCATTATATCCTTCAAATTGTGTCTGATATTCATTAGGAATAGCAATTAGAAGGATACTTAGAGTCTTGATTTCAGTCTGCTTCTCTCTTCTTTCTTGGTCTGCTGTAGGACGATGAAGAACTCTAGGTGTTCCATCAACTAACAGATCAAGAGCTCCTTTGTTCCCATTCACAATAACATCCCATACTACATAATCAGAAAGCAGTATGTGTTGTTTTATTCTTAGCTTCCAGAGATCAAAATCGTTGCTCTTGAGCACACGGACCTTGTTTACTACCACATCAGCCATGATTGATAGTAATTTGCTTCTTGTTGAGACTTCTATAACTTGTTGATCAGTAGATATTGAGAACCTCCTGTGCTCTGATACCACTTTTCAGGATTAATATAATTTATGTAAACCAATACGTCGAATATATATCTTGATTTATCAAAGAAGTTTAGTAGCGGATAAGCACTTTGATATTACAAGTATAATGAACAAACGAATACTGTTTTATTAATAATATAAGAACAATAA
This sequence comes from Senecio squalidus, assembly GCA_910822075.1. NCBI lineage: Eukaryota > Viridiplantae > Streptophyta > Magnoliopsida > Asterales > Asteraceae > Senecio > Senecio squalidus. The sequence goes on from CAJVGC010000432.1 coordinate 36,645,245, forward strand.
CGATTGTTGAGTTACAAGCCTCAATATATTAATCTCTTGAACGAATGATCAATATACGTGTTTTTCTTAATATAAGGATCTATGTATATATAGACCTCAAGGCTAACCTAGTTAATCTAGGAAACTACTTTACAATTTCAAATGTATTATGACTGCAATCATAATTGCATCATAATCACAATTGTTGTATTTAAGGAAGAGATAAATACAAATATTATCAATAGTTATCTAAACTACACTTGCAGTAGTAATGAGAAGCGGGCACTAGTAAGAGGCTCTAGCAGTAGTAACCATTAGTTCTTCAAGAGTATTAATTGTCTTCATGCAGTACTAACTGCCTTCATGCAGTATTATCTTGAGTAGTAATAACCAGCAGTACTAATGAACAATATTAATGAAACTAAACTATTTAACTAACGGTTTAATCCCATCAAAAGTTCTTTTTACAAACACCGAATGTATCATTCTTGATCCTAAGTTTAAAGTAGTTTAAGAAAGCATGATTCTACTAAGAACACCTAGGAAAGATAATGTATAATGTTTAAACATGGGAAATAATGGTTCAGAAACTAAATAAAATTGGTTTATTTCAAAGGCATCACTTGATGAATCATCACTGTGGCACAGGAGAATGTGTCATATGAATTTTAAAAACATGACCATCTTGGTGAAAAATGGTCTTGTCAGAGGTTTACCTCAAAAGGAATTCACATGCAATGATCACTGTGTTGCATGTCTGAAGGGTAAACAACATAAGTCTTCTCATAAAATCAAAGATACAAATTCAAATCTGTCAAGTCTGCACTTATTGCACATAGACCTTTTTGGTCCAACACATGTCATGAGTCTAGGAAAGAAGCCTTATTGTTAGGTTGTTATTGATGATTTCACAATATATACATGGGTTTTCTTTCTTGGTTCAAAAGATGAAACAGGTGACATTCTAAGATCATTCATAACAAGAATTGAAAACAAGAAAGAGAAGAGAGTGAAGATCATTAGGTGTGACAATGGAACTGAGTTCAAGAATCAGGGAATGGATGAGTTTTTCAATGAAAAAGGAATTGAGAGACAATATAGTGCTCCAAGAACTCCTCAGCAAAATGGAGTAGCAGAAAGGAAAAACAGAACCCTCACTGAAGCAGCAAGATCAATGATAGCAGATTCAAAACTTCCCATCACATTCTGGGCAGAATTTGTGAATACTGCATGTTATGTTCAAAACGAGGTATTAATAGTTAAAGCACATACAAAGACCCCTTATGAGCTCTTTAACAAGAGAAAGCCACTCATAAGCTTTTTGAAACCATTTGGGTGTCCTTGTACAATTTTGGACACCAAAGCACATTTCGGGAAGTTTGACAGCAAGATCAATGAAAGTTACTTTGTACGATACTCCACTCAAAGCAAAGAATTCAGGGTCTATAACATCAAGAACAGAATCGTGGAAGAAAGCACAAATGTGACCTTCAACGAAAAGACCATGAATGCTACTAGAGAGGGACCAGATTGGTTATTTAATATTGATGAACTAACGAAATCATTGAATTCTTACTTTACAGGTCAATGTGAAAAAGAAACTGGAAATGGGGTTAATACTGATGAATCAGTTAAAACTGGTGAATCAGTTAAAACTGGTGAATCAGTTAAAACTGGTGAATCAGTTTGAAACTGGTGACTCAGTTAATACCGGTGTACCAGTTGAAACTGGTAAATCAGTTAATACTGGTGAATTTGTTAAAACTGGTGACCCAGTTAATATTAGTGTACCAGTTGAAACTGGTAAATCAGTTAATACTGGTGAATCTTTTTTTACTGGTGACTCTATTAAGTCTGGTCAGTCATTTAACACTGCTCCATATGACAGGCATGAACAATTTGTCTATTTTCCATATATCTCCATTGATCCACCTAGGGTGTTTCAGCCCAAATTCTCAGATGATAATAGCTCCAAAGACTTGGATCAAGATACTGGTGTTGGCGAATCGAGCAGTGATAAAGATGAGGAGATACCTAATTCAGACCTAGAGGAAGTCGTTACCAGTAGCAACCCAGAAGACAATACAAACTCTCCTCAATCCCAACATGATGAATTTTCAGAGCAAAATGATACCAATTTGACTGAAGAAATACCTGAAGATCAATATCAAACACAAAGGATAAATAAGAATCATCCATTGGAACAAATCATTGGTGACCTAAACTCTACAGTCCAAACAAGGAGAAAATTACACCATAATTTCAATGAGTGTCTATTTGTGTGTTTTCTCTCACAATTAACACCAAAGAAGGTAGAACAAGCCATTAAAGACCCAAGCTGGATTGAAGCAATGCAAGAAGGATTACTATAGTTTAAACTTTTAGAAGTTTGGACATTGGTTGTTCTTCCCAGTGGCAAGAGGGTAACTAGGACTAAATGGATTTTCAAGAATAAAACTGACGAAAGAGGAATTGTCATAAAGAACATAGCAAGATTGGTAGCACAAGGATACACTGAGGAAGAAGGGGTTGTTTATGATGAGGTCGTTGTAGTATAGAGGTAAGTATTCCCGCGTGTCACGCGGGTGACCCGGGTTCGTTCCTCGGCAGCGGCGCCAAAAACTTGATGTGCGAAATCTAGTTTTTCCCTTTTTTTGCTTTCGCTAGACCACAACGCCGGGCAGTGTACCCTTTCGTTTGTAGTATAGTTTGGGCAAGTTCGGGTTCGAACTCAGGGACTTTTAAATAGGATATTTCAATTGTCGTTTATGAAACAGATATAAGTAACAAAGTGGGGGTTTTCTAAATTAACTAAAAGTGAAAAGTATCGTTTTGTGATAAATCAAGATATGGGAAAAAACACTCGTTTGGATTGGTTTCTAGTTATCCGATTGTCACTTTGGGTTGTTTGGTTGAATTAACTTCTAATGTTATAACACGATTCCTTTCGAATACCGAGCTAACTTTAGACATCTAAAACGAAACACCGTTCATTTCGAATACGGTAGAAACCTTAAACATCTAAGTCATTAAGCAACAAGTTTATATACTCGACTTAATCTTATAAAACTTCCTTTCGAATAGTTTCTTAGCTAAAATGAAATTCAGTTTATCAAATCATTATATAACCAGTTCCTTTCGAATACTAATAATTTTAGATTAATTATAGACCGATTAACCTTTTCGTAAAACGTCTAATAAGTTATTATAAGTTCCTTTCGAATACCTACAAAATGTGTTTGTCACTAACATCTTACTTACGTTTTATATAAAATGACTTTGATAATGATATGAACCTAATTACAACTTACATTCAAGTTTTAATCTAAATGTTTGATTACTCGTTAAGATTCCTTTCGAATATCCTAAACCTCAAATCAACTATAGACCGGTTGATTATTTCGTTCAATTCATCAATCAAGTTCTAAAGCTCTTTTCAAATACTAAAGTTCTTAATCAAATCATGAATATAAGTTATCTAACAATATTAAGAATTTAAACCCGAATGGTTCTTCAATTAAGCGAACATAAACATTCAACCTCAAACAAATATCCCAAAAACTCCAATCATCTAATCTAGTTTCCAATCTAAACAAGTATTATTTAACTACTCACTCATAATAGAAATTAAAGACAAATTATAAAAGAAAATGATATTCATACCAGGTATTCGATGAAATGTCTCGATAAAATATCCAAAGAGAAATGAAAATACGGTCAAAGATTCTTCCAAAATAAACTAAAAATTACTATGATTGTCGTTTCCCTAACGATTGATTATGATAATATGATGAAAGATTGATGTAATGGATTGTGTGTTAGCCTGCAAACCTGATTAAAAAGATGGTGTAATTGTCTCTAAAATCGTCCTTAAGAAGTACCAAGCCAAGACCTTTCAGCTGCACACTTGATTAGCCATCCAAACGACATAAATGCTGCTGGAGGGGCCAGATGCGGCGCACCATGCCCTAGGTGCGGCGCATCTGGAGGTCAATGGCATCCGAAATGTAGATTTTTTCGTTGCGGTCGTTTTGGCGCCGACCGGAGGTCTTTTCGAGTCCGTATGCTCCCGATACATACGTTTTACTATCAGCTGCATTTTGGTCCCGAATTGATTTTTTTTACTCCAAACATGTTAACACACCTAAAACATACACTTCACACAAAAATAAGTAATACGAGCCTATCCATTACGTTTTGACTCAAAAACATAACAAATATCGCGAAAGATTACGCGTAGAATCGAGCGATATCTGGTGTTTCAGCCCAAATCCTCAGATGATAATAGCTCCAAAGACTTGGATCAAGATACTGGTGTTGGCGAATCGAGCAGTGATAAAGATGAGGAGAAACCTAATTCAGATCTAGAGGAAGTCGTTACCAGTAGCAACCCAGAAGACAAAACAAACTCTCCTCAATCCCAACATGATGAATTTTCTGAGCAAAATGATACCAATTTGACTGAAGAAATACCTGAAGATCAATATCAAACACAAAGGATCAATAAGAATCATCCATTGGAACAAATCATTGGTGACCTGAACTCTACAATCCAAACAAGGAGATAATTTCACCACAATTTCAATGAGTGTCTATTTGTGTGTTTTCTCTCACAATTAACACCAAAGAAGGTAGAACAAGCCATTAAAGACCCAAGTTGGAAGAGCAAGTGTACCAAATGGACGTCAAAAGTGCCTTCTTATATGGGAAAGAAAGGAATTCAGACAGTGTATCAAGAAGAAGATCCAAATTGGAAGAGCAAGGGAAAAGAAAAAATGAAAAGCAAGAAGGAAATGGAGGAGGAGGAAACTGAACAAAGAAGAAAGAAGGTTGAAGAAAGAGATGATAACATGAGGAGAGAGGATGCTGAAAGGGAAGAACAAAAAAGGCTGAGAAAACAAGAAGATGATGATGTTATAGCTGGCAAAAGAATGGCACAAGAACAAATAGAAGAAGAGCTGAAAAGGAAGGCTCAAGAAAAAGCAGATTATGAGTTAGCTCAGAGGATGTTGGAGAAAGATGAGATTTTTCTGCAAAAGAAGAAGGAAGGAAGAGGCCAGGAGCAAAAGCACAATCAAAAGAAATGTTACTAGAGCAGAAGATAAGAAAAAGTACACTGACTTTCTAAAGTCTACCGGAAAGTACAGTGGAAAATAGCCAGGGCCCATGAAACTTTATACAGTTTTATATATGTATGTGAAGGAGAAGAAATTGCAGAAAGCAAAAGCAGAGAAAGCTCAGTTTGAGAAGGAGAGAGCTTTGATTGGATAGAGGGTACAAAGTTACTTATTTTGGGGATGAACAGTCTAAGAAGGAGCAAAGAAAGAAGAAAGTTGTTGATAAATCCGAGCATGATACTGTGAAAAGAAAAGCAAGCCAGACTAGTAATGTTCCTACTGCTAAAAGAACAAGACCAACAGTATAAAAAGTTACTACTAGTAAAAGAAAGGCTAGCACTGGTAAGCAGGTTAATACTGGTGCTAAGAAGCAGAAATCAGAAACTGAAATCAGAATCTATTAAGAAAAAAGCTCAGGAAAAAGTCTTGAAGGTAAAGAAAGAAGATTTTTCTGGAGAATATGACTTTGGCTGTGTGTCACACCCCGCCAGTGGCGGAAACGCACGGTGTGGCCGATTGGCGATCGTCATAACACAAAAGTAAATAAAGACATAATCTATATGAATAAATTAATAATGTATTGTTATGACGTCTCGATACTCAAGGTATAAACCTTGATAAACAAAAATCGTCAAACACTACAAGTAAAATGCTCAATCAATCAATCAACGTAATGAAACAATACTTAGGCATGAAAGCCCGAAATACAATCTCAAATGTATAGTCATGAAGTAAGCCATCATGCAAAAAGTAATCCTGAATGGTCTGCTACAATCCGACTCCTAAATTTAAGTCCAATGCCTACTCATTACCTGAAAGTAAAGCTTAATGTGACAACCGTCAAAAATTCAGGTACTTGTTCAATTACTATATCGGTTCGAAACATTAGTTACTCTTTTATCGTGTTCATTCTGTTCTAGCTCGTAACTGTTGAGTCTGTACTTTTTCGGAACCAATGTCGGAATAACTTCCGGAATCAATTTTATAAGTCCTAATACCAAGAAAACATATAATGGACTTTCCTAAGTTCATAACAAATCACACTTAAGAACTTTCAATTAACAAAAAGGTCCAACGAAGCAAAAACGTAAAAAAACGAAAAATCTGATAAAGGCTGAAAAACACCCGGTGCGCAGCACCTCACGCCAGAATTCAAAATATTTACAGTTTTGGTCCCTGTCTCGTTTTTGTAAACTTTCAACCAATCAATTTCGATTGGCAGACCATAATTACTGGTTTTAACCAGTACCAAGGCCATACACCAACTTTTCCTTTTATTCATTTTCATTTTCATTTTCTTAAAACAAAAACACATACACATTTACACCTAGTTCAAGTTCTCTCTAAACTCTCTCTAGAACACCATTGAAACCAGAGACATTTCACCATAAAAATCTGCCTTTCATCCATACAAATCGTCCCAATCACCTAGAGAAGCAAGGGGGTGTCGATTGTATCAAAAGGGACTAATTTTGTAAAGATTTTTGGAGCTAAAATCCGACCAAAACTCATCATCCGAGCTTTTCCTTCGGTAGATTTCTTCCTATTTACTATTTTTATACAAATAATCAATTGCATGTAAGATCTAACGGTTGAAAATGTATATTTTACACAAATCTTTGACTTTTTATGGTCAAAAACGTTTTTAACCGAAATAACCTTTAGATCCACGGATTTGTAACCAAAAATGCTTTATAAACTGTCAAAAAGATGTTTTAATAAGTTTAAACCGGTTGCATGTCGAAATCTATGGGTAAAAAGACGTTTTTAGCAAAGAAATCACAAAACGGGGAAGAACAGCAAGGAGGTGCGCAGCACCCCCTGACAGGTGCTGCGCACCGGGCTGCTGTCTCCCCGAAAACTCGTCGTTTTACTCGTTAAAAACTTATGTATACATTCTGGACTTGTGCTAACATTGTTATGGGACTGAGATAAATAAAAACTAATGATAATAGTGACTTATATTGGACCTTTGGACTTGTTTAAAAGGTTATTATGTGTTATACATGTTTTGTGAGCGGGATTGACCTTAGGTTTTGGACACGAAATTTGGGCGCAGAAGCGCTGCCCAAATTTCGTTAGAAAGCCTAAATCAATTCAGCGACCTAAACATGTCTAGCATAATGAGAACTTTAACTTTGAATCTCGGATTAAAAATAAACGTTAACCGCTTCGGACAATTTTGGACACTTTGGACTTTAACACTTAACCTTGACACTTAAAGTTTAACAAAATTTGGTCTATATTATTATATAAGAACATAATAATATAACAACTAATTAAACTATCTTGGTAATACTAGGCAATCCGTGATTCCCGGCTTTCATATTCCGACCGAGTTTTCGAGTTCTCGTTCTTCGCAATCCGTGAATTACAACCCCTTTCCTTATATATTTTACATGAATTTTGGGGGAAACATAAGATTAATTGTATTTGAAAACTTTATGAATCAAATTGCAAGCTATCGAACCTTGACTTTTGAACTTGTTGAACTTTGACTTTTGAACTTATAAACTATTTGACTTTTGGAACGTACTTGGACTTATTTTGAACTTATTTTGGAACGTACTTGGACTTATTTTGGAACTTATTTTGGAACGTACTTGGACTTATTTTGAACTTATTTTGGAACGTACTTGGACTTATTTTGGAACTTATGGAACTATTTTGTACGACTATTTGAACTTTTATGCGTAAAACATTTTACTCTACTTGGACTTATTGGCTCGCTCTCTTTTGAACTAAACTAATCATTGATGCTTGTATACGGACCAACCCTTGATGGAACTATAACACGTTCTTAAGTGATGGACGACTTTCTCTCTTTTAAACAAAACTACTTAGTGCCCGACGACTTTTTGGACTTAGACTTACACACTATTAACTACATAGCCGTATAGTAATTATGGGTATCGATACTTAGGAAAGAACCGTTCCTTGCTTAGATGGCAATCTAAGTACATATTACTAAGACTAGACTAGACAACTTCCCGTTAGAGAGGCGGGAAGAGAGGCCGCACGGTTGAATAATCGGATTAGTGTGAACACTTAAGTTATAGATGCCAAGAGGTTGATACAAGAAAATCTAATTAGTTACTTACGCATAAATTTATGAACTTTTTAGCGATTGATTTTCGCAACTACAAATCGACTAAATTTGACTCTATTTGGCCTTTACGAACTTAGGGCACCGGTTCGCCCGTTACTTGAACTTTAAAAGTATATAGATTTTTAAGCGACTTTGCTCCGCTAAACTCCTTTTGGAAACTTCTACTTTTATATACTTTACTTACATTTTTGCCGAATTATTTAAACTGTAACTCACTCACTACTTTCGTAGTTGACACTTTATCGTATGTTTCAGGAAATTAGTGTAAGCATGATGTGCATGGCATGGACGGGTCGAGGCGGTCGTGTGAGAACCTCAGTGGGAAAAGACTTGGCCATTTCTTTTGGGAATCTTTAATGAAACTTTTTAATTGTGTATCGATGTACTAAAATGTTGTGACATGGTCGTTTTATGAACTTGTAAACACTTTTTATTTCTAATTAATGACTTGATTGCCGTTATGTTTTATATGACCTGTGTAAAGATTTTCCAGCTCTTCACATTCCGTGTTTCCGCTTTAGCGGGGTGTGACAGACTTGGTATCAGAGCACAGGTTATAGAGAAAAACGGTTTTAAAAAAAAAATTCAAAAGTTTTCGAAACCAAACTATAACCAAGGCTTTTCGGAAAATCGTTTATGGGTCTAAACTTTAGAGAATTAATTTCGCGATTGCATATTTATTTTCAACTATGCATGGCCTGATCACCCATGCCTAGTTCAAAAGAGATTATGCAAGGACGGAACGTAATTACTAATGTTAACGGTTTTGAGACAAAAATTCCCGGTACTGTCTTTCCCGATTCTCACGCGACTGACCCGTACATGCATTTCATTACACATTTCCTTTATTACTTCTTTGTGTCTTCTAGTACTCATGAAACTCATTGTTCACAGATCGACATGTCTCACTCTTCACGATCGCGTTCACCGTCGCACTCACAGTCTCGCTCCTTGCCTAGAGCCGCGTCGCCTTCCGAGGGCCGCACAGCCTCCGAGAGCCAGCGACACCAGACTACCGATCCCACGGAGGATACCTCCATGGCGATCTCGAGCAGCATCGGGTCCAGCCCGAGGGGTGTGCTACCACCCCCTCCACCGGTACCCGTTGCCGCCACACTCCACTACCGAGGCCCCCGTACCAGGTTGACCGCGCGAAAGCAGGTCATCCTCCCGGGCCGTTTGCCGGATAGGATGGCTGCCCGCCAGGAGGGACCATTCCAGCCTATTCCATCGCACCTGCCGTTCGGACACCCACCAGAGGTCCCACGGAACCCTACCATGGACCACTACTCCTGGGAACGACAGTTTGAGCGCGAAGAGATGCAGCGCGCCAGAGACGCCGAGGCCGCGAGGCAGAGGATGCCTCCTACCCTTCAACCTCCCCCACCTGCTGCGTTCCTTCACTTGCACCGCGAAGTGCGGGGACTGGCTCAGGAGACCAAGAACCAGGGACACCTCATCAGTGAGGTTACCGACTCTGCAGAACGGTTGTCGGAGCAGGCGTTGCGATTCATCGCATCGACCCGAGCTACGGCCCGAACTGTGCAGCGCCTCATTGGTATGTGCCTGGTGATGGGCACATTGATTGTGGTTATGGCAGCCAAGATGTTTCTGGATAGGCGCCATTAGTCATTTCCTTTACTGTATTGTACTTAGTCCAGTCGTAATTTTCTCTATGTACACGACATGGACTTTTATCATGATTCCTTTATGTATGGTATCAGTATTTTCTTATTTCAGTGCTTGTACCAAACTTGACTATTATTAATGGAGTTCCTATCTTTTATCATTATGAGTATCGTATCTTGTGAATCTTGTACTTATTACGAACACCCAAACCCTCCTCCATGCAACTACAAGAGCTTTATGGCATGCAAGCCTAAAGAGTTCCACGGCACAACTGGTGCTGTAGGACTAGTTCAATGGTTCGAGAGTATCGAATCGGTCCTACACATCAGCCGATGTGCTGAGGCGAACAAGGTGGAGTACGCGTCCTGCGTATTCTATGGTCGAGCTCTGTCGTGGTGGAACACTGTTGTCCAAACCCGAGGACGTGACAATGCCTATGCTCTTCCCTGGAACACCTTCAAGAACTTGCTCATCGAAGAGTACTGCCCAAGAGGGGAGATCAAGAAGCTCGAGGCTGAGCTGTGGGACCACAAGATGGTCGGGAATGACATTGAGAAGTACACCACCCGGTTCCACGAGCTCGCCCGACTGGTTCCAAGGCTGGTAACCCCTGAGGAGAACCGGATCGACCTGTACATCTCTGGTCTAGTTCCGGAAATTCGAGGTATGGTCATGGCAGCCGAGCCTCAAACCCTCCAAAGTGCAATCATCCTGGCCCACCGTCTTACCAGCAACCTCCTCACCGCTCCTGGATCCTCCAAAAAGGAGTCAGGTGAGAAGAGGAAGGCTGAGTCAACCCCAAGGAGAAGTGACCGCAACAAGAAGAAGACCCGAAACTACGCCATGACTGCTTCACCTGCACCTGCACCAGCACCGCCTGCTAAATCTGGGTCTTACACCGGACCACACCCGAGGTGCAACAAGTGCAACCTCCATCATCTTGGGAACTGGCCATTATGCCTCAAGTGCCAAAAGGCAGGACACTTTGCCAAGTACTGCCCTGACAAGACAACTGCTCCAGCCCTGAAACGGACATGCTACGAGTGCGGGAGCGACCAGCATCTCCGCAATGCCTGCCCCAAGCTCAACCGAACTCCACAGAATCAAGGAGGGCAAGGTAGGGGCCGCGCTTACGGATTAACGGCTGAGGAAGCACGTCAGGACCCCAACGCAGTTACTGGTACGTTTTCCCTCAACAACCATTCAGCTTCCGTATTATTCGACTCAGGAGCCGAGAGAAGTTTCATTTCCTTAGAATTTAGACCCCTCATTGAATTAGAATCTAAAGTTCTTAAGGATAGTTTTACCGTTGAATACGCTAACGGCCAAGAATTTGAAGCTAAGGACATAATTTTAGGTTGTTCACTATGCCTATCCGATAAAATCTTCCCCATTGATCTAATTCCTATTGAGCTTTCAAGTTTCGACATCATTGTCGGAATGGATTGGCTGTCTCGCTTCCGAGCGGAAATCGTCTGTTTCGATAAACTTATCCGTATCCCTCTTTCGGAAAAAGAGACTCTCGTCGTTCAGGGATACAAGCCGGGACGACAACTTCGCATCGTATCCTCAATCAAAATGCGCAAGTACCTTCTGAGGGACTATGACGCATTCCTTTCCCATGTCGTCGAGCGTAAACCTTCTGAGATCCGACTCCAAGATATTCCGGTAGTCAAGGATCATCCCGAAGTCTTTCCCGAGGATTTGCCAGGGCTGCCACCTCAACGACAAGTGGAGTTCCGAATAGACCTCATTCCTGGCGCAGCACCGGTTGCCAAGACACCGTATCGTCTGGCACCACCCGAAATGCAAGAACTGTCGAAACAGTTACAGGAACTCTTAGACCATGGTCTTATTCGCCCGAGTTCGTCCCCCTGGGGAGCCCCAATCCTCTTCGTCAAAAAGAAAGACGGATCCTTCCGTACGTGCATAGACTATCGAGAACTAAACAAGCTGACCGTCAAGAACCGATACCCTCTCCCGAGAATCGACGATCTCTTCGACCAGTTGCAGGGTGCAACTTACTTCTCCAAGATCGACCTCCGTTCGGGTTATCACCAAGTTCGTGTCAGCGAGTCCGACATCCCGAAAACCGCTTTTCGCACTCGATACGGCCATTACGAATTCCTTGTCATGCCTTTTGGTCTGACCAACGCACCGGCAGTGTTCATGGACTTGATGAACAGAGTGTGTAGACCATACCTAGACAAATTCGTGATCGTATTCATAGACGACATTCTCATCTACTCGAGGAACAAGGAAGAGCATGCGAAACACCTTAAGCTCATTTTAGAACTCCTCCGAGATCAGAAGTTATACGCCAAATTCTCGAAGTGTGAATTCTGGCTCCGAGAGGTGCATTTCCTTGGTCATGTGGTCAACCAAGAAGGGATTCATGTAGATCCAGCCAAAATCGAAGCGATTGAGAAATGGAAAGCTCCAACAACCCCGACTGAAATCCGTCAGTTCCTAGGATTGGCGGGCTATTACCGATGATTCATTGAGAACTTATCAAAAATCGCAAAACCCCTCACCGAGCTCACTCAGAAAGATAAGGACTTTATCTGGGGGAAAGATCAGGAGGATTCTTTCCAGAAACTCAAGTACCAGTTATGTCACGCACCGATTTTATCTCTGCCAGAGGGCACGGACAACTTTGTAGTGTTTTGCGATGCCTCCCACCAAGGACTTGGGTGTGTCCTAATGCAGAAGGACAAGGTCATCGCTTACGCTTCCAGGCAGTTGAAGATCCACGAACAGAACTACACCACGCACGACTTAGAGTTGGGAGATGTCGTGTTCGCTTTGAAGATCTGGAGACACTACTTATACGGTACTAAGTGTACGGTCTTCACTGACCACAAGAGCCTTCAACACATTTTAGATCAGAAAATGCTCAACATGAGGCAACGTAGATGGATAGAATTGCTGAGTGACTACGATTGCGAGATCAAATACCACCCGGGTAAAGCAAACGTAGTAGCAGATGCCCTGAGTAGGAAGGAAAGGGTAAAGCCATCTCGAGTTCGAGCATTGGGTATGCAAGTTCAGACGAGCCTTCGCACACAGCTTGCAAACGCGCAGCAAGAGGCGTTAAAGCCCGAGAACATTAAGGTCGAAACGCTTCATAATCATGAGAAAGAATTCGAACGCAAGTCGGACGGAATCTACTACTTCAAGGGCCGAGCATGGATTCCAAGATCTGAGGATCTTCGCAACCTCATTTTGGACGAGGGCCACCGATCTAGATACTCTATCCATCCGGGATCCGACAAGTTGTACAAGGACCTTCGAGAGTACTACTGGTGGCCTGGCATGAAGAAGGATATCGCCTTATATGTAGCCAAGTGCCTTACTTGCTCCAAGGTCAAGGCGGAATATCAAAAGCCTTCAGGTTTACTTCAGCAACCAGAAATCCCCATGTGGAAGTGGGAGCAGATTTCTATGGACTTCGTCACCAAGTTGCCCCGTACGGCTAAGGGTAACGACACGATTTGGGTAATCGTAGACCGTTTGACCAAATCCGCTCATTTCCTACCGATTAAGGAAAATCACTCTATGGAGAAGCTAGCACAGGTCTATATCAACGAGATCGTCTCTCGTCATGGAACACCACTCTCCATCATCTTCGATAGGGATAGTCGATTCACCTCCCATTTCTGGAATGTTCTTCAGAAATCCTTAGGTACTAGACTAGACCTCAGTACTGCGTATCACCCTCAGACCGACGGCCAGAGCGAAAGGACGATCCAAACACTTGAGGACATGCTGAGAGCATGTGTAGTAGACTTCGGAGGAAGTTGGGACGCTCACCTTCCCCTGGTCGAGTTCTCCTATAATAACAGCTACCATGCCAGCATCAAGTGTGCGCCATTCGAGGCTCTCTATGGACGTAAGTGCCGGTCACCGCTATGTTGGCTCGAAGCTGGCGATCGACAACTTACGAGACTCGATATCGTCCAGGAGACCGTTGACAAGATCACCACCATTCGTGAACGACTGAAGACGTCCCGCACTCGGCAGAAGAGCTACGCTGACAACCGAAGGAAACCCCTTGAGTTCCAAATTGGCGACCGAGTACTCCTCAAAGTATCGCCCTGGAAAGGGGTAGTCCGCTTCGGTAAGCGCGGTAAACTGAGTCCAAGGTACACCGGTCCATTTGAAGTCATTGAGCGTACCGGTCCCGTTTTTTATCGTCTCCAACTCCCCCAGGCTCTCGCGAACGTTCATAATGTATTCCACGTCTCACACTTGAAGAAGTGTCTGTCTGATGAGACCATCGTCATCCCTCTTGACGAGGTCAAAATCGACAGCAAGCTAAACTTCATCGAGGAACCGCTCGAAGTTGTTGACCGCGAGGTCAAACAACTCAGGCAGAGCCGTATTCCGATAATCAAAGTTCGGTGGAATTCCCGACGAGGTCATGAATTCACATGGGAGCGTGAAGACCAATTCCGTCAGAAGTATCCACATCTTTTCGAGAACTCTTCTTCCTGATGGGACGCACTAAATTTCGGGACGAAATTTCTTTCAACCCGGGGAGAATGTGACAACCGTCAAAAATTCAGGTACTTGTTCAATTACTATATCGGTTCGAAACATTAGTTACTCTTTTATCGTGTTCGTTCTGTTCTAGCTCGTAACTGTTGAGTCTGTACTTTGTCGGAACCAATGTCGGAATAACTTCCGGAATCAATTTTATAAGTCCTAATACCAAGAAAACATATAATGGACTTTCCTAAGTTCATAACAAATCACACTTAAGAACTTTCAATTAACAAAAAGGTCCAACGAAGCAAAAACGTAAAAAAACGAAAAATCTGATAAAGGCTGAAAAACACCCGGTGCGCAGCACCTCACGCCAGAATTCAAAATATTTACAGTTTTGGTCCCTGTCTCGTTTGTGTAAACTTTCAACCAATCAATTTCGATTGGCAGACCATAATTACTGGTTTTAACCAGTACCAAGGCCATACACCAACTTTTCCTTTTATTCATTTTCATTTTCATATTCTTAAAACAAAAACACATACACATTTACACCTAGTTCAAGTTCTCTCTAAACTCTCTCTAGAACACCATTGAAAACAGAGACATTTCACCATAAAAATATGCCTTTCATCCATACAAATCGTCCCAATCACCTAGAGAAGCAAGGGGGTGTCGATTGTATCAAAAGGGACTAATTTTGTAAAGATTTTTGGAGCTAAAATCCGACCAAAACTCATCATCCGAGCTTTTCCTTCGGTAGATTTCTTCCTATTTACTATTTTTATACAAATAATCAATTGCATGTAAGATCTAACGGTTGAAAATGTATTTTTACACAAATCTTTGACTTTTTATGGTCAAAAACGTTTTTAACCGAAATAACCTTTAGATCCACGGATTTGTAACCAAAAATGCTTTATAAACTGTCAAAAAGATGTTTTAATAAGTTTAAACCGGTTGCATGTCGAAATCTATGGGTAAAAAGACGTTTTTAGCAAAGAAATCACAAAACGGGGAAGAACAGCAAGGAGGTGCGCAGCACCCCCTGACAGGTGCTGCGCACCGGGCTGCTGTCTCCCCGAAAACTCGTCGTTTTAGTCGTTAAAAACTTATGTATACATTCTGGACTTGTGCTAACATTGTTATGGGACTGAGATAAATAAAAACTAATGATAATAGTGACTTATATTGGACCTTTGGACTTGTTTAAAAGGTTATTATGTGTTATACATGTTTTGTGAGCGGGATTGACCTTAGGTTTTGGACATGAAATTTGGGCGCGGAAGCGCTGTCCAAATTTCGTTAGAAAGCCTAAATCAATTCAGCGACCTAAACATGTCTAGCATAATGATAACTTTAACTTTGAACCTCGGATTAAAAATAAACGTTAACCGCTTCGGACCAATTTTGGACACTTTGGACTTTAACACTTAACCTTGACACTTAAAGTTTAATAAAATTTGGTCTATATTATTATATAAGAACATAATAATATAACAACTAATTAAACTATCTTGGTAATACTAGGCAATCCGTGATTCCCGGCTTTCATATTCCGACCGAGTTTTCGAGTTCTCGTTCTTCGCAATCCGTGAGTTACAACCCCTTTCCTTATATATTTTACATGAATTTTGGGGGAAACATAAGATTAATTGTATTTGAAAACTTTATGAATCAAATTGCAAGCTATCGAACCTTGACTTTTGAACTTGTTGAACTTTGACTTTTGAACTTATAAACTATTTGACTTTTGGAACGTACTTGGACTTATTTTGAACTTATTTTGGAACGTAATTGGACTTATTTCGGAACGTATTTTGGAACGTACTTGGACTTATTTTGAACTTATTTTGGAACGTACTTGGACTTATTTTGGAACTTATGGAACTATTTTGTACGACTATTTGAACTTTTATGCGTAAAACATTTTACTCTACTTGGACTTATTGGCTCGCTCTCTTTTGAACTAAACTAATCATTGATGCTTGTATACGGACCAACCCTTGATGGAACTATAACACGTTCTTAAGTGATGGACGACTTTCTCTCTTTTAAACAAAACTACTTAGTGCCCGACGACTTTTTGGACTTAGACTTACACACTATTAACTACATAGCCGTATAGTAATTATGGGTATCGATACTTAGGAAAGAATCGTTCCTTGCTTAGATGGCAATCTAAGTACATATTACTAAGACTAGACTAGACAACTTCGCGTTAGAGAGGCGGGAAGAGAGGCCGCACGGTTGAATAATCGGATTAGTGTGAACACTTAAGTTATAGATGCCAAGAGGTTGATACAAGAAAATCTAATTAGTTACTTACGCATAAATTTATGAACTTTTTAGCGATTGATTTTCGCAACTACAAATCGACTAAATTTGACTCTATTTGGCCTTTACGAACTTAGGGCACCGGTTCGCCCGTTACTTGAACTTTAAAAGTATATAGATTTTTAAGCGACTTTGCTCCGCTAAACTCCTTTTGGAAACTTCTACTTTTATATACTTTACTTACATTTTTGCCGAATTATTTAAACTGTAACTCACTCACTACTTTCGTAGTTGACACTTTATCTTATGTTTCAGGAAAATAGTGTAAGCATGATGTGCATGGCATGGACGGGTCGAGGCGGTCGTGTGAGAACCTCAGTGGGAAAAGACTTGGCCATTTCTTTTGGGAATCTTTAATGAAACTTTTTAATTGTGTATCGATGTACTAAAATGTTGTGACATGGTCGTTTTATGAACTTGTAAACACTTTTTATTTCTAATTAATGACTTGATTGCCGTTATGTTTTATATGACCTGTGTAAAGATTTTCCAGCTCTTCACATTCCGTGTTTCCGCTTTAGCGGGGTGTGACACTTAAAATGTCAACATAATGTTGAGCGAGTTCATCGAGTAATTAGTAAAAATGTAAGGTAGAAATCATATCTCAAAATCCAGTAGTAAAAATAATGTGTAACTAATGCATATCAGGACTAAGGAAAACATCATCCCCAATCATACAATATATCATGTATCACAAGTAAGCATCGCAAGTACACCTCATTAGTAGAAAAGGTCTACTAATGAGTGTGCGGTATCAGTAGGAACATATACTAATAATCATCATAAGTAAGCATCGTAAGTACACCTCAATAGTAGGAAAGGTCTACTAATGAGCGTGCGGTATCAGTAGGAATATATACTCATAATCATCATAAGTAAGCATCGTAAGTACACCTCATTAGTAGGAAAGGTCTACCAATGAGCGTGCGGTATCAGTAGAAACCTATACTTATAATCATCATAATTAAGCATCGTAAGTACACCTCATTTGTAGGAAATGTCTACTAATTAGTGTGCGGTATCAGTAGGAAAGGTATACTGATAATCATCAACCAACCATCTCGTAAAGTTTTAGAAAAATTGCATTAGTTTTTGTTACACATTTATTGGTTTCTAAACATCGTAAGTTTCCATAAATAGAAGTATCTATTTATGGTAAGTTTCTGAAAATAGTAATGTTTCCATAAATAGTAAGTATGGAAATAAGTTCGTTTCTCGTAAAACATTTTTCTCAAAAATCATTTGGTTGAGCTTTACTTTCCCCTGATTTATAAAACGTAAAATATAGTAAAGTAGGGGCGATGAACTCACCTTATCGAGCAAAGCGATAATTACCCGAAGAGTGTGAATAGTGAGTGTTGGGTTATAACTTAGTCAAAATAGTTTTAACTCATTAATACTGCTCCTAGATACTGACAGTAAAGCATTAATGTGAAAGTCAATTAATACTGAAGAAGTATTAGTTAATGCGGAAGACAAATTAAAGACAAGTTAGTAAGGCTGTTCAACTATTACTACTAAAGACTCATTACTACGGATCATCATTGTTACTACTGCTTGAAGTTACTACGGAAGAACTTCTTGTCATGCACGTTTAATAGTTATAATTGTAATTAGATTATGTTTCATTTTAGATAAAGATGTAGTTTCCTTGATTATCTAGGATAGCCTCAAGGTCTATAAATATAGATCCTTGTAGAATAAACGAACCACATTGTATTGATAATTTTCATTAATACGATTGAGGCTTATAATTCGACAAATATATTGTTCTTCATTGTTCTTAGTTTTACAATATTTTTTGTTTGATAACTTGTTAATATTAAAGTGTTCATCCGCTGCTGAACTTCTTTAATAGATCAAGATCTTAACGAAGGCAAAGTGTAAGTTATATTAGCTTATTTGATCCTGACAAGTGGTATCAGAGAGCAGGAGGTGCTCAAGATCCATTGATCTAACAAGTTCTTATAAGACTCAACACAGAAGAAATCAAATCAACAATCATGACTGATGTATCAATCAACAAAGTTCCTATGCTTAACAGTAATGAATTTGATCTTTGGAAACTACGTATCAAACAACACATATTGTTATCTGACTATACCGTATGGGATGTAACTGTTAATGGTAAAAAGCAGGCCACCAACTTTGCAGCTGATGGACAACCTGGTGTTGTTACTCGTCCTCCATTAACTGATTTAGAGAGAAGAGAAAAACAAACGGAGATTAAAGCCCTTAGTATTCTTTTAATTGTCATTCCTAATGAATGCCAATCGCAATTTGAAGAATATCAAGATGCCAAGTCATTGTGGGAAGCCTTAGAGAAGAGATTCAGTGGCACAAAGAATACAAAGAAAAATAAGAAAGCTCTTCTTAAGCAAGAATACGAAAATTTCAATTCTTTGAAAGAAGAAAGAATGACTCAGACTTTTGAAAGATACAAGAAGCGAGAATTGATAAGTGCAGGAGTAAAGTATGATAAAGATGACATCAACCGAAAGTTCATAAGAGCATTAGGTGTTGAATGGGTAATCTACACTATCTCATATAGACAAGGAGACAAACTGGAAAAGATGGAACTTGATGATCTCTACAATGATCTGAGAGTATTTGAATCAGAAGTTGAAGCAAATAAACCTCGCAGCAATAATCACAGTATTAACAATGTTAATACTGCTCTAATCACATCCTCTGAAACAACTAAACATGACGCTGGAGAAGAATTATCTTTTAAAGCATTCATCTCTCAAAGTTCAAGTCTTACTAATGATGATCTGAAACAGATCCATCAAGATGACTGGGAGGAGATGGATCTAAAGTGGCAAGCAGCCATGTTATCTTTACGTGCTAGGAGGTTTGTGAACAGAACCGGAAGAAGATTCAATCCAAGAAACAATGAAAGGATTTCTTTTGATAAAAGCAAGGTGAAGTGTTATGAATGCAATGAACCATGGCACTTCGCTAGGGAATGCAAGAACAAGTCTAAATCCAAGAACAAGTCTAAATTCATCACTCATGGCTGAGGTAACTTCTAAACTCTGTTCTTCTGAATGTAAGGAGGTTGTACTTAACTACAGAAATCATAATCAATTACTATGTGATTCTGTTAAAGCTTTAGAAGAACAAAGGAGGTCAGCTGCTTTAGGCATAGACAATCTAGAAAACCAAATTAAATCTTACAAAATTAATGAGTCAAGTTATGATGAAAAGATTAAATTGGTAGAATGGAAAAGAGATGACCTACTAGTTAAACTCACTAATGCTAGGGAGGAAATTAAACAGTTATTGGAGGAAAAAGATAAGGTTGCATTAAATGTAGGGAAATTAGAACATGCTTCTAAATCTGTTAATGACCTAATAGATCAACAAATCCATGGAAAAATCAAATCAGGTTTAGGTTATAAAGAGGTAGCTCCATCATTTAATCAAAAATATATCCCTCCAACTCTAGAAGCCCCTAGAATTCCCATCTCACAAACTCCTCCAAAAGAATCATTCATAGCTGATCCAATCAACTATGATGAAGTTCTAATAGAGGATGTTGATGAAGAAAGTGATCTAGAGTTAGAAGAATCAGTGCCCAAACCAATAGAAGTTAAACAAACACATTCACAAAGTCCAGTTTCAAAAGAACCATATAAAAAGAAGGATTGTGAATGCAATTGTTGTACTTATACAAATGGTAAAAGAGAAAAGATTAAAACTTGGATTCACATAGGAAAAAGAGGAAATCAACGAAACCAAACTAAGTTGAAAACTCAAAAAGGCCTAATTCCTAAGAAACAAGTTCAATCATGCTTTATTTGTGGAAAAAATAACCATTATGCTAAAATCTGTTATTACAACCCTGAAAATCAAAAGAAAGTAGCACAAAAACAGCACAGGGGGTTGGGGTATACAGGCAAGGTTGACCATAAAGTTAAGCAAAACAAACCATCACTTGTTCGGAAATCTGCTTTGAACAGTAGTAATGGAGTTCATACTGCAAAGAATAACTCTGTTAATACTACCTCCAACAGCCACAGTATTAACAAAAAAAAAATTTCAAGTCAGTAAAAACAGGATAAATATTGCTAATACTGCACGTATTAACACTGTCAAGAATAATGGTGTTAATACTGCCTGTATTAATACTGTTAAACAAAAGCATGTTAATACTGCAAATAGTAACTCTATTACTACTGCAAATATTAATACTGCACATCAAAAGAGAGTTAAAACAGTACTTGTTCCTACTGATAAAACAAAGAATCTTAATACTGATAAAGTTCAAAAAGCTAAAACCTTTAAACAAGTATGACAACCAAAGGTCAAAGTAACTCAACCACCTACTCCACCTGATTTCTCAAAACTAGTTCAAAGGAAGGTGAGTTACTTTAATGAAATGGGCAAACCCAAGTCAGCTTTGGCTTGGGTTCCCACCAGAAACTAACTCCTATTGTTTATGTGTAGGATCAGCCAACAAATGAAAGTGAGAGCAGTTGGCATGTAGATAGTGGGTGTTCCAGGCACATGACAGGCAACATGTTATGTCTTCAGGACTTTGAAAAATTCAATGGAGGCTATGTTGCCTTTGGAGGTAATCCAAAAGGAGGGAAGATTTTTGGAAAGGGAACTGTTAGCAATTGGAGAATCAACTTCAAGGATGTCTTCTATGTGCAACAGTTACAGTACAACTTTTTGAGTGTCTCTCAAGTCTGTGATGAGAAACACACAACTATCTTTACTGCTTCTGAATGCATCATCATGAAGCCTGGATATGTTATTGATGAAAGCATGATCCTACTCAGAACTCCAAGAAGAGACAATGTCTATTGTTTTGACATGTCTAAGGTACAACCAACTGCAACTGAAGCATGCTTTTTCTCAAAAGCTACTTTGGATGAATCAACTCTGTGGCATAGAAGGATGTGTCACATGAATCTGAAGAATATCAATCAATTGGTGAAGTCTAGCTTGGTCAGAGGTCTCCCAAACAAACAGTTCAATCTGCATTATAACTTTTTAGCTTCTCTAAAAGGAAAGCATCATAAATCATCTCACAAGTCAAAGGAGATCAACACAATTACTACTCCTTTACATTTGCTACACATGGACCTCTTTGGTTCTACAAATGTAAAGAGTATTTCCAAGAATGCCTATTGCCTTGTCATCATTGATGACTTCACTAGATACACTTGGGTGTACTTCTTGGCCACTAAAGATGAGACAAGTCAGCTGCTCATCTCTTTCATCACCAAAGTAGAATATCAAGTCAGCCTGAAAGTCAAGAAGATAAGATGTGACAATGGCACAGAATTCAAGAATCAAGTGATGAATGACTTTTGTGAGAAGAAAGGAATAGAAAGACAATTCAGTGCTGCTAGAACTCCTCAACAAAATGGAGTTGCTGAAAGAAGGAATAGGACATTGATTGAAGCAGCTAGAAGTATGTTGGCAGATTCAAACCTACCCATCTTTTTCTGGGCAGAAGCAGTTAACACTGCCTGCTATGTCCAGGACAGGGTTCTTCTAGTTAAATCTCAAAACAAGACCCCATATGAACTACTCCACAAGAGACAACCTTTGGTCAGTTTCTTAAGAGCATTTGGATGTCCTTGTACAGTCTTAAACTCTAAGGACTATCTTGGTAAGTTTGAAAGCAAGGCTATTAAAGGATATTTCGTTGGGTACTCATCTCAGAGCAAGGCATATTGTGTTTACAATCACAAAACAAAAATCATAGAAGAAAGTTCTAATGTGTCCTTCAATGAACATACTCCCAACAAAAAGGGTCAAGGACCAAATTGGGTCTTTTATTTGGATGCCTTAACCAAATCTTTAGACTTTCATTTTGACTTTCAACCTTCATCAGTTACTACGGATGCTGTTAATACTGCAAAATTTGTTCCTACTAATCCTATTACTACTGCAAACTCAGTTTCTACGAAGCAAGTTACTACTGCTCCTATCATTGGTACTGAAAGATTGGATGTAATGGAGTACATCAATCTTCCTATTTCTACGGATGATCCCCTTCACATCTTTGACACAATCTCCAAAGCAGTTGCAGAGGAATCTCCACAACAAGAAGCAGATGCTGAAGATGAAGATGTTCCTACTTCTACAACTACTGCTAAGGATACTGACACAAGATCAAATGGAGTTCCTCTCTTAGTGGAAGAAGATGAGGATGGAGTTGAACATATTGTCACTGAAGAGTTTGAAACATACACTGATGACCTACTTTCTCCCATTATTACCCCTCCTGCTACTACATTCTTCCCAAGCACTGAAATGCCAGACTTCAATGATACCAACTTAGGAGTGGAATTAAGACTTGATAAAATTCCATCTTCTCTTGTTTCAAAGAACCATCCACCTTCTCAAATCATTGGTAATCTTGACTTCTCTATGGAGACTAGAAGTCAAACCAAGCCCAGAAGGGATCCAATGAAAGACATAAATACATGCCTTTTAGCTTGCTTTCTTTCTCAAATGGAACCAAAGAAAATTCAAGAGGCATTACTGGATCCACAATGGATAGAAGCTTGTCAAGCTGAGCTACTTCAATTCAAAATTCAAGGAGTCTGGGAGTTAGTTGAAGTACCAATTGGCAAGAAAGTGATACGTACAAGATGGATCTTCAGAAACAAGAAGGATGAAAGAGGTATTGTAATCAAGAACAAAGCAAGACTAGTGGCGTAGGGCTACACACAGGAAGAGGGCATTGATTATGAAGAGGTATTTGCCCCAGTAGCTAGGATAGAAGCCATTAGACTGTTTCTAGCATTTGCTTCCTTTATGGGTTTCAAAGTATACCAAATGGATGTGAAAAGTGCCTTTCTCTATGGAGTTATAGAGGAAGAGGTATATGTCAAGCAGCCCCCTGGCTTTGAGGACCCTCAACATCCTCACATGGTCTACAAACTGGTAAAAGCTCTCTATGGGCTTCATCAAGCACCAAGAGCATGGTATGAAACTATGTCTGATTATCTTCTGCAAAACCACTAAAGAGGAACTATTGATAAGACACTCTTTTTCAAGAAATCTCACTCAGATATACTTCTTGTCCAAATATATGTTGATGACATCATCTTTGGCTCTACCAAAGATGCTTTATGCAAGGAGTTTGAGGAACTAATGCACACTAAATTTCAAATGAGTTCCATGGGTGAACTCACATTCTTTCTGGGTCTACAAGTTAAGCAGAAGTCTGATGGCCTCTTCATCAGCCAATCCATGTATGTCAATGACATTCTCACTAAATTTGGATTTCTGGATGCAAAAGTGGCCAGCACACCCGTAGAAACTCACAAACAATTGACTGCTGATCTTGAGGGGGAGGATGTGGATATTCACAATTACATGTCTAAGATAGGTTCTTTAATGTATCTCATAGCTTCAAGACCAGACAGCATGTTTGGAGTGTGTGTGTGTGTGCAAGATATCAAACAAGACCCATGATGTCACACCTCATTGTAGTCAAGAGGATTTTTCGTTACCTGAAGGGCAAGCCTAGCTTAGGCTTATGGTATCCTAATGACTCACCTTTTGACGTAATTACTTTTACTGACAGTGATTATGGTGGTGAAAATTTAGACAGGAAATCAACAACTGGAGGATGTCAATTTATAGGCTCAAGACTGGTGTCCTGGCAATGCAAAAGGCAATC
Organism: Senecio squalidus; assembly: GCA_910822075.1. Taxonomy (NCBI): domain Eukaryota; kingdom Viridiplantae; phylum Streptophyta; class Magnoliopsida; order Asterales; family Asteraceae; genus Senecio; species Senecio squalidus. The sequence continues at coordinate 36,669,558 of CAJVGC010000432.1, forward strand.
TACTGTGTCTACCTCTTCCACTGAAGCTGAATACATTGCAGCTGCTAGTTGCTGTGCTCAAGTGCTATGGATACAAAATCAAATGATGGACTATGGCTATTCCTTCATGAATACTCCAATTTTCATAGACAACCAAAGTACCATAAGTATCATCAACAACCCAGTGAAGCACACCGAGACAAAGCATATAGAGATACGCTATCACTTCATAAGAGACTGTAACGAAAAGAAATTAATACATGTTGAGAAAATTCATATTGATAATCAGCTTGCTGATCTTCTCACAAAAGCATTTGATGTGGGGAGATTAGCATTCTTGATTACCAGTATTGGAATGATCAACATGGATTAAGCCATCTTATGTTCTCTCTTTCTATCTCTACTTTAAGTCCCTTCGTGAAGCAGTAGTAACCTTAACATAAGCTCATGTGCCTTACTTTTTAGTATTGTACTATGTTACTACTGCAAAATTAACAGTAGCAACAAATTTTAACCAAAGTTTTATAAGTACGGCCACCTTATCCGTATTAAGGGAAGGTTTAACTACTACTGCCCTTAATATGATAATACTGACGGAATGATTAATACTGTCTAGTATTGTTGTTACTACGGACCTCTGGTTAATACTGGAAGTAATTCACATTACTACGGCCAGACCAGTTAATACGGCTCGATGTACGATTACTACGGTCATTAATCAAATTACTACGATTATTATATGTTAATGCTGCAACTCACCGTATTAAAAAGGTTTCTTAATTAATAAGTTTTCCTTAATTAATGATGAGTTGACAAGTCAAAACTCAACTTGTAACTAACTTTACACGTGGCGATTGAGGATTGGACCTAACTTTTAAATTTTCGGCGCGGGTACAACAACAATTGTCACGTGGCAACTCACAGTTGCACCGTTACTTTTAATCATAACCCGTGCCTAATCCTAATTGTCAAGTGGTTATAACTTTACAGTATAAATAGGGATATGTCTAACCGTTTTCCTTACTTACCTTTCTTATTAAGAACCCTAAAAACCCAAAAGTTACCGTTACATTTAAATCCACAAATTTTCTTTCACTGTTTGATTAATCTCTTTTACATTGCTAACAATGGCTGAACTCCAGTTTCATATGACTCATAACATGGTATCATGCTTCTTCAAGAACTCAGAAAACAAAGATTTTCACCCCATTATAGATTTCTTGGAGCAATCACACATAAAGTTTGCTTTAACAGTTAGCCCTGAAATTCATGAACAGCATATTAGAGACTTTTGGACCATAGCAGAAACAACCACCATGGGAGACATACATGTCATCAAAGCCACAGTGGATGGCAAAGAAATCACTATTTCAGAGGCCACACTACGTACTCATCTTCTTCTACAAGATGAAGCAGGTATAACTGAACTTCCCAATGAAACAATTGTTTCAAACTTTGAAAGAATGGGTTATGAGGGGGACTTACATATTTCAACTTTTCAAAAAGCTAAGTTGTCCCCCCAATGGAAATACTTATTGCATACTTTGCAGCAATGTATTTCTCAGAAAAGAACGGGTTGGCATGAGGGAAGTAGTGCTTTGGCTAATGCTATGGTATGTTTCGCTACAAACCAAACATACAAGTTTTCAAACTTAATTTTTGAGGGAATGTTATGGAATTTGGCAAATATAAAACATAAATTCTTAATGTATCCAAGGTTCCTTCAACATATTTTTAACTGTGAACTCAATAATTTAACAAGATCCCAAAACGTTTTTTCATCCCATGCTCATACAAAGAAAGTTTTTGTCAATATGAGACTGGTAAACAAAGGATTTTCTTCAAATGTGACACCATTGTTCTCTACAATGATGGTGGGCACAAGTTCTACCACAGATGAGAGACAAGTTACTTCACCTCTGTCTCAACCCTAATCTGCATCTGTTACTACTGTGCGCACCTCTGCAATTTCTGCTGCAAGTGCTGAAGTTATCATCCCAGAGGATACAACAACAGTTTCTACTGCAAGTGTACCTCCAGTTAATACTGAGAGTTCTACTCCAGTTAAAACTGAGCCAGTCACCACTATTGTGACTACACCATCTGTTTCTACACCTCACTGACCACCACTGGTTGATTTCACTAGAAAAGCCAAGAGGGTTCCTCAGCCTCTTGAGCTTCAAACTTCCCCACTCTCTATTTTCAAAAAATCTTTACCTAGAACATCTTCAGGAAGGAGACAAACAAGGGAAAACATTGAGCAAACCCCCAAGCTCACTGAGGTGGTCCATAAGGAGGGGGGTGACCATGTGGAAAGGGCTAATATACTGATGTCATTGCTTCTCATAATGATGATCAGGACAGTATTAACATCACTAAGACCCAATCTACGACAACACTACCCTTAGATGCTGAGTTTTTGGCATCTTTGGAAAGTGGTCCCTGGTGCCAAGAAACCACAGGGGAGATACATATTTCTGCTTGGCAGGAAGGTATCTTTACATCCTATGATCCACCACCTGTTGGTACTCAACAGGAAAGGAGTGAGGATAGATCTAACATTAACTTGGAATTGATGGAAATGTACAAAATTGTCATTGATAGGGTGGACAAACAAGGGGAGGCCCTTGCCACTTTAACTAATTTGGTGCATCGGTTGATAGCTCAACAAGCATTACTCTCAGCACAACTGTTTCCCAGAAGCACATCCAAGAGAAGCATTGGTACCTCTCCAGTCTCATCAAGCTCTTCTTCTTCCTCAGATGATGATTCTTCTGCTGACAAAAAGGGGGAGAATGAACCTGAAGATATTTTATCTACAGAAGATGAGGCTAAACTCAAGGGGGAGGAGAATGAAAGAAAAAGTGATGAAACAGTGATCACAGCTACATCTCTAACTGAAGAAGATGAAGGTGAAAAGATGGAGGTAGACAAAGAAGCTGAGAAGGAACAAGGAATTGAGGGGGAGCATGAGATGATAATTGATGATGCAGTAATTGATAATGTTCAAATTTCTCCTGCAGAGTTTGTGATTACTACGGAGGAATTTGTTACTACGGATGCACCATTTAATACGGCCCCTCAAATAGAAGTTGTTACTACGGATGCTGAGATAGTTTCTACTGAAACTGTTACTACTGTCAGTCATCCAGTTAATACGGCCAGTTCAGTTACTACGGACAGTCTCATCAATACGGAAGCACATGTTTCTACTGAAGGAGTTTTGATTGAAGATCCAATTGCTACTGCTTCACAAATTACTTTGGATCTTCATGTTTCCACTGAAACACCTCCAACAGTATCCATTCCGCCATTGTCTGAATCAATTCAAGCTAGTGAACTATTGAAGGCAATTTTCTCTGAAACAACAACAACTGCAACATCCACTACCACTGCTAGAATCTCAACTATTGATGACAAAGCTGCTGCTGCAGAACTCTTGAAGCTTGAAATGGCAGCAATCATTGCAGAAAGAAGAATTGAAGCAGCTTCACTTCCAAAAGCCAATGCTTAGACAATACCTGCAGCCTCACAAAGCACAAGTGAAGGAATAGAATATGTAGCAGATCCTTCAAGACCTTCAGGTATAAGACCACTTAGTCTTCCTCCTTATAGATCTCATGTTCCCAAAATAGTTACAGAAATAAAGCCTGAAGAGAAGGCTAAAGGGAAGAAGGTAGCAGAAGATCTAAAGGAGAAAGAAAAGATGAAGAAAAGAAAGGAAAGGGAAGAGAAGTTAGTTGACTTTGCTGCTTACCAGTTAGCTGCTGAAGAATTGGATGTCGGTGATGATCCAGCAACAATTGTGGACATCCATACCAAGCTACAAATCCAAGAGATGGAGAAAATTCAAAAGTTAAGGGAAGAAGAATTAGCTGTAAAAGCCATGGTAGAAAAGGAGTTGGTTGATTTAACCAAATCAGAAAGAGAAAAGAAAAGGAAACTTCAAAAGAAACAATCCACCCAAGACAAACTCACTGAAGATAGGAAGCAATTTATCATCTATCTCAAATCCAAAAACTATAGTGGCAGGTCTTTAGGACCAATGAAAATGGGGAGTTTGCTTGAGCTTATGGAAAAAGAAAGAAAGAAGGATGCTCAAAGAAGGATTGCTCTCACCAAACTACAAGAGAAAAAGCAGTTTGAGTTGGAAAGATCATTGAAAAGAGCTCATGAGTTGGGAAGAAAAATGTTTGATGCCCAGGGCAAAGAAATTGCAAATCCTTTTGTTAGTACTGCTCCAGTTAAACCCAATCCTCCTGAGAAGCTGAAGAGAAAGAAGTCAGTATCTACAAGAGTTGTTCAAAAGAGACAAAGAGTAGAAGACCTTTCTGCTTCAACTACTTCTCAAGGAAGTCCCATTATACCATTTGTGAAAGTCAAGAAAGAACCAATTGTTATTAAAGAAAAGGATGATGATCTAGAGATATCTCAAGACGACTGTTCTGCATTGATCATCCATGAAGAAGGACTGAGGATATCACCTTTAGCTGTTGAGCCTCCTATAATCATAGATTGGGAGTACACTGGTGGAAGGATGAACACTGAATATGTTGTGACCAGGGAAGACAAGTCCAAGACCATTGTTCCAGCTTTTCACAGAATGTTTAGAGTTTTCTCAAGAGCTGATCTGGAGAGAATGTATGATATTGGAAAGAGAAAGTATTCAAACTCCAGAGGTCAAAGTTCAGGCATAGATATGGCAATAGACTGGTTAAATGGAATGTTTGAACCAGATTCTGAGAAGATTAACCCTGCTTTCAAAAAGGGAGGTCCAAACAACCCTGTAGTTAAGTGGTTTCTTTATGAAAGAAGTGGCACATATTCTATACTTAGAACTTATGGTGCAATGGAGTTCTATCTAGTAGACAGAAGATATCCACATGGGTTGAGGACATTGAGAGAGCTGATCAAGGTTAGAATGTTTAGCCTTGTGACTTCAAAGATGTCTCATGAACTGGTCTGGGACATCATGATGCAACTCACTGAAGAGTTGGCAAAAGAAGGATACAAGGAAGTTGCTAGACAGGAAGCTGAAAGAAACGAATTTATAATGTTTTGTAATAATAGTAGATAAAAGTTGATGTATGAAACTTGTACTTTTGATATTCTATAAAAGTTCAAGGTTAGGGGGAGATTATTGGATTATAACTTAGTCAAAATAGTTTTAACTCATTAATATTTCTCCTAGATACTGACAGCATAGCATTAATGTGAAAGTCAATTAATACTGAAGAAGTATTAGTTAATGCGGAAGACAAATTAAAGACAAGTTAGTAAGGCTGTTCAACTATTACTACTGAAGACTCATTAGTACGGATCATCATTGTTACTACTGCTTGAAGTTACTACGGAAGAACTTCGTGTCATGCACGTTTAATAGTTATAATTGTAATTAGATTATGTTTCCTTTTAGATAAAGATGTAGTTTCCTAGATTATCTAGGATAGCCTCAAGGTCTATAAATATAGATCCTTATAGAATAAACGAAACACGTTGTATTGATAATTTTCATTAATACGATTGAGGCTTATAATTAGACAAATATATTGTTCTTCATTGTTCTTAGTTTTACAATATTGTTTGTTTGATAACTTGTTAATATTAAAGTGTTCATCCGCTGCTGAACTTCTTTAATAGATCAAGATCTTAACGAAGGCAAAGTATAAGTTATATTAGCTTATTTGATCCTGACAGTGAGTATATGTAAGCAAGTATGTAGGTCAAAAATAATGTCCCCAACTAGTCCTAGAGCTCCCCTATATAAAGGTAATAACAATTATAAGAATGAGTTTAACGAGTTTTAGACTTTAGATAAACCGACACAATTTTCAGCGAATACCTATGTTCGTTCGAACTGAAATATGTAGAGTTATAGTTAGAGCTAGATGATTAATAAGATATATGTGAAAACTAGACTCAGAGGGCTACGTTTTAGACCAAGAGTCTGATACAAACGAGTTTGTTATGAAAAAGATACTGTCAAGACAAAACTGACCAAACAATCTGTCCATAAGTATAGTTTTATATAAGTTGAGTTTTAACACGATTCAAAGTCGTATAATTTATATGTAAACAAGATAACCATTTTTAAGAATCTTTAGACCTGTTATAAACCAGTAATAAACCATTTAGATTATGTTCACGTTTGTCTAAGTGGTTACATAAATTCGATTATTAAAGCCTAACAATGTCGTTTAAAATCTCAGATTTGACCAACGTTCACTAAAGTGCAGTTTCTGAGAGTTCTATAAAGAATTAGAGGATGAGGTTTATATTTACAAAAAATATATTCCAATATATACAACGAGGAATGAAGATTCATCTTAAAAGCATCTTTTATGACCAAGATATGATCAGAACAAGTTAGACAATAGCTTGCTGACCCGTTTAGTACTTAGTGTACCCGAGTTTGTAAAAACGTTTTTAAATACCAAACGATAGAGAAAATTTACCAAAACCTCCAGATCAAACATTTGACATATAAAAAAAGGTTCCATGTTTTAAAATCTCCATTTATACGGTTTTAAACCACGCATCAAGTGAGCTCATATTCGTATATAAAAACTCAACTCAACACACAGTTAGACCCTCTGTTAGTATTTTCAACTTTTTGGAAGTTCTGTAAAGAGTTAGACAATGAGTTTTAAGTTTTTGAAAACTAGACACCAATACCTATAATATTCATTTAAGTCAGAGATTCTAATTCATTACCAAAACAGAGTTTTACACTGAAGAAGATAGACCAATACATACATTCAGAAACTGTCCAAACATTATGTAAATGTCTAATAACTTAGGGTTTTCTACCGATTAAAGTTACAAACGAAAAGATACGATTTAGGTAACGATAAAACAACATAGCACTAGTTATAATTAGGTTCAAAACAATTCCAAACAATTCACCAACAGTTTGCACAACAACGAATAAGAAAGAATGTGAAAACTAGAGTTATATACCACAAGTTGCAACGGTTTGCTTCCAAGCTTTGACAAAAGTCGATTCGAGCAAACCAACCCACGATGATGAATATTAGGAGGATCCAATACGACCATGTAACATCCAAGTTCCCATAATTAGGATATTTTGTAAGTATTTACTTGTTTATTATAAATATATTTTATATTCTAGCTTATTTTAGAAGTTGCAAATATAAAGGACTAGGTTGGTAAAAAAAAATAGTTAACTTTGGTTGGAAAGGATTTAAACTATTAATTATGTTAGTTAAATAAGTAAGTTAAGCAAGTTTTGAAAGTTGAGGGACTAAAGTATAATTATGGAATTTTGTGTATGAGGTGGAGGTGAGGTCTCCTCTTTGCAGAATTTTTGGTAGATTTGTGTGTGTTTTCTTTGAGAGAAATCAAAAGAGAATTGTGTATTAATCTCAATTGAAGCTTGTTTGAGTTGAAATTCTTCATTTAAGGCTAAGATTAAAAGTTTAAGAACCCTAACTTAGGTTCTAGTTGGAGAAAAGAAGGTATGTTTATACACTTGATGTTATTTATTGAAATTGAGTTTGTATTATGTATTATAACCTTATTTAGATGTCGAATTGAAAGGTAGAAATGTTTAATTTGGTTAAAATTAGGTTTTTGATTATTTGAGGATAATCATGAAAGTTGAAGAATTTTTAAAAATGAGTTTTGTTGTATGTTATTTTTTATGTTAGTAATATATGTTTAAGTTTAAGAGATTTAAGATTCATTTATATGAATTTTATAAAAAATTGCATATTTAGCTATTTAGAGTAAAGTGGTGATATGTGAATTTGAAATAATTATCATTTTGGGAATGTTTTGGATTAAGAGATTTGAGTTAAATGATTTAGTTTCATGGTTGTGATAGAACTTTGATGTTGTAGGATACTCAAATTGTATGCGATTGAATTATGTTAAGAATATTTCTATTTGTATTGCCAAACGGGTCTTGTGACCCATAAAAGGATGGAAAATGGGTAGAAATCGATTAAAGGGAAGAAAAACATTGTATGCAATGTGTTCTTATAATTGGTATAATGTGGATAATAGATTAAAAAGATTATTTGTGCATTAGAATGTTTAACAGGTCAAAAGACCCAAAAAGTGGCAAGATGGGTAAAAGTTGCCAAGCAAGTCGAGATTAAGAATTTATAATTTAGAAAGATTTGTAATGAAGTTTTTAAATATAAGAGTTATTGAAAGACAAAGTTGTGGTTGGTTGTATAAACTCAGATTTGAAGGATAAGGGAAAAGGGAAGGAAACGAGGGAGTAGTAAACGTATTCCGACTTCAAGGTGAGTATACAAAGCTTATTTTATATATAATACATGTTTATAATTGTGTGTTAAATTCTTTGAGAGTTGAGTAAAAATACTATGTTCATATATGATTAAGTTGCTAACGGAAAAAGGAACTAGAAGTACTATAATCTAACGTGTAAGTGCATGATTTCAGCAAACAGAAATCAGGGTCTCCTCTGGGGCACCACTGCGCCGCAGTGGAGCCCAAGTGCGCCGTAGTGGGCACTCAGAGAGGGTGCCTTGTTTTCATTTGTTGCTAGTGCGTCGCAGTTGTTGTTGGCTGCGTCGCAGTGGATGCCCATACCAGTTTTTAGTAGTTTCTAATGTAGTTTAGGTGTGTGAACCATATCCTAAACCATTAGTAAGTTGGAGAAGAGTATAAATGACATTTATTTGTCAGCAAAAATTAGGGTCGACTTTATTAGTTGGGAAGAAGTAGAATTAACTTTACATACCGCGAGGGTATGTATATGACTTTTAATTGTCGGAAAGAAGTAGGAACCAACTCTATATAGTTGGAAGAAAAGAAAGATAAGACTTTAACTACACTCGAAAGATTTACTTAATCTATGATTAAGTATACTCACTAGCTTAACGCTAATGTACTTTGTTGATTGTATGTTTGTAGGTAAAGCAAACTCTTAATGCAAGGCAAGCACAAGAAGAAGGGAAGGGGACCTTGACGTGAAAACTAAATGTTTTGGATTGAGCTTCCGCTCAAGATTTATATAAACACTCTTTTGGATAAAGTATAAAGTGAACTTTTAATTACCGTTAAGCTTTGTAAAGAATTAGTAATAATGTTTGACGTTGTTGTAAGATGTTATATATTATATGTTTTTTTTTTTAAATTGGATATGTTTTTAGTTCGAGTGTTACAGGCCATGAGGCCAAAACCAAAACACAGTTCAGATAAGAACGTAGACAAGTAACATATATAGAATGAATCGACTAGGGTTTGAAATAAACATACACGATAGATTAGATGAACCCGATTTATATAGCTTGATTAGAGTCTGATTATGACTTGATCAAGATCGATTCACGAGCTGCAATAGAGTCCTAGAATATCCCCGATCATATTGCAATAACAAACAATTGGCCGATTAGATTACTAGCCAAAATAGAATTTCTAAAATAGATTATCAATGTACATGAAATGATGGAATCGATTATGAAGTAGGGAAAAGAATGACAATACCTAAACGAAATCCCTTGTGGTTGTGATATATCCGAATCAGTGGTTGTGATGGTGAGACCAAGATTTCCAAGGATTCAAAACCGAAACTTCATAAGAAATTAGGGTTTTCGTTCAAGAGTTCAACAAAAAAAATGATACACGATTATCTTGATGGAAATGAGAGCTTCAAAGACGAATTTGTTGGCTGCAATGAACTCGATGGCAGCAAGGGAGAAGGAAGAATCAGCTGAAATGGAGATGGATGAAGGTAACGGCTAGGGGGAGAATTATGGTTTTGTGTGTGTTTTTGTGTAGGTGATAGTATTAGGTTACTATGGTCTTTTTTTTGGGATGTTGCTTTGGCTGATCAATGAACCCAAGGGTGTGCAGCCATATGGCCGATCCATATGACCCAACACACACCCACAATTGTAATTTCCAAGTTTTCAAGTAAAATAGTTCGCGAACGGACCGTATGCTAGGAGTTTGTTAGGGTTAATCAAAAGTGTGTGTAAAGATTTGTTAACTTAGGATCGGTCAACATGGTTTAGATATGAGACCTTATGTCCGATTACTTCTAGACATCACTTTATATAGGTGTGGTTTTGCAAATATACAAGAGAACGGATTTCAGAAATGAGACATGAAAGCTAGACGGAAACTCGATAAAGTTAGATGTATAATCCCTTAGTTTAACAAAGGTGAAATTGTTTTATAAAAGCATTAACAAGTTCATATACCAATAATTATACTAATAAATCGGATATGAAATACTCGTTAAGTTATCTAGGAGCTCGTCTAGTGGGAACTAACTATTGTGCCCCTAAACTAACACGATATCAACACATATAAGGATATACACACAGGCCAAAGTATAATAACACACATGGGTAAAGTATCAAGAACTTTTAAAATAAAAGTTTTTTGTAAAAAACGGTAAGAGCTATCGGCATACCAGACTAACCGAGTCGGAAAAATTGTCGGTTGTCACACTTGTTTCTGAAATCTCAGATGAACAAGTAAATGAAGCTGCTGACAAAGTATTTGATCAGATGAAAGACTTGATAATTCATTCTGAAGACATCAAGTGTGCTACAACTTTTACTGAAATGCCTATCATTGATTGGTATGCAGTTGTAATTAATTGTCAGAATGGGTATAAGATTGTAAGAGCTTCTAAGAGTTTCAAAGTTTATAAAAATATCTAGAGATCATCAGTAAGTAGAAGAGATTTGGTGGATATATACTTGATTCGAAGACAGGAGTATTCTCTAGGGCAAGGTAATGTTTCAGACTTTAATGACTTATTTATGGAGTTGTTAGAGATCATGTTTGAGCTAGAGAATGTTCCTGAGAAGTTTGCAAGATTTACTCATGTGTTGGAATGGATCCATTATGAAAGCTGTGGAGTGTACTCCTTAATCAGGACTAATGGTACTACAGAGTATTTCTTGGTGGAGAAGAAGTATAAGCATGGCATTAATGTGATGATCAATATGCTCAATGTCAAGTTGAAGGCTCATCAGGATTCTGAAGAAGCAATTCAGCTGTTGTGGAAGATCAGATGCCAGCTTACAGATTATAGAAACTCTATGTGAAGAGCTAGAAGGTTTTTGGCAGCATTCTCCTGTGTTGATTGAAGAAACTTGTGTTTATGGTAGAACACAAAAGTTTAGGGGGAGATTGTTGGGTATAGTGTATTACTACTTGTGAAGATGCAATATTGGTCACTTGTTAAGTTACTACTAGTAATTATACTCTAGTAACTATACTACCGGTGACAATTGGTCTACTATGGTTCACCTAGTCAAGCTACTACTGGTCATCACCATTACTACAATTGCTGCATGGATTGCATGGGAGTTTCTGCCGGAAGTTACTACTGCTGAGCTGATAATGTTTACGTTTTATTAGCAGTTATATATGTAACAGATTGGATAATTACAAAGTAGATTCGATAGATATTATAACCCGATTATGTTTAGGGTTAGTTAGCCTCAAGGTTTATCATATATAGATTCTTATATCGTTGTAAATATACGTTTATTACGAAACCCTATATCTAATAGATTGAGGCTGTTGGTAGAAATCTTGTGTTCATAATTGTTTATCGTTTATTCATTCATATCATATAAACTGTTATTCAAACCTTGTAATATCAAAAAGGTGGATCGCTGCAACTTCTTTGATAGATCTAGATCTAATCGTTTGTTTCTATCCTAATTCGACAGATCTTAACATATATGTATTCAATGTCTCCTATAGATCATTTACACTTAATTTCATTGTTAATCATTAAGTTGTATATAAGTAGTTCAAAATTGAGGCCCCAAAAATTTACAGCTCCTCACTCTCCTCAAAGACGGTTTGATATGAGCAATAGTTTTCATGGTGAAACTTAAACGAGTAATTGCTGTCAATATTGCGAATTCAAAAGTCCAAATATCATACTTTATAATTAAAAATGGATACCTATATATCCCTACTTGCTTACTAGTGTTTTTGTTCAACTATATGTTACATTATACAGAATTGAAAAGTTATAAGTTTATAAACTTTGATTATCCAAAGCATTTGTAGCTTTCAACAGTCGACAACTAATAACGTTATCAAATTCTAGACGCTCGACGTCAATATGAATTTAGAACAACATTATAATTAACCCTCCATAAAAAGAAAAGATAAGTTCGATATAACATTTAATACATGATTTTGAAGGGTAAATCAAATTAGCATGTGGTTCATTCTATCAATAATCCTCAACATGCAATTCATATACTCCTATCGGAATCATGTTTGTCTAGCGATCAAGTAATTAATCACATGATTCACATGTTTACTAAGGCGCCATCTTTTGTCGCGTGGTTTTTCTTAAAACGTGAACTAATGACTTAAACGAATTTGTTCGATGATAAGCATGACGTACATAATTCACATTTTCCACATGCTAGAAATCCGAAATGGTATCAAAACAAGCATCTTTAAAAGGTTGAGAGATTCTAAAAAGTTGTGATGGATTACATGTTGGTAATCTAAGGTTTTTGTGGTTGTTTCAGTTGTGTAACTTGACATAAAACTTAATATATTCTCTTTGTTAGTGAGAAATCCCATACAAATTAAAAATTTTATAATAACTATTTATGCTCATACTTTTATGTATGATTGAGAAATTTGATGCACAAATGATTTTGGCCTTCTAAATTAATGAATAATTTGAAATATACCCGTGCTTTACAGCGCGAAAATCTATAATTATTATATCTATCATTAATTATACATATGTTATTAAAAGATATTATCTGTTTTAAAAGGTATATATATATTTAAATTTATAAAAGTTATGTATTATTGGATCCTTTATAATATATTAGTTGCATGACGTGCAAATAATAATAATAATAATAAGTAATATAATTAATAATAAGAATAAGTATAATAATATAATAATAATAATAATAATAACAATAACAACAACAACAACAACACGAAAACCTTGGAAGAGAATATAATGAATAATTATTCAACTATAATTTATATTGAATTTATCGTATTAAAGATAAAAAAAAAATATATGTAATAAAAAATAAATATGTAAAGATATAAGGAATAATTGTTATGTACTAAATATAGAAATAATAAGAAATTATGGATAAAGATAAAAAAACATATGTTAATGTAAATTAAATATTAAAGATATAAGTAATAATTGTTATGTACTAAATATAGAAAATAATAATAATAAATAATAAAGAGAAAAACATAAGCAAATGAGATAGTTATTAATTAAAAAAATGAACAAATGTTGAAAAGAGGGGTTGAACCCTTGACCTCCCACTAAGGTAGGGAGAATGCTTACTCTCCTAGCAGAACAATAATTTGGAATTATTTTCTGTATATATTATTTTAATATATTAAAAAGAAACTACTTTTTACTAGAGTCTTATTTTGAAATTTGATATAATGGTAATGATAATGGTAATAGTAATGATAATACACAACATTTTTATGGATAGAATTTCTTTAAAGGTTGTTCTATAATCTATATATATACTCTATATTTAGAATATTAAGTACAAAATAATCATTTTAATCATATTTTATATTTAAAAAAAAATTAAATATTAAATAGTGATATTTGAAATAAAAAGTATCATCATTCACTATCTATAACTTATTATATAATTATTCACAAGTAGATAATAATAATAAAAAAAAATATTATTTATGTAAAATAAATTAACATGTGTGTGATATTAACTATCAAGGTTAGGTGAAGTTGAAGAAAGGAATAGGGTAAAGGGTCTTTATTATGATGATAGATGTCTAACTGAAATCGAGAAGTATTAGGCAAAGGTTGTAATGGCTTGTCTTCTAAAGTACCTTTCACCATCACTTTGTATATTTATCATTTCACCCAAAATTTTAGTTAGGCCCATAATAATATTCTTTTACCTCAAAACATGTAAAATAAAATAAAACAATTTCTTTTACTTGAATTTGTACATAAATGTAGTTTTGAACTTAAGATGTTAAAGTTTCAAAGTTATTAACCATGCTAAGAGCACCCGGAGTGATAATGAGTGACAATGTAGGTTGTGGGGTTGTGGGAAAAAAGTTGCTGACGTGGCAGTGAGAATGAGGATTGTGAGATTGTTGGGTGGTATGATAATGAGGGTTGTGAGATTATTTTATTATTTTTATTATTTTTATTTTTTTTCTTAAAACATTAATATAAAAGATAAATAAATAATTAAAAGAATATAAAATATTAAAACTTAATAATTAAAACATTAAATAAAAATATATTAATAAAAATATAATTTTGCCTTTTTACCTTCATTTTCACCTCCAGTTTCCTCTTCACTTACATGCCTCACAAACTTTGAGCAGGTTCAATGGTGTTATTCACAGTCTTTCTACGAGTCCTTACACCACCATCTTCTACATCACTTAGAAAATAACTAGGTCTTTTTCTTTGTCGTTGGGTCGATACCGAAACGAATTTCCATTTTGGATATGGTCTCTCAAGCACTGTTTTCCGGAATAATTGAGGTTGAGCTAAAGTGGGCTTATTCATAAAACAACTCTAATTAATGTTTCTTTTCTTACAAATCTTAAATAATGTCATTTAATAACTGTTTATTTATTCAGGAATTAATATCAATCAATATATAGTACATAATACAACACCATACCGATTTGATGTCCCTATTTTAGTGAGGGAAATGGTTTACATTTACTTCACATTCTTATTAATATGTCTATTGCATTTAATTGTTATATCAAATGAATTTAAAATGTTTATAACCAATTTCTTCTCTCTTTATTTAACATTGCTACAATATTTAAATACGTTAGATATAAACAACAGACATATGGAAATAAATATAAATAACATTTCTTTTTTAGAAAAGTGTGGTCCCGAGACCATGAGGGTCGGCCCCGCCCACTCTACACTTCAAAGTCTTTACTATATAAAGTCATTTAATTAGGTTTTAAATGTTTTTATTCGCAAATTTTATTTTTAGGATAAATAAATGTAAAGAACAAATAAATAAATTATCGTGTTCTTAAGTTTTTTTAGGAAAGAAAGTAAAAGAAAGGAAAAAATTTTGAAAATAAAGTTTATACATTTTATTCAATAAAACAATCTGGCCATATTTAGGGTGATCGTAAAGTAAAAATAAATACTTTCCTTTACTTTACTTTTCTTTACATTACTTCCTTTAATTTTCGACTCGAGAACATAGTGTATATAATGATAGCAATTAGACTTTATAATTTAAACCATTAAAAATATAAGTATTAAAATCAAGAACATCATGCATTAGTAATTTAAAATGGAAAGCAAATTTTACTAAAGATAACAACAGTAGTAATTCGAGACCTATTAACATGCAGATAAATTAATTATATGGGTAAATCAAACAAAATATTGTAATGATATAAATAATTGTATATTATTTTAAAGAGCAAACTTTTTTTTAGTAATCACTATATGTAATTTGTTTTACAACGAAGTGCGGACACCTCAACTCGTTACTAACATAATTATAATATTCCTCTTTGATTATTTCAATTATTTTGCTCGCTCTGTATCTATCATAGCATTTCAGACGGGTAGCCTCCATGCAGCACTATAGTTGGCCGGTTGACGTGGGTGGTTGTGAGTGAACAAGTTGGCTATATACGATGGGTTTTTGTGTGTTTATTATAATTTCTTTTTAATATGATAAATAGGAATTAGGGTTATCGTACGAAAAATAATGGAATTTGCTGTTATTTTTGAACTTATAAACGAGTAATATGAGGTGTAAGCTCAATGATTCCATTAGCTTGTATTACGATATGTCCGTTTCTTCCTTCAAATTAGGTTTATTTACGGAAACGAGAGTTATCCTATCAATCATTTCTAAAGAATATGATATATGGGTTTTTAACTAGGGTATCTTTATGTAAAGGCAAGTAAAGTAACTTTCGAAAAGATGTTAATCTGTGGAAGGAACCCTAGAAAGTAGAAACTAATTTAGAGGTTCTCTAATCGTTCAAAGAGTTCCCTGGTAGCAGCACGAAAATCCTGATATGCCTGGATTCTCAGTCCAGAAATATCGGAATATTCAAATTTTTAAGTGCCAAGGATTAGCTAGAAATACTTTACTACTACTAATGTAAGAGGTATAACTACCAGTTACGGAGTTAATGGTAAGAATTTCTTGGGTCATCACTAATAAACTAAGTGAATTGAGAATAATCTTTTTAAACTAGTTAACACTTGGGGTGGGGGGTGGAGGGGGGTTGTTTTGTTTTTCTAGTTATATTAAAGTAAGAAAGCAAGTAAAAGAATGTAAATAAACAGATATTCGGGTAGCGGGAAAGAAATATAAGAATGATTGTTTATCAAGATGTTGCTATTATAGGAAGTTCATATTAATAGGTTAATTTTATGTCGTAAGATCTC
Source organism: Senecio squalidus (assembly GCA_910822075.1). Taxonomy (NCBI): domain Eukaryota; kingdom Viridiplantae; phylum Streptophyta; class Magnoliopsida; order Asterales; family Asteraceae; genus Senecio; species Senecio squalidus. Next base: position 36,685,954 of record CAJVGC010000432.1, read on the forward strand.
TTTTATCGAATGAGCCATATCCGAATCTCAAATTTTCGTATAACGTGAAGTTCTCCGCAATCATACAAACACCTTGTCATTGTGAGTTACACACACACACACACACATATATATATATATATATATATATATATATATATATATATATATATATATATATATATATATATATACATATATATATATATATATATATATATATATATATATATATATATATATGAGTTGTTCTATATGAAAACTTAAACCTAACATGTAATCTACATAAGACTTTAATACAATACTAAAATCCTTAGGGAAACATCAAACAAGAGCATGCAAATAGATTTTGGCAGGGATTCATATTTTATCAGGTAGTGGTTTAAATTGTAAGTATCCTGAAGGTTGCTCCAAAAGTAAATACTAAGTGATTTGAGACCTAACCTATCTCTAGTACTATTCTTTGTACTCTAAGAGATCGAAGCTCTTTGGAGATACAACGTAGGGGATATTATCAACATCCGTCTAAAATGGTCGCTAACCATATGTTATTGCCAAAAACTAAGTTGGAGAGGTATAAAAAGCCAGTCTAGATCTCAAATTAATCATAGAGTTCATATTAGTATCTTACTTAACCATATAAGGACATTAGTCTATCATTACAACCCTATCATGGCATTTATCATGGCAAATAACTACTTTTCTACATAATCACGCGAAGCATGACAATCCTAAATTCACAATAAAAAGAACAATCAAACAAGAACATATTTAAAATAGTGATAATTAAGAAAGCAAAACCTGAATAATATATTAAGTATAGAGATAGTAAAAAGCTTTTGAAAGTTCCCACATCACTTCTTTTCTAGCTACCACTACAATACCGGGCGAGGGAGTAAACTTCCCTCCTCGAAACCCTAATACAAACACTACTAAAAATGCACATAAAAGAAAATCCTAGAGAGATATTAAAGAGAAGGAAGATAAATGGTGTAATGAGGTATGTTTGAATAGTGAAAATTTGCATTGTACTTATAGGAGAATTTGACCGCACCCGCCTGGCCAACCGACGGCCTGGGCTCTTGGGGGTGTTTGGCATGTTGTCTTAGGTGCATTTCTTGTTTGTTTATGATGCGTTTAAACTTCGAAAATTTTTCGGGTTTGGTACGAAATTAGTTTACTGACTCTACCAGGTCGAACTTGACACTTCATGTATACAGTCCGGTTAACTGTTGCATTCTTCAGATTTCTAGACTTTTGATGGTAAGCTCTGTATCATACCCGTTTGCGTGCATATTACTTCACCCATTTATGATAAATGCGTTTTCTAGGTCTCCCGAGTATAGCAGAATATTTGGATAGTCTTTAAGAAGTGGCAACTATGATCTTCGTGCAATTTTCTCCGTTTTTAGCAGTTTTCTACCGATTTTCTCCTTATTTTCTGCTTCTTTTATATAATCACTGTAGAATTCACTTGTTTGTCAAATCAATCACAAAATATGCTTTATCAGGATGTAATGTGATGTTTTGTTATCAAAATATGGTAAAAATGTGTGATATAGTATGTATATAATAGGTCTTTTTACGCGATATCAACAAACTTCTATCACTTGCCTTTTTCTTTCTCAATACCTTTGATTTCTTATAGGAAATCGACAAAGATCTTCCCTTTTATTGAGTTTATGGATTGGGATGAAATCTCATGTTGTACAAGCTCTACTGCCCATTTAGCCAAGCGTCCTGATACCTTAAGTTTTTCTAGCACTGTCTAGATTTGGTTTTTCTGTGAGTACCTAGATAGGATGATCCTGAAAGTATTTCCTCAAGCTTCTGAACTAGGGACAAGGCTAGCATTTCCAGGCATGGGTAATTGATTTATTGGACCTTTCAATACATGAAATAAATAGATATCTATAAGGATAAATTTTGTGCCAACATGACGAAAATAACACAATCCATGGAAGCGGCTAACTAAATTGCCAATATTTCTCCTAGGATTAGGGTCGTGAGTTGGAACGTCTACCAAAATATTTTTCATGTCTTGAAAAGCAATTTCTACTTCTTCAGACAATGAGAAAACTTGCTATTTGATGCATCCCTTCAATGGGTTGAAAATGGGGAAGGAACAATCGACGACCTTTGACTAGAAACGGCTCCATGTTGCTATCTTCCCATTCAAGTTCTGAACTTGTTTATTGGTGGAAGGAGACAACATGTCGATAACATCCTGGATCTTCTCTGGATTAGCTGTGATGCCTCTAGGTGTGACAATATGGCCTAATAATTTTCCCTTTTCCAACTCGAAACTATATTTTTGATGGATTGAGCTTTATGTTTGTTTCTCGCAAGGTTTCAAAAATTTACCTTATATATTTGCCAGCATTATGTCTTCTTAGTTACTTTTGATGACTATTGTCACACCCCGCTTAGAGCGGAAACACGAGGTGTTCCAGTTACGATACCAAGAGTCAAGGATTACAACATTACAACCAATAAACAAAACATCGTAAAAAGATTAAGCATGCCAAAGGGTTACAAAGTACATTACAATGTCAAAAGCGATAAACGCCAAGTACAAATACATTACAAATGTCGTAAAACGTATCACAACGGAATTACATCCAACACAGCTAATTCCAAACACACAAAATACACGATCCAAAAACAAGCATGGCATGATCACTGAAATTCCTCAAACTCCTGAAAAGCGGTAAAACTACATCAACAACATGTTGGTGAATTATTCGCAATTTTTAAGTAAAAAGTGACTCATCGGCAATTTTATAAGGTAGACCTATTCTCCTAGGTAAACAAGATAATCTATAACGTCTAACATTTAAGCAGACAAAATATACAATAACATCTAGAATTTAAGCATACAAGATGTACGATAACGTCTAGCCTTTAAGCAGACAAGATAACGTCTAGCATTTAAGCAGAAAAGATAACGTCTAGCATTTAAGCAGACAAGATAACGTCTAGCATTTAACGGAAAATTTTTAAAGTACGCTTTCCAGCCCTAAAATAGTAAAGACACAGGGCTACGAATAACTCACAGAGAAAGCTTCAGCAACAATTATCGGGTACACAACACGGAGCTACAACTCCACCGCCTAAGGGCCTTAAAACAATAAATAACATAGTCTCAGTATCTCTATAAGTCTAGTGCGGTTTAGCCTTGTCGGTTAAGATTTATTTTATTAAAATATTCCGACGATTAATAAGTTTAATCAAGACGACGTATTAAGATGACGATCATCCGTGCCAAAAAGGGCCGACCGGGAAGATATCGACATTTCACGTCATAACGACAATCCGAAAAGAATAATATTCTGAGTCGAAACGACTACTAGGAATATTGGTTGAAAGGAATATTGTTTCCAAGTTTCATCGAGATCGACCAAGGTCAACGGCAACGATGTTGACTTGGTCAAAGTCAAAGATGTTGACTTTATAAAAGTCAAAGTCAAGGATGTTGACTTTGTAAAAGTCAAATGTCATAAATGTTGATTTTGCAAAAGTTAAAGTCAACCATTTGAGGTCGAATCATAGTTAATTTGAAAGAAAGTTGAAGTTGACGTAAAAGTCTAACTTTGACGTTTTGAGGGTTTAAAATCTTTACTTTTCAAAATCATAGAGTAAAAATAACTTTTTTTATAATGTTCTTAAGAAAGTTTGTCGCAAAATATTAGTTGACGGCTTTAGATTACGATCGCATTTTGTAACAAATGTTTATTTATCGAAATGTAGAAAATACGTCCGTTTTAAACAAGCGTTAAGACATTTTCGATTGCGTTGGCGTCTTTGAGTCCAAAGTCGAAATTTTTTTGGTTTATATATTACTTTTATATATATAAGTTCACTTATACAAGAGTTTTAGAGATATTTTAAGTCATAAAGTGAAATTGGAGGCTTGGTAGCGACACTTCACGGACTCACGACGTCAAGACGATTAAACATACAAAAATGAAGAATGTGCTGGAAATGGCCCCATTGATGCGTCCTGGGCAATCCAGGTTGGCGCCCTGGTCCATTTTCCAGCAACCTTCGTTTTGTCGTTTTTCCGATATCCGTTTGTTTAAAGGTTTTAAGGTCAAAACGTAAACTGACCAAAACTGGCATTATGTTCCAAATATATTACAAACCATTATATATATATATATATATATATATATATATATATATATATATATATATATATATATATATATATATATATATATGCCATTTTACATGCTAATACGTATAATATGTTATTTTCGGTAATAATCACATCTTTACATATTTTTGTCCATACTTTGTCCAAAACCAAAATATTCAAAGGTGTTGGTCTAATACATTATTCCTAACCATTTTCAAGGATAAAACCGAAACATATATTGAAAATAATAAGGAAATATATGAAAAGATGAATTTGGGGAAAATATCGATTTTACTGATAACAACCGCAAGGATCTACAAGCTTGAGAATATATAACCCCGGAACAAGATTTGGTGGTGAAGGGATGAGAAATATTCAACTCCAAAAATATAAATATAACCACCATTAGTTTAGATCTTTACATGCAAGATGATGAAAAACGAAATAGGAGAGATTTTCGGTAAAAGTTTACTTACCACCAAAATCAAGTAATTTCCTTTAGGAAAAGCTAGATGGATCTTCCCCAAAAGATATGAGTTGTAGAAATGGAAGAACAAGCTTGAAATACAAATGAATAATAGTTGGTGTTAGAATCTCTAACAATTGAAGAAGAATAATGGAGAAAATGGAAGAAAAAGTGGAGGAAACTTAAGAAAAATCTTACCAAATGTTATGGTGATCACATAGATGATGATAAGAGATGAACTTAGGCTTGAGACTTCCTTAAAATGTGAGTTTTTCTTCTTCAATATTTCTGGAAATGTGAAGTACTTTAGAGAGAGAATGGAAGGAAATGAACTTGAGAGAAAAATATGTGTTTGTGTGTGTTTTGGTTTTTGAGTGAAGTGAGAGAACAAATGGAGTGATTAGAAATGATGTAGGTGACTATAGAAATGATGTTTCTGGACCTAGAAGGGGTCTTACACGTTTGGGGTAGGTGACAACTTCCCAAGACATGCAAAAATGTGTCATCAAAGGCAAAAAAAATCTGTCCAGCAGGTTCAGGGCGTCGCCCTAGAGCCTTGTGCTGCGCCCTGACCCCAAAATTCAGGATTTCTGATTTTTCGTTTACGCGATCATTAAGCCTTTTCGTTCGTTGAAAGTTTCCGATTCTTTTTGCAATGAACTTAGGAAAGTTCCTTATTTGTATTCTTAGTATTAGTATTCATTTTATGATTCAATTTCAATTTCGATTCCGAGATAAGTACTTTTCGGTAATAGCTTAAACAAGAGTAAAAGCGCGATATCTCCAAGATAGAGGATACGATAACCGACAAATTTGGCAGAAACCTCCTAACTTATTACCTTGAGCGTACTAACTATTTGGCACTTAAGTATATATAAAGATTACGTCTAAAGGCACGAATCAACAAACACATAAAACCCGATTCTCGATAATAAACCGTGAGCAAATCAAAGCGAAATACAAGGGTCCAAACAATTGCGAATAAGAGTAAAATAATAACGGTAACACAAGTATTTCAAATTGACGGGACGTCACAGCCTCCCTAGTAAAAAGAATTCCGTCCTCGAAATATCTATTGAGCATTGCTGTTAGCAAGGAGATGGGGTAGGTTCGCTGCATCTCGTCCTCCGGTTCCCAAGTAAACTCGGCTCCAAACTTAGAGTTCCATCGGACTTCACTATCGGAGTCCGACTCCGCCGCAAACGCTTGACATCTCGTTCAGCGATTTCCACCGGCTCCTCTATCGCGTGAAGTTAGTCATCCAAACGTAGTTTCTCCAGTGGAACGATCAAGGATTCGTCAGCAAGGCACTTCTTGAGATGCGATACATGAAATACGTTGTGCACACCGCACAACTCAGGTGGCAACTCAAGACGGCATGCCACTGGGCCAACACGAGACAAAACTCTAAAAGGACCCGCAAAATAAAATATGGGCTTAACTTGCTGCACTTCACGAATCGAAACACACTCTTCCACGGAGGAACCTTTAATAACACAAATCTCCGACCTAGAACTCCAGAGTCTCTGACGCGAATCCACGTACTCCTCCTCAACGATTTCTAGCGGAAATTAAACAATCCTTAGATCTAAAGACCTTATCGGTAGTCTCATGGATCAACTCCGGACCCATAATCTGGCTATCACCAATCTCAGCCCAACAAAGTGGAGACCTACCTTTACGCCCGCAAAGGGCCTCAAATGGAGGGCTATTAATACTGGAGCGGTAACTATCGTATTATGAAACTCGACTAACGGTAAATGTTGATTCCAACCCCCGCCAAAGACTAAACACACGCGCGTCTCGATTAGGAATGACAGCTACTGGAATGCCATGACTGGCCACAATCTCGTCGATGTACAACTTAGATAATTTCTCTACTCGGTAATTCTCACGAGTAGGAAGAAATTGTGCTGACTTAGTCAGCTGATCGACAATAACCCAAATAGTACGATCGTCGGTGAGAGCCTCCTGTTGAGCCTGAATAATACGAGCCTTCATGCTCGACTGAATCAAAATCATCGTGGCGCGTACTCTCACCGACTTAACCGACTCCGTGCGACTTAACGCATCGGCTACTACATTCACCTTACCCAAATGGTAGCGAATCTCACAATCGTAATCGTTAAGCAACTCATCCCATAGACGTTTCCTCGTATTCAACATCTTTCCTTATTTCACGAGAAGTACCGACGCGCCTCAAGGAGAGAGACTCGGCCTAACGAAGCTTTTCTCCACCAATTCTTGTATCTGCTTCGATAGCTCTTACATCTCCGTAGGTGCCAACCGATAAGGAGCCTTCGCCACTGGCGCTGCTCTCGAAACTAAGTCAATCCAAAACTCAGCCTCTCGACTAAGGGGTAATCCAGGTAAGTCCTCTGGGAACACATCGGGAAAGTCACGAACCACGAGCTTCTCTTCCAACTTCTACGAGGGGTCTTTCTTCACTAGGTGTTCAAGAAAGAGTGAACAATCCTGTTTGATGTACTCCCGAACTTCCAAGCATGAGACGATCTTAAGGCGCTTTCTCGCCTCATCCCCCTGATCTAACTACAGTTCTTCCCGTGATAACGGTGTGCGGATAATCTTCTCGAAACATATAACCTCTGCACGGTGTGTCGACCACCAAACCATGCCGAAAATAACGTCGAAGCTACCTAAAGTGATCGGAATCAAGCCGATAGGAAAAGAATGGTCATTGGAACTAACACAATAGGTAGAAAGTACTTCGGTAGTAGGCAAAACTCACCAGCGACAACTCTATCTCGAAGGGAGACGCTAAGGGTAAAGACGTACAAGGAATCATAGTCCTAAACGCACCAGATACGAAGTTTTTCGAATGACGGACTAAAATCTGGAATAAGTAGAATTGAGAATTATTGACTCAAAAACGGTTAACAATAGCGGTTACGTTCCGTTCTCGCATAATTTATTTCGAACTAGGCGTAGTTGATCAAGTTACGTGTAGTTGGAAGCGAATCATGCAATTGCGGAATTAATCCACTAAAGTTTTAAAAAGTTCGTGAAATGATTTTTTTCGAAGGGCCTTGTTTATAGTTTGGTTTGTACCAAAGATTACTAAGTCGAATCGAAGTGTCAGATTAAAATCTGGAGTCAAACTTCTCGGAATCGCACTCGGAGGACAACCATGACTCATCGACTTCATTGCAGATAGGAGCTTTCTTCGGTGCCAACGCAAAAGAGACGTAAAAAGAGAACGAAAATAAAAGAAGAGAAAAGAGAAGTTTGCAACACCAGAAAATTAAGGTCAAACATCAAAGTCAAATAGAATAAATGTAGGCTGAACTTAGATAAGAAATGTACTCGTACCAGCTGAAGCTAACTTGGGACACTTGTCCCTATGATGCTCGGGAGATCCACACTCATAACAAAACTTCGGGATACTACAAAATTTCTCGGTGTGCCCTAGTTTCTTACACTGTCCGCACACCCAACATTTTATCTCCTTGGCGTGGGGGTTACCACACCGCTCACACTTCGGATGCTTACCCTTGGCACCCGGTACCACCGCAGCATACAACTGCACAGTTTGAGGAGCATCATTCCTCTTAAACCTTTTCCGCGAGTCATTCTGGCGGAATTCCCCACTTCGTTTCCCTCAGGGGTTCTGCTTAACCACCACTGGGGGTAGCTCACCATCACGGACCGTGTTTTGAGTTGACGTGGCCGCAATTTCCACCGCGCTCTGGAACGTGCTTGGTTTGTTGGAAAAGACACCCTTACGGATTACCTAGGGTAATCCGTGGGTGTAGCAACCGATTCGCTTGAGCTCTGGTCGAACCAAGTGCGGTACCAATTGGGACAAAGCGTGAAAACGTAAGTTGTACCCATGAATGTCCGACCCGACCATCATTAAGTTCCAAAACTCGTCCTCCAGCTTCTGAATCTCAGATTCAGGCACATACTCCACAATCATTAGCTCCTTCAGTTGCTCCCAAATCATGGTGTTAATTTCTGCTCGGCCTCGCACGTTCACGACCGAGTTCCACCATGTCAGAGCGGAACCTTGGAATACAAATGTAGTGAAACGGACCCGATCCTCGTCCGCACAACTCACCGCATCAAATATAGCTTCCAACTTTTCCATCCATTGGACCGTTCCAGTCGCACCCTCGATGCCTTTAAATTCTGGAGCTCTACAGCTCATGAAAGTCTTGAGCGTGCATCCGGTGCGTCGAGTCGAGCCATTTGCTCCACCAGCCTCGGGTCCACCCGACCCGGTAATAGCAACCTCAGGACCATCACCGTCCATAATCGGCCCGGGATATCGGGACCCGAACCACCAGTTCCCGTACCGGTGCTTTCTTTAATCTGAGCGACAATAGTAGGCATCATGGCTGCCAACTGATCGACGATAAACATGCCGATATCTGGTGTCGTACTTGTTTCTGCATTAACAACTCTCGCTCTCGGAGTCGCAGTACTAGCTCTCGCGTTTTGGCCATTAAGTCTCGCTGACCTTCTCGCCGCTGTCGTCTTCTTAGGCGGCATCGTTATAAAAGAAACGAAAAGAGAACTCGATCAGCAAAATGTGTGCAACACGAAAACAAGGCCAAATTCCAAAAATAACAAACGCGAAAATAAACACGTATGAAAAATAGTGCACACATTGTAGTCAGAGAAAAAACGATTTAAAGCCTATGGTCATAGTCCAAGTGATTTACTCAGTAAAAATCACTCGGTTCGCTATAACCTTTGGTTCTGATACCAACTTCTGTCACACCCCGCTTAGAGCGGAAACACGAGGTGTTCCAGTTACGATACCAAGAGTCAAGGATTACAACATTACAACCAATAAACAAAAAATCGTAAAAACATTGAGCATGCCAAAGGGTTACAAAGTACATTACAATGTCAAAAGCGATAAACGCCAAGTACAAATACATTACAAATGTCGTAAAACGTATCACAACGTAATTATATCCAACACAGCTAATTCCAAATATACAAAATACACGATCCAAAAACAAGCATGGAATGATCACTGAAATTCCTAAAACTCTTGAAAAGCGTTAAAACGACATCAATAACATGTTGGTGAATTATTCACAATTTTTAAGTAAAAAGTGACCCATCGGCAATTTTATAAGGTAGACCTATTCTCCTAGGTAAACAAGATAATCTATAACGTCTAACATTTAAGCAGACAAGATATACATTAACATCTAGCATTGAAGCAGACAAGATGTACGATAACGTCTAGCCTTTAAGCAGACAAGATAACGTCTAGCATTTAAGCAGACAAGATAACGTCTAGCATTTAAGCAGACAAGATAACGTCTAGCGTTTAACGGAAAAAATTTAAAGTACGCTTTCCAGCCCTAAAATAGTAAAGACACAGGGCTACGAATAACTCACAGAGAAAGCTTCAACAACAATTATCGGGTACACAACACGGAGCTACAACTCCACCGCCTAAGTGCCTTAAAACAATAAATAACATAGTATCAGTATCTCTATAAGTCTAGTCCGGTTTACCTTTGTCGGTTAAGATTTAGTTTATTAGAATATTCCAACGATTAATAAGTTTAATCAAGACAACGTATTAAGATGACGATCATCCGTGCAAAAAAGGGTCGACCGGGAAGATATCGACGTTTCACGTCATAACGACAATCCGAAAAGAATAATATTCCGAGTCGAAACGACTACTAGGAATATTGGTTGAAAGGAATATTCTTTCCAAGTTTCATCGAGATCGACCAAGGTCAACGGCAACGATGTTGACTTGGTCAAAGTTAAAGATGTTGACTTTATAAAAGTCAAAGTCAAGGATGTTGACTTTGTAAAAGTCAAATGTCAAAGATATTGATTTTGCAAAAGTTAAAGTCAACCATTTGAGGTCGAATCATAGTTAATTTGAAAGAAAGTCGAAGTTGACGTAAAAGTCTAACTTCGACGCTCTGAGGTTTTAAAATCTTTACTTTTCAAAATCATAGAGTAAAATAACTTTTTTTATAATGTTCTTAACAAAGTTTGTCGCAAAAATATTAGTTGACGGCTTTAGATTACGATCGCATTTTGTAACAAATGTTTATTTATCGAAATGTAGAAAAAACGTCCGTTTTAAACAAGCGTTAAGACATTTTCGATTGCGTTACCGTCTTTGAGTCCAAAGACGATATTTCTTTTGCGTTATATATTACTTTTATATATATAAGTTCACTTATACAGGAGTTTTAGAGATATTTTAAGTCATAAAGTGAAATTGGAGGCTTCGTAGCGACACTTCACGGACTCACGACGTCAAGACGATTAAACATACAAAAATGAAGAATGTGCTGGAAATGGCCCCGCTGCTGCGTCCTGGGCAATCCAGGACGGCGCCCTGGTCCATTTTCCAGCAACCTTCGTTTTGTCGTTTTGCCGAAATCCGTTTGTTTAAAGGTTTTAAGGTCAAAACGTAAACTGACCAAAACTTGCATTATGTTCCAAATATATTTACCAACCATTATATATATGTATATATGCCATTTTACATGCTAATACATATAATATGTTATTTTCGGTAATAATCACATCTTTACATATTTTTTTCCATACTTTGTCCAAAACCAAAATATTCAAAGGTGTTGGTCTAATACATTATTCCTAACCATTTTCAAGGCTAAAACCGAAACATATATGGAAAATAATAAGGAAATAAATGAAAAGATGAATTTGGGGAAAATATCGATTTTACCGATAACAACCGCAAGGATCTACTAGCTTGAGAATATATAACCCTAGAACAAGCTTTGGTGGTGAAGGGATGAGAAATATTCAGCTCCAAAAATATAAATATAACCACCATTAGTTTAGATCTTTACATGCAAGATGATGAAAAACGAAATAGGAGAGATTTTCGGTAAAAGTTACTTACCACCAAAATCAAGTAATTTCCTTTAGGAAAAGCTAGATGGATCTTCCCCAAAAGATATGAGTTGTAGAAATGGAAGAACAAGCTTGAAATACAAATGAATAATAGTTGGTGTTAGAATCTCTAACAATTGAAGAAGAATAATGGAGAAAATGGAAGAAAAAGTGGAGGAAATTTAAGAAAAATCTTACCAAAAGTTATGGAGATCACATAGATGATGATAAGAGATGAACTTAGGCTTGAGACTTCCTTCAAATGTGAGTTTTTCTTCTTCAATATTTCTGGAAATGTGAAGTACTTTAGAGAGAATGGAAGGAAATGAACTTGAGAGAAAAATGTGTGTTTGTGTGTGTTTTGGTTTTTGAGTGAAGTGAGAGAACAAATGGAGTGATTAGAAATGATGTAGGTGACTATAGACATGATGTTTTTGGACCTAGAAGTGGTATTACACGTTTGGGGTAGGTGGCAACTTCCCAATACATGAAAAAATGAGTCATCAAAGACAAAAAATATCTGTCCAGCAGGTTTAGGGCGTCGCCCTAGGGCCTTGTGGTGCGCCCTGACCCCAAAATTCAGTATTTCTGATTTTTCGTTTGGGCGATTGTTAAGCCTTTTCGTTCGTTGAAAGTTTTTGCAATGAACTTAGGAAAGTTCCTTATTTGTATTCTTAGTATTAGTATTCATTTTATGATTCAATTTCAATTTCGATTCCGAGATACGTACTTTTCGGTAATAGCTTAAACAAGAGTAAAAGCGCGATATCTCGAAGATAGAGGATACGATAACCGACAAATTTGGCATAAACCTCCTAACTTATTACCATGAGCATACTAACTATTTGGCACTTAATTAAATATAAAAATTACGTCTCAAGGGACGAATAAGCAAACACATAAAACCCGAGTCTCGATAATAAACCGTGAGCAAATCAAAGCGAAATACAAGGGTCCAAACAATTGCAAATAAGAGTAAAATAATAACGGTAACACAAGTACTTCAAATTGACGGGACGTCACAACTATCTTGTCAATATAAGCCTCTATGTTTCTTCCGATCTTATCTCTAAAGTCCCGATATACCGGTGATGTGTTTTTAATACGTTTTTAATTTATAAACTTGAAATACCAAATGCTTAACACTAAAACACAATTAGGCAAGTGGGGCTATTCGTGTGATAGTATAGCATTGGTAAGTCAGAGTGTCGAACACTTGGGGAGTAGAGTAAAATAATTAACTATTCAATTAGAATATTAAACTTATTTAATTAAAGCGAGTAAAAAATGGGACCGTTTGAGTTCTGTACGAATGTATTTAATAAAGATTTGAAAATGAAAACAATTTAAAAAGTAAAAGAAGTAATTGATGGATATTACTACGTTTGAAGAAAAATAAAGATAAAACGAGTTTACTTAGTTATTATTCCCCTTTATTTTCCTACAATGTGATTAGTGCAATGACTATTGATTATCATGTTGGTAATTTCTAATTTACTATAAATTAGTTGATCACTAGACGTAAATCTATAAAATGAGTTAATACCTATTGATATTCACAATATTAATTAACTGATTCATGCATTAAACACTTCAACTAAAGTATGTGATTTATCTATGAGAAAGAATTCACCAATATCATATAAACGATCATTTATATGTTATTAATTACTTAACATTTAAGCCTTATTCATATTCGATCTAAGCCTACGAATTTTTCCGTCTCTAGTCCAAATTATTAACCTTGATTCTCAATAACCTTAGTGTATATTTCAGATTTGAGTAACAACTATCGTTTGATCAACTATAGTCTTATTACTTAGCAATAGATGACATATTTAGCTTCAAGATGAATAATTCTACGATAAACACATAATTTATACAACAAGATAATCAATATTCATAATCAAATCATATTCAAACAAAGGTTCATAATTACTAAAAAAAAACTTAAAGGTTTCACCCCATAATCACAGTAAATAAAGTGCAAACGATAAAAACGATTGTGCCAAACATGTTTAGATCAAAACAATGATAGCAAACCGAAGATATAGATGAACGATCTTCACTTCGAGCCTTATTATCCTTGATCTCCGACTTCTAAGAGGGTGGAAAAAGCCACTAGAAACCCTAAAAGTCGACTCTTAAAAGTTGGATGCCTAATCAGGTTGAAATCTTAATATATATAGAATGTTGATTAATGGCCGCCCGTGCATACGACGTATGTCCAAACATATACATACGCCGTATGTACCTGTTTTTACATATTATCCCCAACATATAATTTGTAGCCCTTTGTGTCTAGTTTATTTTTCAATTTGAATCACAATAATCGGAGTTCGTATGAGTAAGTTATGATCAAAACGGTGAAGGTGCGCCAAACTCTTTTCCATGTATGATCTTCATCTTTATTTCTTCATTTATCTCTGCTTTTCGCACGTTTATGCATATTTTAAATCCATTACTCCATTATCAGACCCATCACATTTATTAAGCAATTAAGCACAAAATAACATATAAATGTAATAAAAATGGGTAATTATAGAGGAATATCTGCACACATATAACGATGTATCTGGATGATATCATTTGGTAAGTGGCTCCAATATTTTTTAATCCAATTGACATCTTTTGGAAACAAAGATGCCCATTTGTATGAAATTTTGTCTTGTCTTCGTCACTCTTCTTCATTTAGATATAGTGGTTGCCCTTGAAGGAATGCTTAAAACACTTGCATTTAACGATTCTACTTTCCAATCAATCTAGTAGTGTGTAATTCTCTTTAGGACATGATTTTTTTATGTATTTGAAATCAACACATAACCTCCAAGATCCATCTTTTTTTTACCATGACTAGATTGGTGATCCAAGTCTGGTATTTAACTTCTCTAACAGTTCCAGTATCAACCCTTTTGTTGACCCGGTTACATGCAGATCGGTACAATGTTGGGATTGGCATTTAGAGCATGCTCACCCAACTCTCTTGGGAATGCATGTCACGTTCAATGTTTTCCATGCACATACATCGAGGTTGGACTCTAACAGACTAATAAGCTTCTTAAGTGGTGGTTAGGAGCCAATGGTTACTGGCTGTTCTCGAGGATGCATGTTGATAAACATTTTTTGCTATGGACCTCCGATTGTATCCTTTTCTAGGTTGTCTAAAGAACTCCTTTCATTTATAGGTTTTTCAACCTGTTTGCATTTCTCTGGCCAAGACATTTTGCCTCTTACCGTGGCTAACCCGACTGGCTTATGGAATTTGACCATGCGATGAATGGTTAAGGGGATTGCTCCAAAGGTTTCCATTGATGGTATTCCCAAAAGGACGTTATAAGTCGACAGTGCTCTGACTATTGCAAAATCTACCACTTCGAATCTTATATGAATGATATTTTCTAATCATGACTTCCATACTTATTTCGCCTACCCTCCAATGTGCTTCTCTTGAAAACCCAACTAAAGGGGATTGGGACAGTCACTTGGAGTGTCTTATCTTCTTGGGGGAGTCTTTTGAAACAATGTTCACAAATGATGTCGGTTGGTGGAAGTGGCTTGGACTAGTAGGAAGGAAATGAGGGTTATCATCCAATTTTGGAGAACCAATGCCTTCCTTTTATATGATCATTTGCGGTGGTGGATGGGTGGTTGTGGCGATTTTTGATATGTAGGCTTTGCTTGGGTAAGATGAATTTCTATTGATGATGAATAAGGACGAAAATGAAATGGAAGAGATGAAACACCGTAACAAGGTATATTTGGGTTTTTCAACTCTTAGATCTTTTTGATGGCTATTGCAAACCTATCAAGCTTTAGACCGGTCTAAGGTGATCTAATAATTTGATGATGTTAATGATCGAAGAATATTGCTATGAAGTTCTTAACTGTGTATGTGATGTGTACTCTTTATGTTGTTTAGTTTGTGATGATAACCAAACGTTGGTTTCATACCAGCTAGTACATCAATGACTATTATGTCATCCTTGATGGTTATAATGAATGTATAACGTTCATGTCATTATGACAAACATAAATTGCCAATCAGGTTCTGCCTGGTTGGTAAGGGGTTTTCCTGGTGAAGGAGAGGTCTCGAGTTCGAGCCTCTCCAGAGGGTTTCCTCTTTGGCGGGCATTGAGGGGGTGGCTGGTAATGGTGGCACGATGATACTCCATTACTGGCCTGCAGGAGTTGCCGTTTCAAAAAAAAAAAAAAAAAAAAAAATTATGACAAACATAAATTAACATCTATCAAATGGCTATAAATTTATCTAAACCCCTAAGTCACCAATCTTAAAAATAACAAAATTTTAATAATTATGTTTCTATAGTTTTTTCTTATTTAATATTAGTTTCATTATTTATTTATTACTAATATGTTCATTATTCCTTATTTATTTTATTATGAATATCTTTTTTTTTTTCGTAAAGAGGACAAACCCCGACAAACTTTTATAAATTATAAAAACGTTTAAACAAGACATAAATCATGGGAAAAGACGCCCTGAAAACAACAACCAAAGCCAAAAAAGAAAAAGGAAAAAAAACCGGCTAAACAAAAACAACCAACCTATGACAAAAAAAAAAAACTACCAAGACCTCAAGAGAAACTACTCCCAAGAGTGCTAAGCAAGAGACTTCCATGCGCCCATCGACCAAATTCTAGACGCGACCAAAATTATTATGAATATCTATATCTTCGTTTATTTTACTTTGTCTAATTATTAGAGTTTTAGTAATACAAATATGTAAAATTGATAATACCTTTCTTATGTTTCAATTTTGTGAAAATCACTAATACTTTTATGGTGAGAAAGTGCCAAAGTGGAATAAGGAACATCAAATCTATATATATAACGAATACAGAATTGAAACAATTTTGGAGCGACACATAGACGTGTTTTGAAACGACACGTGACATTTTTCTCTTAAAATTTTTTTGATAGCTACTAATATTATTAGTTAATTAATTAATCATTTAATCTGTTATAATTTATAAAAATAAACAAATATGGATAAGTGCTAAGATTATTTAGCTTTTATTTTATCCATGAAGAAAAAACTATGATTAATGGTTTCTATATTTATTTGGATATTAGTTGGCCCAACGAATATTATTTACACACATGAAGGTTGTTTCATTACAAAATCTTAATGTTACAAACTTATAGCGTATGTTCGCAATACCGACTTCAAGCATGTTGTCATTATCTTTATATAACATACACTTACATTACTCTATCAATAATAATGTTTCTACAACATAACTATATGTCTATATTAGATTATTGTTCCGCGATAACGTAGATAAAGATAAAAATTGAATCTTAAATTTTATTTTTATGCAGATATTAAGTTATTATGAGAAGGCAATTTTACACGTATAATAACATATATATTTTTACGTTTACACATGTTTATAGTTATAATAACATATACACCTTTACGCTTATACACATATTTTGATATCTTTTATTAGAAGATTTAAGAATAACAATAAAGTAATCATATTTCAAATTGAGCGATTTATAAGTAAATTAGAATTATGTTTTTTTTTATTTAAGTGTAGATGGAATGAAATAAAAAATGTAATTATGTATTGTCAGAGGGTGTAAAGTGAAAATAATGTTTGATGACATCATCAATCTGATCTGACGGCTGAAATCAAAGAACTTAATCCATCCAAATCACCTTACCATGTGTCATTTAAAGCCACTTTTTTATTATATATTTAAGATGTGATAAAGAAAACTTAGTAATTAATCACTAGCCAATGTTCGATAAAACAATAATTTATAATCTTCATAATAAATATATATGATAATGTAACATAAAGTTATCATATATATTTAGTGCGTAAATTTAAATGTTTTTTTCTTATGCAAAAAAAATTATCAAATGTTAACGAGACATATTAACAACCACAACACATTGCAAAAAAAATTATCAAAACCAACTTAATAATGTATGGGTTGGTTCATTAATATACCGCTTGGACAAAATTAGTAATTTAAATATTCTGCCTTATATGCAATTAGATTATAATTGATTTTTGAAGCTTTAAGTATATAAATAGTTAAAAACCAATATATCAAAAAGTACTACAATATTTGTAGTAGATGATTTCAAAAATGTTATAACAACCATTGTCAATTATTTTATATATATATATATATATATATATATATATATATATATATATATATATATATATATATATATATATATATATATATATATATATTTATGTTAATCAAATTTAACATTTGTTTTAACGGTAAAGAATCTTTACATCGATAAAATATAGAAAAACTATACCGAACTAAAAAGTGAGATTTAAAAAACTATAGAAAACATGATTTAAATACTATCAATACCTCCATGAAAAGATAGATAAAAGGAGGATTATGACCATTCACAAGTTGAAGTCCACCATAAATCAAATAAGATACTATTTAGTTAGATCAATTTGTTGCATAAATTATGTTAGATAACAAACATATGTTGGCTAAAGTATATTTGATTTTTTTAGTTATAATCATTTGTTTTATTAATAGAGTTAAGAATCAACATTATGCTCAATCATGTGATGTCACATTTAAATAGTCGAATTTATTTTTGACTTAGAGGGGAATATTGTTCTATTTGGATCGGTTTTTGAAAATAATCTAAATCGAACCGAATATTTTATCTTTTTATAAATAAAACCGGACCATTGGTGTTTGCTTTAGTATTATTTTTCTGATTTTTTTTTTTTTTGCTCACCATTACTTTATGTATATCTAATATGATAAAGATATCATAATTTTTTTTATAATATTTTATACTAAATTTCGAAGACCATATCGTATGGATATTAAAATTAGTAAATATATAAAAAAATTTTAAATAAATTGGTTATACAAATTATACGATGTACTAACTAGAATTGTACAATAATAAAAAACAATTCAAGGAATTTATAATTAAAAGTTATTAGAATATAATATGAAAACTGTATAAATTAACCCTAAGTAAAACGTACCAAAATATTTATCTATACCTGCAAAAAGGAAAGATAGCTCGCATTTCTGAATATATAATACTCTAACAAGGCACTTATTCTCTAACAAGTCACTTATTCTCTTTTATTTCTCTCTCATTTCTATTGTACTAGGTTATTGCCCCGCGATAGCGCGAGTAAATATATATAAAATTAAATCGTAAACTTTATGTTTATGAGCAAGTTTTTTTAAATTATTATGAAAATATAATATTACATGTATAATAACAAATATACATTTATGTTTATACACATGTTGTTTATAGTTATAATAATATATATACATTTATGTTTATACACATGTATTAATATTTTGTATTAAATGATTTTAGAATAATAATAATAAGTTAAATCATAGTCCAATAAAAGACATATGTTATTTATTGTAATAATGGTGAAATTGAAGAAATAATGCAATTATGTATTGTAAGAGGGTGTAAAATGAAAAAAATATTTGATGACATCATCAATTTCATCTAACGGTTAAAATCAAAGTATCCAACTCATCCAAGGGACCTTATTTCGCCATATGGCATTTAAGGCCCCTCTTTTATTATATATTAAATATTTCTCTTTTATAGGGTTTGTTTATCAACACCCTTTAATCATAGTACCGGTATAAAAAAAAGTTTATATACGAATAATTTTAATTATTGGTTCAACATAAAATTATTCAATTGTTACTACTATAAAAAAATTGTTATCATATTTGATTTTTAGATATGAGAATGAAAATAACTTTACAATTAAAAATTTATATGAAATATACATTTAAACATAATAGAAATTACAAATATATATGTTGATGCAAATAGTTTATGACTGGTTGTTCTATTACATTCGTTATTAGTGTATTCGTTATTACTTAGTTTGTAACATGATTTTGTATTCCCACGAACATGTATGTTCGTGGGCTTAGAGTCTGTTTGGGTCACTCATGAACTTGCAAGTTCGTGAGGCCCGTAGAACCCACTAGTAGACGAACTTGTTACTCTATATAAAGAGATAACAAGTTCTGGTTTAGGGTTAGAATTTTGGAGAGAATTATGAGAATACCATTGTATTGTTATTGAGTGATTCGATTAATAATACAAGTATTCATAGTTTGATATATTCTGTGTTTTGATTGCGTTATCGATTTACTTATTGAGTTACAATTGATTAACGAGTTTCCGCCTCTTAATCAATTGGATTAACCTTGTTGATCGGAATACTAGGACCTACAATTGGTATCAGAGGAAACGCTTTGTTTGCTCTCTATCGAGAATCGGTTCAAGGTTAATTCTAAGTAATCAATTTCTGGTAATCTGGTTTTAGGGTTTCGACAGATTAAGGGTTTATTAAAGAATTAGGGTTCTTAGCAATTTGGCGGCCTAGTTCGTGGGGAATTAGGGTTGATAATTTGACGGCATAGTTCGTGGAGAACTAGGGTTTTGATAATCTGGCGGCCTAGTTCGTAGGTAATTACGGTTTTACCTTCGCTGAACTAAAGTTTGTTGACTTCTACAAGTTCGTGGACTATTAAACACTTGGCGGCCTAGTTCGTTCGTAATTTCAAGTTCGTGGATTTAAGTTCGTTCGTGGATTCAAGTTCGTTCGTGGTTTCAAGTTCGTGGATTCAGTTTCAGTTCTCTTTTAACCAAGTTCGCAACTTAGCTCGTAAGCAATTAAGTTCAAGTTCTTGATTTAAGTTCGTCAACCAAGTTAGTTCGTGATCAAGTTCGCTAAAGTTCGTCAAACTAATTCGCTCGTGATCAAGTTCGCTAAAGTTCGTCAACCTAGTTCGTTCGTAAGCAAGTTCGCAAAAGTTCGTCAACCAAAGTTTGGTCATGACTAAGTTCGCTAAGCTCGCAATGGATTCAAAACAATCATTAAACACTCCTCCCAAGCTGATCAATGCTTCAACCTACTATGATTGGGTTGATAAGTTTGAATCTTTCTGCAGGTATAACGATGTACAAATGTGGCTTTGCATACAGTCGGAATATGTACATCCAACCGTTACAATCGAGGGAGAAGTACGAAAAAGTCTTATTAATACCTTATTCGTTGATCATAGAAAGGTGTTCGATTCTGAAAATAGAGCATGGGGAGGCTCATAGATGTCTCTTCCCGCCGAAATGCTACATCTTACTAGGAAATATAAATCTGCATATGCACTTTGGAAAGCCATAGAGAAAAAGTATGTTGGAACTGTCAAACAAAAGAAAAATAAAGACAATATGATCAAACGTCAGTTCGCCATTTTCAAAGCTGCAGCTACAGAAACCTTAGAGGATACAATCAACAGATTCTATCTTCTACCAGCAGAATTAGAAAATTATGCGATAGATGTCGACGATGAGAAAAGGGAAAGATTTCTGGAATCTTTGCCTAAGCGATGGGAAGTGTATGTAAACCTCATGAAGGACGAAATTGAGGAGAAGGAAGATGAGGCTGATGATCCGTTAACTCTAGAGAAAATCATTGAGAAACTTAGAGGTTATGACTTAACCCATTCAACTGTTGATGCAGCACCAGAATACGCCCAGAATCCAGCTCTTTACTATGGGAAAATTTCGGAAACTAGTTCATCAGGCAACGACGTCAATGCATTTCTATCTGACAAAGAAAAGTCGTCACCAGTAACCTCATCTTTTCCCACTGTAGGACAGAGTTCTGAAGTAGCCAAGTCATCTACCACTCATCAGAACATGGCTATGAGAGTCAAATCAGCCGAAGAAAGTTTGGAAATTCTATCTTGCTTTTTGGCGGCATATGGTAACCACAGTAAAGGATGAAGATTTCGCTCAAGTTGATCTGGACGATTTAGAGGTGGTGGATTTACAATGGCAAACAGCTATGCTGACAAACAGAATTAAACGATTTATGGCAAGAACAGGACGAAGTCCTAGAACTGGTAAAGCCGAATTTGAAAAATCGAAGGTGCGATGTTTTAACTGTCAAGGAAACAGACATTTTGCTAGAGAATTTCAACAACCCAAAGTTGAGTACAATCCTAATCACGACAGCTCTAGATCCACACCTCCACAACCGAGAACCTTAACCTCTCAAGCCATGATCGTTCAACATGAAGACCGTACTTATGACTGAAAAGCTTGTACTGATGATAAAGATCAAGCTCTTATGGCTTCTGTTGAAGAAATTCTCACCGATGGTGACGCAAGTTGTACTGCAAGTGAGATAAGTTCTAGTGATGGTGAAGAAAGTGATATTGAAGATGTTGAAAGAAAGGAGTTGAAAGTTTGTGAATGTACGGTGGATTTACCCGAGGACAACTTTATTGAAAACATGGCAAATCTGAAAACAGAGAAAATAAAGGTACTCCTTGATCTAAAGTCCGTAAAGGAACTGTGCAAGTCCCTTACCATTTTAACTGTTCAAAATGAAAACTTGACTAAGGCTCTAGTCTCTTTAGAAACCCAACATAAAGACTTAAAGTTAGAATTGGCAAATCAAGTGAACTTAAAAAATGATTTTGCAAACAAATTTCACCATAATGTTAAGGACATAACTGAATTTTTAACAACGATCAGCAGTCAACCCATAAAAATTGACATGCTTTATCAAAATCTTGAAAAACAAAAGAAACTTTATGTTGAAAAAGTGGAAGAGCTAAATAACTGTGAGTTTAAGTTATTAGAACAAGGTAGGAAACTTGAACAATTCAGAAACTCATAAACCGCTCTCACTTCAATCTTAAGTAATCAAAGGACTAGTGGAAACGTAGTTGGCCTAGGATACAAAGAAACACCACGTCCATTTAACAACAACTTCGGTTTCTTTAAATCCGAATTTCCTTTAAACGACGATTGTGAATGTCACACCCCGCCATTGGCGGAAACGCATGGTGCAACACGATTGACAATCTTCATAACACAACAGTAATATAAAGAATATGATCTATATGAACAAATAAATAATGTTGTTATGACGTCACCATACTCAAGGTTTATACCTTAGTACACGAAAATCGTCAAACACTACAAGAAGAATATTCAAATGCAAGCAATCAACGAATGAAAGGATACTTGGGCATGCAAACCCGAAATGAAAACTAAATGTATAAATAAATAATATCCGTAAATGCAAAAGATATCCTGAGGTCATCTGGAGTCCGACTCCTACATCCAAGTCCTATGCCTGCTCATTACCTGAAAGTAAAGCTTAAAAAGTCAACATAAAGTTGAGCGAGTACATCGAGTAAGTAGTAAAATCTAAGGTAGAAATCATATCTCAAAATCAGTAGTAAAGTAATGTGTAACTAATGTGTGTATGTAGTAAGAAATATCATCCATAATCATACAACGTAAGCATGTATCACAAGTAAGCATAGTAAGTACATCTCATTAGTAGGAAAGGTATACGAATGAGCATGCAGATATCAGTAGGAAAGGTATACTGATATGTATCATAAATAAGCATCGTAAGTACACCTCATTAGTAGGAAAGGTATACTAATGAGCGTGCAGGTATCAGTAGGAAAGGTATACTGATATGTATCATCCGCAGTAGCCACGCTACCGTAAGTACACCTCATTAGTAGGAAAGGTATACTACTGAGCGTGCATGCATCAGTAGGAAAGGTATACTGATGTGTATCAACCAACTGTCTCGTTAAGTTTTAGAAAAATTGCATTAGTTCTGTTACACATTTCATGGTTTCTAAAAATAGCAAGTTTCCATAAATAGAAGTATCTATTTATGGAAAGTTTCCGAAAATAGTAATGTTTCCATATATAGTAAGTATGGAAGTAAAATCTATTTATCGTAAATCATTTTTCTCAAAATAGTTTGGTTGAGCTTTACTTTCCCCCGATTTGTAAAACATAAACAATAGTAAAGTAGGGGCGATGAACTCACCTTATCGAGTGAGCGTATGTGAGCGGTACTGTGTGTATATGGTGTAGAAACGTGGTCACAACTAGACTCCTCACTAGTCCTAGAGCTCCCCTAGATAAAAGTATAAATGTATAAGAATAGAATTTGACAGTTAACGACTTTGAATCAAACGATAAATGTTTTCAGCGAACACATAGGTTCACTTAAACTGAGATATCTATGGTTCTAGAAGGAATTAGACGTTTACGGAAACATATTTGAAAACTAGACACTAAGATCTACGTTTTTGACTAATACATCGTTATAAAAGAGTTTGATATGAATAAGATTTGACTAAAACAAAACCGGTTACCTAAGCTGTCCAAAACGTTATACTTATGAATGTTGTGTTTACTATATTAAAGTGTCGTATGATTTAGGTGTAGACAAGAAAAAACTTTTTAGTAACTTTTAGACTTTTTATTAACTTATTATAAATCCAATTAATCATTATTATAGTTGTCTAAGTGGTTACACGAAATAGATTAATGAACCTAGACATTTTACTCAAATAATCAGTTTAGACCCCTTGCTGGTATTTTACGTTTTTAGGAAAATATATAAAGAGTTAGGAAACGAATCTTACGTTTTTGAAAACTATACTCCGAGACTTACAACTTATATTCAGGTCACATAGCCTAATTTTCAGTTCAAAATAGAAAAAAACATACATGAATACAGATACAAAATGGGACCCAAAAATGTCCAAATACAAGTTTGTCCAAAATTAACGAATTGCAATCATCAACGATAAACCGAAAGGCACGAATAATGAATCAACCACGCAGTTAAATACGAGTAATGTAATAAACCACGCAATTAAGAATGTCCAAAATAAGAATAAAACACCAACACTTCACCACAAGAATAAACACGCATAGAAAAGTAAAGGGTGATTACCGTTAGTCGTAACGGTTAGGTTATCGAAAGGCGATTACCGTTACAACCCGAAAACCGATTGAATAAGGAATCGAGGGCTGTTCCTAGGTCACATATGAAACAATAAACAAACCACCAATCAGTTTATGACCAACGCAAGATTAATAACGAAGATAAGTAAAGAAGTGGATTTTAGTTTGGTTAGAGCGTTTACTTACGTATAACGATTCTTGTGCCTAACCCACACCAAACACCAACTCGAGAAGCAAGACACGGGGCTGTAATAACACAAAAGATAATCACAATTAGAATCATCGTTCAACTTATATGTTAATACGATTTTGACAAATTGATAAAGCATAGTTAACGACAAGATAACTCGAATTTGCAATCAATTTAGAAAGGGAAATTATGAACGTTTTAGGACACGAATACAAACCTTTTAAAGAAGGTTTCGAGGAATTTAAACCGCTGTCCAAAATCAGATCCTAAGGACGAATCCGGTTCACAAAAACAGTCCGCAATTCTTCAATCTCAAATAACGAAAATAAGAGATTACGATTAGAATTTCAATACAACAATATATGTAGATAGACGATTTTAATATGATGAATATAATAAAGGAACGAGGGTAATAGAACCTGAATAAGATGAGAGTTTGTTCAGGTTGTTAATGTGAAGAAGAATCGGTTCTTGATGCTTGAATGTCGGCTGCAAATCAACGAATTCATAAACCCGATGAATCCCTAGCATGAATCGTCCAAAAGATCGCCACAAGAAGCATACCATATTCCTTGAATAATACTTTGCTGACACACGATTTTGAAGAGGTAACCAAGGAAACCCGATGTGTAAAAACAGTTGGGCACACACACATAAACAGCAAGTTACAAAAACAAAACGAATTTGCAAAACCTTAAATTAGGGTTTCGGATATTCAAATCAAAACTCACGGATTTCAAATTAATTAGCTTAAACAATGAGGATGGTGAATATGATGAAGTTGAAGGATACCAACACTCAATTGTTGGGTTGAGGAATGTCGTTGACAGCAGTAAAGAAGAAGGAGGTGACGGCTGAGGGGTATTAGGGTTAGGTTCTTCGGATTACCACAACTCACAAGGCCACAATACATCACCTTGCTCAAATTGATGTTGATGGAGGCGAATCAGTGAGGGATAAGAGCTGCAAGATCGTGAAGAGGGGGCTGCAAGAAGCTACAATCGGTTGCTAGGGTTTCCAAGGATGAGGGTGGCGGATTTGGAAGGAAAAAAATAGAGTTAGGGTTGGTTTTTAGGTAATATGTTTAACAATAATTCAAGTAGTGTAGTAAGTGATTTCTTGACCTAAGGTTAGGTCAACACTAGACTTGGAACATGGATTAAAGCCGATTTTTAGAATATAAAATCATACAAATGTGGTTTACAAAGGTACACGAGCACGGTTTGTTTCAAAAAGAAGTAGGAACTCTAAACGGAAGGCTCGAACTAGTTAAATGAATATTCTATGTTTAGTAAAGATAGTTTTTGAAGTATAAATGTATCAACAAGTTCATAAACTAAAGTATACTAATGAATCAAATACCGACTTCTTGATAAGTTATCTAGGAGCTCGTCTAGTGGAACTAACTATTGTGCACCTAACTAATACGATAGCATCACATAAAAAGGTATACACACATAACATAGCAATCATCATACGTAAAAGAAATGTAACGATCTTTTCAAAAAAAAAGTTTTTTGTAAACACGGTAAGAGCATACGGCATACTAGACTAACTGAGTCGGAAAAGTGACGGTTGTCACAGTGAATCCTCAACCCCTCAGCCAAGCCAATCAGAGAAACCTAAAAGTCAAGATTCAACACCAAAACATTTACACAAAACGTTCATTTCCAGTAAAGATGTTGAATCTTATAAGAATAAGTTACCAGAAGTTGAAAAAGACCAAATGAATAAGATGGAAATCTTAACTGTTTTAAATGTCGTGAGCGTGGACACGTAGCCTCGATTTGTACAAATAAAAGAAAAGAGCCAAAGAACAACCAGCTAGGACTATTCCCCCACAAAAGGTTAAAAAATTCCGAACTAAACCTGTACAGATTCTTAGAAACCCAAATAAAATTCGTGCTGAATCAAACTCAAGATCTAATGGGTACAATAGACCAGGTTTGGGTAATTTTAACACTTTTCAACATCCACAACAACGTTTTGTTCCAAATTTTAGGCATAATCATTTTGAACAACGTTCTCAAAGTCCACCATGACACTTTACCAATACCAATAAACAACGGTTTAGTCCCCCAAGTCGGAATTTCATGCCAAATTGGATGAGTCACAGAGTTGCAAATAACTCTAACAGTCATCAATTTCATAATTTCAATCGTACTGTGTCTCCAAATATGAACACCACTTTAAACAGTAACGATGGCTTTTTTAAGGAGTTCGAATATGTGAACGAGAAAGGTCAATCCAGGCCCGTTATGGCCTAGGTTCCCCATGAAAACTGATCAATCTTGTTTGTTGTGCAGGAACAGAGCTATGGTTTGGTCAACACATGGTACATTCATAGTGGTTGTTCAAGGCACATGACAGGAGAACGGGGACTGTTAACGAATTTTGAATCTGGACAGAAAGGAAGGGTGAATTTTTTTGGAGACAAAGGTGGGGAAATTACGGGAATTGGAACATTAACAAATGGTAAAGTGACACCGAAGGATGTCTTTTATGTTGAGCAATTAGACCACAATCTGCTCAGCGTGTCTCAAATTTGCGACAATGAAAATCATGTTCACTTTACAAAGAAAGAAGTGTTAATTCGGAAATCAGGGATTGAAATTTCTAAGGACCCAATACTTATGCGGGCCCCGAGAAAGAAAAACACGTATATTCTGGATATGAACAAAACCGACTGTCACATGGAGACCACATGCCTACTATCTTAGTCAACAAGTGAAGAAGCTATGATATGGCATAGGAAAATGGCGCATCTACATTTTCGCAAGATGAACGAGATAACAAAGAATGGGCTAGTCACTGGAGTTCCTTTGAACGATTTGCGTATGAGGATAAATGCGTACCCTGCAAGCTAGGAAAGAAACATAAGAAGCCTCATAAGTCAAAAGCCTAAATTCCATTGAAACACCATTCGAACTCATGCACACAGATTTGTTTGGTCCTATCAAGCAGAAGAGTTTCGGAGGAAAATACTACTGTCTCGTATTCACCGATGACTACTCTCGATATTCTTGGGTTTACTTCTTGGCTACTAAGAGAGAAACAGCTGGTAAATTGATCAACTTCTTGGACATGATCAAAAACATCTACAAAGCCAAAGTCAAACGCCTAAGAAGTGATAACGGGACAGAATTCAAGAACTCCATCATGAACTTCTACTGCCTGGCAAATGATATCATCGAACAACACAGCGCAGCTTATGAACCTCAACAAAATGGAGTTGCAGAGATGAAGAACAAAACACTAATCGAGGCCGCAAGAACAATGTTGGCTGACTCGCACCTCCCAGTCATCTTCTGGGTAGAAACTGTCAATACAGCGTACTACGTTTTAAATCAGGTGTTAAAGGTTAAACGTTTTAATAAAACAAGCTATGAATTATTACATAGTCGAAAACCAAATCTTGCTGGTGTAGAACCTTTCGGGGCTCCATGTACCGTTTGAAAACAAATCACACCACAAAAGTTGAACCTAAAGTTGTTCAGGGATATTTCGTTGGATATGTTGAAGGGTGTGCAAATAAAAGGGTTTACTTAAAACTTGAACGAAAAGTGGAAATCGTTTTTAACGTGGAAATAACTTCTTGGTTGATTCGTTTAACCTCTCATCCACAAGTTTGACAAATATAGGATTCGTAGAAGAACGTTATTCCTCTTCCGATGATGAAGACTAAGCTTTTCCGCGCCTGCCTGTGATCCAAGATATTGTTGAAGAAGTGAAGGAGGAAGATGCACATGTTCCCTTGAATGGTGAAGCCGATGAACAAGAAGATGATGATAACACTCAAGCTGATGAACAAGAAGATGCTGAAGACACACAAGCTGATGAAAAGGAAGAGCACACCGTTACTGATCACTCTGACCACGACGAGATTGCTACTGACCTCCAAGAATCAAGGATAAACAAGATTCATACTCTCAGAACATTATCAGATATCCAAATGCGAGTGTACAAACAAGAATTCAACTTCAAGGACTGTATGTTGCAGTATGCAATCAGAAGATTATAACAATTGTCGATTCTTTTGTTTTGTCTCTCAAGAAGTTCCTGCTAACATTCATATGGCCCCACGGATGCCAATTGGGTGGACGTCATGCAAGAGGAACTTGCGCAATTCGAAAAGTATGTTATAGACACTAAATGGGTCTTTCGGTTCAAAAGGGATGATCGCGGTATCATCACCCGGAATAAAGCAAGACTTGTAGTGAAAGGTTTTTATCAAGAAGAAGGACTGTATTTTCAGGATGTTTTTGCACTAGTTGCACATCTCGAAGCAGTTCGTCTTTTCTTAGCATACGCATCTCACATGGGATTCATCGTCTATCAGCTCGACGTGAAGAGTGATTTTTTCTACGGCAAAATCGATGATACAGTTTATGTTCAACAACCACCTGGGATTGAAAATCCACAACATCCAGATAGAGTTTTCAAGCTTAACAAAGCTCTGTATGGTCTTCATCAGGCTCCACGGTTGTGGTATGGAACGCTATCTACTTTTCTGTTGATAGCCGATTTTAAGAGAGGACGCATTGACAACACCTTATTTATCAAAAAAATGGTCCAAGGCTAAACTTCTGGTTCAAGTCTATGTGGACGACATCATCTTCGGTTCATCAGATCTAAACATGTGCAAGGATTTTGAGAAACTAATGAAGGAAAGATTTGAGATGAGTGTAATGGGGGAGCTCAAACTATTTTTGGGTTTTCAAGTTAAGAAATTAAATGACGGGATGTTCATCCATCAATCCAACTACGTTATTGAAATGCTTGCTAAATTCAACTTGACTGACTCCAAGTCTATTGCCACTCCAATTCAACAGCAACATAACTTGGAGCCGAATGCATAAAATGATCCCAATGTCGTTCCGACAGTCTATCGCGGAAGGATAAGCTCATTAATGTATTTGACGGCATCTCGACCTGATATAACGTTTGTTGTTTGTTTATGTGCTAGGTTTCAAGCATGTCAACTTGTCTCACAATTTTGCAGTAAATAGGATCTTTCGCTACCTAAAAGGCCTACCGTGGCTGGGACTCTAGTATCCCAAAGGAAGAGACCTCTATCTCGAAGCCTACACAGACTCGGACTTGGGAGGTTGTAACATCAACCGCAAGTCAACCTTCGGTGGTTGCCAATTTGTGGGTAGACGAATCATGTCCTGGAAATGCAAGAAACAGACCACTGTTTATGTGTCATCATGTGAGGTAGAATACATTTTTGCAGGTAGCTGTGTGTCCCGATTTTATGGATTCAACAACAGATGCTGGATTACGGTCTATCTCTTACCTCTACTCCTATTAATATAGATAATGAGGATGTTGTATTTGTTATTAAAAATGCGGTAAAACATAGTAAAACCCGACACATAGACTTTAAGCATCATTTCATAAGAGACTACGATGAAAAGAAACTGATAGACATCGTTCGAGTATCCTCTGAAAACAACTTAGCCGATCTTTTCACTAAAGCTTTTGAGAAATCTCGTTTTGAGTCTCTAGTTCAACGCATCGGGCTGCGTAACTTAGAATAACTGACATATTTTCTTTTACTTTAGTTTAGTTAATTTATTCGTAAAAAAAAAAATAAAAAATAAATAAAATAAATAAAAAAAAAAATTGATGAAACCAACGATTTGAAATGAAGAAAATTTTTGCTTAAGGCTTTACGTCTGTCATCGGGAAACCGTAGTCGAAAACGTGTAGACCGAATTAATAACCTCAAGGTAATTACTTAGTTTAAATTCCAGTGTCTTGTGGCCCTTCGTCTCTTAGCTAAATTCAGTTGTGTGGTTTGCCTGTCATAGAGCTCTTTCGACGCTGACCATTTAACGACTCGACATCGCTAGTTGCAATAAAGGTTGAGATTGAATTCTTGTTATAAGTCATATGTTGCGCTATCAGATCGGAGATACTTGTATTAAATTCTAAAATGTTATTGGTGTGTTAATAAGTATTTGAATTTACATAAGCGGCCTTTGAAACTTAAGTCAGTATACACTTGGGGTGCCCTCGTTCACCTAACCACCTAAGGCCATAATTGGTCTGAGATCGGTTGGTAGAAAGCTTGCTATAGAGTTTCATAGAAAGTCGCAGAATTCATATATCTCGTAAAGACTTCAAAGAATTTTAGTCATAGACTTGCACAAATAAACCAATGCTTTCAAAACTTAATAAACGCAATCCTTTCGTTAGTTTCATATGTTGCTCTCGACTAGCTTAACCATTCTATACCACTTATGACCTGAAATGCTTCACAAATACCTTGAGCGCATCCGAATTCTTGTCGAATGTACGCTGACTAGGAGTGTGTATGCCTAACTCTTTGACTGCTTACTTGTAGTAAAACACGACTTAATTAATTATTTTTTAATTTTTAATTTATTTCTTAAAATCGTTCCGATAAGCAATCTGATTGAATCCTCAAATTTCATCATGTAGACTACCGTTAAATGTACACTACAGTTAGTTAAAAATTTCTTAAATTTTTTCTTTTCTTTCTTTATTTTTTTTATTTTCCTTTTTAAGTCGATTTACTAGGTTCAGCCCAATGCAATCCAAATGTCCGGCCCATTTAATAAGGCACATGTTCGTTTAGCCTATTTAATATCAAATTTTTGTAAAAAATTTCACTTTTTCACTTTTTTGAGATCTGTAATTCTCTCTCATATTTACTCAACGAACATTCGTATTGATCTTCAAACTTCAATTCAAACTCAGTCAAATCTTCAACACGTAAGCTTTCTCTCTCTTAATTTCTTGATGTTCGTCATAACTGCTCCTAGAATTAAGCATATCCTTTAGGATTTCATTAGTTTGCCCAGATCTTCATGATGTTCGCCCAGATTCTTCATAATGTTCGCCGAAACGTTCGAATTTTGGCCGGATTCTTTAAATTATAGCCGGAATTTCTGGCCGGAATCTTCAAAAATTGGCCGGAATTTCTGGTCGGAATCCTTTTATGTTGGCCGGAATCTGTAAATTGTGACTGGAATGTTTGCCGGAAACTGATGTTCGTTCGGCGCTTGCATAATTGATGCCCTTTAAACGATTAATCTTTAGGCTTCGACGAACATGAATTCTTTCATGTTCGCCGAACATTAGCAAAATTATCCTTAGTTATCTTCCAGGCTCCTTTACATGGTATGGCGAACATGATTTATTTTTCGTCACCCTTGTCTTTTAGTGTTCAGGCGTACATCGCCGGACTTAGCCTTAAAACTTAGGTCAGACGAACATACTCTGGCGAACATGAGATCTTGTATGTTCGCCACAACTTTTATCACTGAATCTTTTTGTACGCCGAACTTTAATGAAGACCTCTTATGTTCGTCATGTAATACAAGAGACTAATTTTACAAAATCTTTTTACCTCTTGTTCGGCGAACATTGGTGTTGTTAGTTTGTCTTAAACGAACATTTATGTTCGGCGAACATGTTTGTTCGGCGAACATGAATGTTCAGAAAAGTTTTTCTTATCTATTTTCCTTTTCAGATTTAGCAGACTTTTATAATGGCTCAACGATTGTTTAATAAAAGGCATAATCAGGAAGTCAACTTGGCTACTGACTCTCCGGCAGCAACACCATTTCGTCCGGTGCTCAACTTTCTCCAGGAATCAAGGCTTTCTTTTCTTCTTCAAGAGGATTTTCCAATTATCATCCCGTGGGTGCAGCAGTTTTATGACACATTGCTGCATGTCGATCTTGTTCACCCTCAGACTGGTGAGCATCGCGATGGTCTTAGTGCAACGGTTAATGGTCGGGAATTTATTATCACCAACAGTCGCCTGCGTTCGATCCTTAATCTTGGCACTGTCGCTCAAGAACGGGGGGTTTCTAATCAGGGTCCGCAGTTTCTTGGGAATACCCTCAGGCGAATGGGGTATGTTGGTTCGACCCCGGCTTCCTAGTATGGCAAGGGAAAGTATATGGTCAGTGGCGCTACTTGTTCCACGTCATCGTTTTAGTCTCCAAAACCACTAAGACCGGGCATGATACGTTGGATAATCAGCTGGTGTCGATGCTTGTCACATTGGTTCTCAACCGTCCTTACCCATTTGCGAGATATATTTTTGAGCGGTTCACGACTGAAATGCAGCATCGACGAAGCCCTTTGTTATATCCCCGCTTTGTCATGATTATTCTTCATCACTTTATGTCGGATCTGCCTACCGAGGGTCTTAGGGTTCGTGTAGGGATTTTTGAACGCAAGATCTTCCAGTCATTTCTCAAGCATCACCCTCGCACTACGGGAGAGGCTCAACCTCGGGAAACTCCTCTTTTGGAGCTATACTAGATCCGAACTTTATATATGAGGAACGTGAGGATACCGTGGAGGGATATGTGCCTGAAATGTTAGTTTCCCCTCCACCCTTTCCACCTGTTCTGCAAGGTGAGGCTTAGACTACTCAGGGTGAAGCTCCTGCTAATGATCCCTTGGCTCTAACTGCCAACGTTTTTTAGTACGTTGACGCTCACCCAGAGGTTGATGTTGTAGTAGTTCATCAGGTCGTGGCGGATATTCTTCATCAGCTCGATGATCAGGAGATATCGACTCATATATTGCGGATCCACCCGTATTTCCTGATTCTCCTGTTCCTCCTCATGCTCCAGATGCTGATACTGACATTTTGATAGAGGTAGAGCAATATGTTGGCACTCCACCAGGTAGTCCACATATGGAGGTACACCTTGAGCAGCCTGTTGGAACTCTATAAGGGAATCAGCACACAGAGATTCTTGCTGTCTCGGTGTATGTTGCTGTTGATGTTGATATTGAACACACGGAGGAAATGTCGGCTCAGACCGAGGAAGTTGATATGGAGGATGTCGATGGTGTTACATCACAATTTCAACCGTTCAATGTTGTTGGGCCGAGCACACGCAAACGACTACTGTCTGAATTGGATGATTTGGAATCCTCTTCAGCGAATCTGATTGATCGGCCTCGCAAGCGTCAGGCCACTGCCTCTATTGCTGCTAATCCTGATGTTACTGGTGCTGCTGCTCCTGATGTTCCTGCTGCTAATGTTGCTACTCCTAATACTCCTAACATCTTTGAATTACATTATCTTGTTTTGCAGCTTTTCTCCGAGGTTGCAGAATTGAAAAAATCAGATGTTGATAAATCCCAACGGATTTCCGACCTCAAAGCTCAGGTTCGGGAGCTTTCTAAGCGTCCAACCGCTCAGGGGTAGGAAACTTGTCGGGATAATACTTTGAGGCTTAGACGGTAAAATGATCAATATGATCCCAGTGTCCAGGGAGAAAGAGAGTGGATTGGAATTTCTCAACTTTAGTGATTTATCAAGCGGGTCAAACTGGGATATCGCAAAAGGGGGAGACTTCAAGCAGACATCAGGAACAACAGCAGCCACATGATGATGATGATGCATTTGATGAAGCAAATGATGAAGATATCTGGGAGGTTGACGACCGGGAAAACGATGATAATGATAACGGTGATGACATGGTATTTATTACGAATCCGTTTGAGGGATACACCGTTGACGATGGGCTCGAAAAAGTGGTGAATATAGAGGTTGTGAGAGGCGCAAGTGAGCAACCTGAAAGTAGACGACCAAGTCTACAGGAGCGTCAAGGTTGGTTTCGTTAGGTTGAACACGAACAACAGGAAAAGGTTGTGTGAAAATAATATACCATATCTTCTGATCGACAACCAAGACAAGGAATTATTAGCTGGATGTTTGACCATGAGCTTAACGTTTTTATCATTAAGCGGTTTGACGGTGTGCAGTATGTTAGTAAGGAGAGGAGAAAATTCAGATCATTTCCCAAGTCAGAACTTATAGATTTATCGAAGATTCGACTTATCAATAGGGGAAATGATCCTTGGGCAAATTGGTTAGAAGGAATTGTTCGTAGAGAAGGAGAATCAGGGAAGTTCGAGGAGTTAAAACCGGTTAAAGTAAAGTTTATGATTAACAAGAAGAAGATCAATCAAAGGACCGGGAAGCCAGCAACTAGAACAATATATATGCCGATCGCAAGTATGACAAAGATTCCGTTGAAGAACTTCGGTCGAGATATTCTTCAGGATCTATACATGTGGGCAGTGGATACAGATACAGGTGAAACAGTGATGTATCAGAAGGATGATGAAGTAGAGGATGGTATGAGCGAGATCATTAGAGTATTTGATCCGACTCAACTTGCAAACCTTACTGAAACGGATTTGCTGATTTTGCACAAGAACAGGATTTATGCTATCGACGGTTGGGCTGATATTGGCAGAGATTACCAGAGAATAGTCACCGGATGCATCAATCTTAGAGTAAACACGGATAGTGATCTTTTGCACAGAGTATAGAAGCAACACTCAAGGGGGAGTTTGTTCATGCAAATAGTTTATGACTTGTTGTTATATTACATTCGTTATTAGTGTATTCGTTATTACTTAGTTTGTAATAGGATTTTGTATTCCCAAGAACATGTATGTTCGTGGGCTTAGAGTCTGTTTGGGTCACTCACGAAATTGCATGTTCGTGAGGCCCGCAGAACCCATTAGTAGACGAACTTGTTACTCTATATAAATAGATAACAAGTTCTGGTGTAGGGTTAGACTTTTGGAAAGAATTCTGAGATACCGTTGTATTGCTATTGAGTGATTGGATTAATAATACAAGTATTCAGAGTTTGATATATTATGTGTTTTGATTGCGTTATCGATTTACTTATTGAGTGACAATTGATTAACGTGTTTCCGGCTCTTAATAAATTGGATTAACCTTATTGATTAGAATACTGGGACCTACAATATACGATCATAAAATTTAATATGTTTATAAATAAGATAAAATTTCTCGAAACGCCATAGTGTAATGTCATACAAGAAAAGCATAGTGATTATATATATATATATATATATATATATATATATATATATATATATATATATATATATATATATATATATATATATATGTTTGTTCTTGTGACCAAACCTTAAGATAAAATAAGTATAAAAAGTTAAAAAATTATTTATAAGGTTTGGATTTTTGTATTATCGTTCATTTTAACCATATTTCAAACTTAAAAAAATGAAGTTTTGTTGTACATAAAAAAACGGGTAGTTTTATTATTGTCTATCAAATTTAAATATTTACTACACAAAAATCATGAATTTGATTCGCAACCCCTAAATCATATATATTTTGATGCATATAAAAACTTGCTTTTTTAAAGTTTGTTATAATTGAATAAATAAATATAATACAAAATTACACATATCTTAAATTATTTTTTAACGTTTTTTGTACTTATTTTACTTTTAGTTTTGTTATATAAAAACCTCTTCCTATATATATATATATATATATATATATATATATATATATATATATATATATTATGATCTTGAGGCTTGCCTCAATGGTTATCACCTGCCACTTTTGTGTGGGAGGTCACGGGTTCGAAACCTTTTTGGGATGGGTGACCTCCCAAGAGGATTTATACCAATGCTCATTGTTCTCTCAGCACGAGTGTTTTAACGGGACTAAAACTTCGTGCATGTTGGGTCGGTTGGTCACAAAAGTAATATGGGTTTGGGAGGGCCCGCCAATAAACCCTTTATATTTTTAATATATAATAAAAGATGGGCCTTAAATGCCATATGGCGAATTAAGGTCCCTTGGATGAGTTAACTTCTTTGATAGCAGCCGTTAGATCAGATTGATGATGTCATCAAATATTTTTTTCATTTTGAACCCACTTACAATACATAATTACATTCTCTTTTTCATTCTATCTTTATTAAAATAAAAAACATACCTATAATTTACTTATAGAATCGTTCAATTTGGACTATGATTTAACTTATTATTATTTTAAAATCTTTTAATACAAAATATCAAAACATGTGTATAAACGTAAAAGTGTATATGTTATTATAACTATAAACAACATTTATATAATCGTAAAACTATATATATATTATACATATACCATTATTTTTTCATAATAAATTAAAATCTACATAAACATAAAATTTACGATTCAATTTTTATTTTTTTTCCGCATTATTGCGGGACAATAATCTAGTTTATATATATATATATATATATATATATATATATATATATATATATATATATATATATATATTGCAACAAAAAGATAACCATGAGTATTTGAATGCATTATTCATCGCGTAATACTGTATGATTCGCCACGTTGGATGTGAAGACATTGTCATGATTAAAGTGTTTGGCAGGATTAACTAATAAATTTTTATTTTCTCGTGGTTCCTCGTCGCAAACCGCATAAATTTGCTCGTATGAAAGTGTTGATTCCAGTAAAGGAACACCGACATTTGAAGTATTTGACCTTTAGCTTTATTGATACTCGTAGCAAAGTTAAGACGAACACAACTTGTTTCTACTTCAATTTGTCCTCTTATTTTATTGTCCAATAGAAAAATGAAAAACGATATATGTATGAAATGTACATTTAAACACAATAGAAATTACAGTCACGTAGGATCATATAATTTAATATGTTCATACATAAGATTAAATTTCTCGAAGCGCACAAGTTTATTAATATCTCACGAGAACTGAATAGTGATTGAAACTGATACATATTTAAACATATTGAAACAAAGAGGTAATTATGAGTAGTTGAATGCACAATATTCATCGCGTAACAGCTATTGATATAAACTAATAAGTATAAACGTTGGATGTGAACATATCTTCATGATTAAATTGGTTTGCGGGATTATATAATACCTTTGCATTTTTCTTTCTTCGTAATATTCCTCGAGACAACGTCACAAATAGTTACATGTGCGAAGTCACATGTCACATTTTTTGACCTTGAACTTCATTGATCATCGTACCAATGTTTAGACGAACATGAACTTGTTTCCGCTTAAATTTGAATAAAAATATATCTTCTTCGAATGAACATAAAGGGATTCTTGGCAATATATCAATTTTCCGAAATGTTGTCCAATAATATTTCAAAATCAATAACGTGTGGTTGAAAACCTCTATGTCCTTTATATAGTGTTTATTTTTATTATTAACTAAATTTTTCTAATTAGTTAGTGCATTAATAGTTTATGTCACACCTCTAAGTTTGCAAAATTGTGTCGGGATTGTAACATTCATGGATAACAATCAAGATAAATAACAAACAACTTTAATGAGACGTTCTAAAAATGAAATACCTTATTAAAACCATTATTGAAAAATAATACTTGTCTTGACATCATAATCCACAATGTATTAACTAAAATTATTGTTTTAAATAAAAGACTGTCTCTTACAAGTGGGGATCTCTTACAAGTGGGGATCTCTGGGACAACTCTTAGCTTCATTATGTTGACTTGAACGCTTACCTGATAATATATTAAAACAAGTGTCAACTAAAAAGTTGAGTGAGTTCATGAGTTTAAAAACCACAATACTCCGTATTTAGAACTGCATTGACCATGTAAATGATTTTGAAAACACTGTTGTATAAACCTTTGCATTGACTTCGTCAATGTGAACATATAGTTTGAAAACATTGTTTTAGACCTTAAATGAATTGCACACAACAAAATGTTGAATACCTAGACCAGAAGATTTATGTATTGACCTCGTTAATATGAACATATAAGCATTACGATCACATTAAGCTCATGAGATAGAACATTAACAAATATAGTGTGCCTTATCTAGCATATATCTAAATCATACATCTGTGTGTTTCAAACATTATGTATCCGTTTGATCCTCGATCATATAGGCGCTACTCATCCGAACAGAGTTGTCAACTCAAATAGATCTATTCACAAAGTTAGCGTTTAAGTTCATAACTAACTATCCATGATAGAGGAGATTGATTTAGTTGTTACCCAAGTAATGTATAACTACATGGACTTGTGTCTATCATGAAAAATGTTTATAAGTATGTTTAAAATAATTATACTATAATAAAAACTAACCGAATATATTCCCACTTCAAAAATAGTAATAGAAAGAGGTTTATGTACCCACATAGAAATTTATGTAAGTAAATCATGAAGACTCACCTTAGTCTTGTAGTAAGAAAATAAGCAAAATAGACTTGATGCAAATGTGGAACACCTTAAATATGCAATAAGTCTAAATTAGGATTTGAAAATGTACACTATATACTACGTTATAATGCATTTGATGTTTGTTGACTTTTAAGTTTTAAGAGGTTGACTTGAAGAGTTTGGTTTTAAGAGGTTTACAACACTTTAAGCATATAATACAACACTTTAAGTATACAATACAACACACACACAACACACAACCTCTCTCCCTCTCTTTCGGTTCATTCTAAAATTAATTCTTTCTCTCTCTAAAACACCTCTGACCTCTCTCTACAGTTCTATCTCACCGTAACCAAATGCTTAGCCGGAACCATCCTTACATTACCGGAACCACCTTTACTTTGTCGGAGACCATCATTACAACCGTCGATTTGTTTGTTTCTTTACAGCCGCCGGTTTTCTCTCTCGATGAGTTTGTTTCTTTTATAGATTTGTGGGTGCTCGGTGAGTAGTTGGTTTTCTAGATCTGTGGTTCTCTCGGTATGTTTGTTAGTATTCTACATCTGTGGGATCTCGGTATGTTTGTTGGTGTTCTAAATCTCCACCTACTTTATGTGGATTTGTTGGTGTTTTGTTCTGTGAGATATCGGGGTTTTCCTGATGTTCTCAGTGGTACTCCATGAGCCTTTCTCATATCAGTCGTCAGTTTACCATAAGCCGCCGGTTACATTTACTCGGTGGTATTTGGTGGATCCGGGTGCTGGTGGAGATTTGGTACTTTTGGTGGTCCTGAGTACTCAGCTGTCGAATAACTTTTAATAACCGCGGATTTATGTGGATCCGACTAGTTTGTGATGTTACCGTGCATCTTCCCGAAAGATCTATGGGTATGTTTACTTTTATCTTCCTTTTAAATTGTTTACTTGTTTGGATATGTTGGTATGTTGTTTATGGAACATACTATTTTTATTTTTATGTGGGTATATCTACTTGGTTGGATCGGTCCGTGAATTGGATAAATTTGTTGGTTGCGTCAATTGATTTGTTTATCTTTATTTTGGTATGTTTCATTGATTTTAGTTAATTTTTACCTTTTTGATATGATATTTAGAGGAAACTAACAAATCTTTTATTATCATTTGTATGTTTACAACATATCGTGGCTCGGTTTGGATATATGTATGGCTTGCGCTGATCTTGCTATGTTTACTTTCTGCCTCGGTTAAGGATGTTGGTATGTTTTTCTTTGATCTCGATTTAGATAAATATAAGGTCGATCTTGGTATGTTTGTGACGGTATATATTTTTATCGCCAATAAGGGCTTATTTTCACACGGCTTCTTGTCGATGAGTTGATAATATTATAAGGCCAATGATTATACTAAAGATATGAGGTCGATGATTGATTAAAATATTTCAAATACGCGAGGCTATGATGATTTCGTCGGGGGTTTTCATCCCATATGATCATACACGGTTTTTTGGCGTGACAACAACTTGATGGCATCTACAAATACAACTAGGTGTTGTAGTCATTTTTAACGAATATGAGCCAAGTAAATTATTACGTTTTTAACGAATCTTAGCCAGGTAAATTTAAAATCATAATACTAAATTTTAAATTTTTTGAAAATTATGAAAGTTTTTAAAACGTTTAAAATTTTTAAAAACTTTTAAAATTTGATTTAAAAAAAAAAATTATAATCTATTAATCTGATTTAAATATATTGGTGGGAAAATTTTGAAAATTTTAAAATTTTCAAATAATTTTAAAGTTTTTTAATATTCCCACTTTTTTTTTTTTTTTATATAAATATTAAGAATACCCACTTCATCCAACACCAAACAAATACATTTTTTTCTCTTTATTTATCTTAACAAAGTTTCTTTCACAAAGAAACAACTTTCTACTTACCTTAACAAATATTTATACACTACTCTAGTTTTTTATAAAGTCACAAACACCTTCGGTTTTTACTTGTCAATCTTCGTTTCTTTTATGTTACATAAGAAATGCTTTTTATAATTTATCTTTTGTATTACATGTATGATAAATGTTTATATATATATATATATATATATATATATATATATATATATATATATATATATATATATATATATATATATATATATATATATATATATTGTTATGGGGGTGTTTGTGTAAGCTTATTTTTTAGGCTTAGGCTTATGTTTTATAAGTAGTTTAAGGCTTATGAAATATAAGCTTTTAAATTTTTATGAAGTGTTTGGAGTAGCTTATGAGCTTATTAGCTTATGAAAAGGTAAAAATGTATGATAAGCCCATAAGCCACACAAAAGGAACTTATGAAAAACCCCTTACATAAGCTCATAAGCCTAAGCTAATAAGCTCAAACAAACACTTAAAATTGGCTTATCTATCTTACATAAGCTAATAAGCTAATAAGCCCCTTCTATAAGCTATAACAAACACCCCCTATATGTAAATTTTCATGTTTCTTTGTATCTATGAATATTTTATTTATATGTATGTATTTTATTTCATTTGTAATATTTTTATTTCATTTCATTTATATGTATGTATATATCATTTTATTTATATGTATTATTTTTTATTTCATTTGTATGTATATCATTATTTGACATCTAACCAAACAAACAAACTAATTTTGTATGAAATTAAGTGTATTTTAGAACTTCAAACATTCATGTTACAAGAGGATGAAAAATTGTAATTTTTATCTTGTTTTGAAAAAGAATTATAATCAAAAAAAAAAAAAAAAAAAAAAAATCTTCAATTAAAAATTAAAGAAAAAAGTTAAGCAAATTAATCAAATAAGAAAACACTAAGACACCATAAATAGACTATGACATGTTGCTATGTGTTGTCAAAGTTATCTCAATATTACGAAATCGGCTGAACATGTCACCGTAGATGTAAGGATTTGATTTTGATCTACCGACTGGATTAGACATTAAAATATGTAAGAAATATACATTAATAGTTTATAATTTTGAAATGTAGTTTCATAATATTCTGAATTTGAAAAATAACTTTTTGTATGGCCCAAAGGCCCAAAACGAATCAATTATTGTGTAAGTACCTAAAGAATAAGAAACTACTAACAATTGTTGGATATATATTATTTTGATGACCTGAATAGATGAACACTTATTATTTTGATGTCCCGAATAGATGAAGACTAATTGTTATTGTAAAATTCTTTTTACAACGCGAAGGACCATAATAGAAATTATTGATGACTCGAATAGATGAATACTAACGTTATCAAGACTAAAGAAACTACCACAAACCATTACCGTACAAAAATAAATGTTTTTAAGCCCGAAGGGCCGATCGAGAAACCGTTACCCGAAAGGATGAGAAAATCATAAACCGTTACCATGTGATTCCTTTTCTATATTTCTTTGTTAAACAGTCCAGCGAATAATTTTATTGGCCCGAGGGTTCGAACAAGAAACTACTACACTCAAAAATATATATCACGAGACGGACGAGAAACAACCGAAACCATTTGCGCAATACAATTTTCTCGTCGCAGCTGCAACGCGCGGGCTCTAAACTAGTAAGCTCACATGCAAAACTCATTAAAAACTATGTCGTATTGTGGTTTAAATACTTTTCAACGCTTGATTTGTCCTATATTCGTCAAGGAAGAGGTGATCCCAAAATGCAGGGGGTCATTGTTTATTATGAAGAAGTTATAAAAAGTGACTTCGATAGATGCCCAATGATGACAAAAAAACTTATATTTTTTAAAGACACGATTAATGAAGAAAAAGATATTAATAGATAAAAATTTATAAAGTTAGTTTAATAAATATGATTAAAATTATATAGATTTGAAGAATTTTTTAACAAAACGACATATTTTTGATGAGTTTTGCATGTAGCTTACATGTGTACAATCTCATATTCACTTTTCCCATATATATATAGTATATATACATATATATATATATATATATATATATATATATATATACATATATATATATATAAGATATATATATATATATTATATATATATATATATATATATACATATATATATATATATATAGATATATAATATATATATATATAGATATATACTAAGAGAGAGTTATCATTAGAGCACCCGGAGTGGACCAAGGCCTCGCCTCGTTCTGGCCTCACAACGAGGATTGTCCCTCGTTATCACACCGTCGAGCCTCGTTCTCGGCTCGTTGTGAGGCGGTCGTTGTGCCTACAACGAGCCGTTGTCAACCTTTTGCTTTTTTTTTTCTTTTTTTCCAACTCCAACGGATATATATCCGTTAATATATATTAAATATATATATATATATATATATATATATATATATATATATATATATATATATATATATATATATATATATATATATATATATATATATATATATATATATATATATATATATATATATTTTTTTTTTAAACCAACCAATTTCACCTATAAATACCCCCACAATCTAACCTAAAAAATCACACCTTCTTTCAACAATCTTATTCTTAATCCAATTCAATCTAATACCCAAACCCAAAATAATCACGAAATGTCTTCGTCTTCATCAAACGCTCCCCAAACAAACACAAACAATCCCTCGACGCCACAATCGCAAACACCATCCGGTTTCGCCAACTATTTCGGCACAACAAACGCCTTATATCCTCCCCAAATACCAAACTTTTCGCCACAACAATCCCAACATATTCTTAACACTTTTTTAACGCAACAACCTCTTCCACCACAATACCCACAATACCCACAACAAATGTTCAATCCCGAGCAATACGCCATGCGTCAACAACTTCTCTCACAATCCCAACCTTTTATTCCCCAAACTTTTCCAACCCAACAAACACAAACCCCCCAAGAGATCGTCCCTGAAACCCAAGAGATCGTCCAAGAAACGGACGATGTGGTCGAAGTATCCGCGGCACGTAGGTCCACGTCGAAAAAGAAAAAGACGTGCGTAAAGGTTGCATGGACGGTCCAAGAGGAGGAACTTTTGGCGGGGATGTGGTGCTCGGTCTCGGAAGATGAGTTTACAGGAAACGCCCAACCCGGACCTCGATTTTGGGTACGGATCGTTGAGGGTTACAACAAAGAGGCGGCGAAGCTAGGATTGCCGGAGAGAGGCAAGGAGTCCCTCAACTCCAAGTTTACGGCGATGAGTGCCTTGGTCAAGGCTTTTATCGGCCACCATGCCGAGGCGGTAAGATGTCGAGGAAGCGGGACCGAC
Organism: Senecio squalidus; assembly: GCA_910822075.1. Taxonomy (NCBI): domain Eukaryota; kingdom Viridiplantae; phylum Streptophyta; class Magnoliopsida; order Asterales; family Asteraceae; genus Senecio; species Senecio squalidus. The sequence goes on from CAJVGC010000432.1 coordinate 36,729,729, forward strand.
GACAATGCGGTTTACAAAGCGGCTCGGCAAATGTACTATGAGTCCGAGAAATCGACGTTTAGGCATGACAAGGCCTGGGAAATCTGGAGGGATCATAGCCGATGGCGCGCATTTGTCAAGATAGACCCTCCACTCGATACCGTCAACCTCGACGACGTTGGCGCCGGGGATGACATATTTGCGGATGATGTAGAACAACGACCTCCAGGGAAAAAGAGAGGTAGTAAAAGAAAGGAATCATCCGACGCCTCCGATAAGGCGCAAACATCTTCGTCCTCGACGCTTTGCGGGCTCATCGCGTCACACCTTAAGAAGATTACGAAGACGAAGAAGCAAACGGCGAAAATAAAGGCGAAAACCCTCCACCGACAAGAACAAGCGGCTATGCGACAAGAACAAGCGGCTATCCGACAAGAGGAAGCGACTTAATCTAGTGCGAGAAGAGACGATATGATGTTTCTTCAACAAAGCACGGAGGGGATGCCGCCGGCACAAGCGGCTTGGGTCGAAGCCGAGAAAATAAAAATCCTAGAAAAATACGGGATGAATTAGTTTAGCTTTTATTTGTATTGTTTTAATTATTTGTTTTTGTCTTAATTATTTGTATTTTTATTTATTTATCTTATTTAATGTTTTAATTATTAAGTTTTAATATTTTATATTCTTTTAATTATTTATTTATCTTTTATTTAATGTTTTAATTATTAAGTTTTAATATTATATATTCTTTTAATTATTTATTTATCTTTTAAGAAAAAAAAATTAATAAATTAATAAAATAATCCCACATTCTCCACAACCCTCCCTATCATAACAACCCACAACCCTCATTCTCACTACCACGTCATCACCTTTTTCCCCACAACCCACCACAACCCACCACAACCTCATTGTCACTCATTATCACTCCGAGTGCTCTTAGCTTACTTGACAAACTCTAAGTTTTGCCACATAGGATGGTGAAATGTAATTTTGTATAAATTTCTTTTGTCCATGTTGGATAATAGTTGGTTTGTCAATGTTGGTCCTTTATCTTATAAACGTTAAAACTGATTCAAACATAATTGGTCCGTTAAATATTACATAAAGAAATTAGAACTTTGTTTATGTGTATAACTTTAGTCCTTCTCTCATTAATTAGTTTCCTGTTTTTACAATTTCAGTCACTCCACGATATAAGGGAGTATTAAATTTAAAACCAATTCCATTTATTTTTTTCGTTTAAAAAATTTGAATTGAATAAAAATTTAAATGCTTTTTTTAAGGTAATATTGTTGTCAAATTCTTTTATTGGGAGTAACTAGTATAAAACTCGCGCGATGCAGCGGCGACGAAAAGTTATAGTGTGATAATGATTTCTTTTAGTTTCCAATTCGTCTCGTGATTTATGTCGTGAGAGTAATGGTTTATGGGTCGGTCTTTGGGGCCAAAACAAATTATGCGGTAAGGATTTCGACTCAACCTTTCGGAATGGAAAAAAATTATTGATATGGCAATGAGTTTCGATAGTTTCTTATTTGTTACTTCCGGCTATATATTAAGAATAACACTTTCTTATTTGGTCGTTCTTGTTATAATATGAATTTTGCGGTAACAATTTTAAGTTTGTTAATTTGAGGCATTCAAAGAGTTGATATAATTGTTTCTCGTTCAACCATTTTCTCCACTAAGTGTATTCTAGTGGTAAAATATTTATATTTATTTGATACGATAGCTCTTTGACTATAATATGGTATAAGTAAAAATACAAAGCGGTGATATCTAATAATTTCAAGTCCAACCCTTTAAACCCACTAATAATTATTTAGATTTTTAATCTAATAATTTCTTATTCGGTAATTCGCGTTATAAAAAGAATTAAGGGGAAATATCTTTTTTATTTCAACCTTTGAGCTACAAAAAAATTATGGACTAATGGTTTCGGTGTATCCCTTCATGCGAAAAAAAATAATTATTTATATGCACTAACAAATTTCTTGTAGTTTTATGATAAATAAGTTGAGTGTAATAGTTTTTGGTTCGTGTGATGTTGCGGTAGTGAAAAAGTTGTATTCGACAATTGTCTTAACGAATTCCGATATTTTCCCGTTCGTCTCAAAATAAAGTAGAATTATGGGGTAACATTATCTATTCTGACAATTAACAAAATTTTGATACGTTGTCTTAACGAATTTCGATATTTTCTCTTTGTTTGTAAACATTATACACTCTCAATCTTTTAGTCCATTATGGATTAACTTATTTCAGTTAGTTATATCAAATGACCATTTTACCATGCTTGTATTCAATTGTTATAATAAATGCTTTTTAAAGATTATGGAGATGTATGTTTATCTCTGCATTTTTTTTAATACGTATCAAACATAATTCAAATCCGTTTTATAATATAAGTTTTTTGGTAGTTCGAGACATAAATGTTAAATATATACAAGTACTTTATTATACAACATAAATAAAAAACAAACATATTGTTATCATTTTATTATGTATTTCTATTTGTATTGTATTTTTATTTGTATTGTATATCCACCTTTTAATTTTTTTCACAAAAAACTATATATATAATTATCATAGATGATTATCAACTAAACTGTATAATCGACACTAATATTTATTAAAGAATTAAAACTTAAAAAAGTCTGAGAACTTGTTTAATATCTCTTAACAAACATTTAAACATAATCTATCTACAAAAGCAACATAAACAACCATCAAAACAATTTCTAGCAAAATAAATATAACTAATATTGCTAATACTACAAATTACAAACAATTTATTTTTGAAATAATGTAGCAAAAATATTATTAGTAGTTGTTCGGATTTTAATTTAATTATCTGAAAAATTAAAATGTTAGAAAAATTTCTCTTCTTTCTTCTTACTGTTAATTCCGTCAAATCTGACTTGTTTAGAAATTGAAAAAAAAAAAAATCAAATACCCAAAATTAATTCCGCATTCAAATATTAATTTTTTTTTTTTATAAAAATGAATATTTTAAATATTTTTTCTCTAAAAATTAACTTACTTAAAACATTGATAGTGTTAGTAGGTGATGGCTTATACTTATAGCCTATCAAACCTAACACTTGGGTTCGGCCCACTGAATCTCAATCTGACAAAAGGACCAGAACCCGGAACGTGAGCCCGACACCCTGAAGCCCCGACACCGGGAGTAAGGCCCCGTGTCCGGGAATCGTGGCCCCGGCACGTGTCCGGGAATCGTGGCCCCGACACCTAGGCTCCGGCCCCGTGTCCGGGAATTGTGGCCCCGACACCGGGAGTAAGGCCCCGTGTCCGGGAATCGTGGCCCCGGCACCTGGGCTCCGGCCCGGTGTCCGGGAATTGTGGCCCCGGCACCTAGGCCCCCCGTGTCCGGGAGTCGTGGCCCCGACAACTAGCTCGCCCCGTGTCCGGGAATTGTGCCCCGGCACCTAGCTCGCCCCGTGTCCGGGAATTGTGCCCCGGCACCTAGCTCCACCCCGTGTCCGGGAGTCTTGGCCCCGGCACCTAGGTCCCCCGTGTCCGGGAGTCGTGACCCCGGCACCTAGCCGCCCCGTGTCCGGGAGTTGTGCCCCGGCACCTAGCTGGCCCCGTGCCCGGAGATCTGCCCCGGCATCCGACGCTCGTGGTCAGTCCGACACTCATGCTCTGACATGTCTAAGGACTTGTATACATATGTCTGCATTACTCTAGACCAACACTGATGCTTTGGAGTTCATCTCAAGGTATCATGCTCCTGACATTCTGCCAGTCAGACATCCAAGCCTAATGCTTGGATGTAACCGTCAAAGGCATTGATGAGATTATATCATTGCAGGAGCGTTACCTTTTCACTTATACCTGTTGGAATCCTATTGATGAACAATAAATGATCATCATGACTGTTGTTGGTACCTGTCAATGTAGGGTATAAATACCCAACACTTCAGGTTTTAGAGCCAGCTTCATCATCTTCCTCACATACTCACTGACCGGAATACTTAACCATATTCCGTCAAGCCTTTCCGATCAATCTCTTGTCCACCTTAGACTCGCCAAGAGTCTGTTAGGTTTGCACTGCTTGAGCAGGAGGCCAAGAGAGTGATCAATCTAACCCAAGTTACCGAGCATGTCGATTCTTGCTCGAACATTGGCGCCATCCGTGGGACACGTTTTTTAGCAACGGTTTTTCATCTTCATTTCCAGATTTTCACAAGTTTTTTCTTTAATTCGTTTCTTTTTTCATCATGGAAGACATGAACTCTTCACCAATAATTTCCTCAGTCCCAGAAGTAACTACTACACCAGCCCCTGTGACTGCTATAGCCCCACCCCCAATGACTACTGTAACCCCTTCCCCAGTGACTGCTGTGACCACATCCCAAGCTGAAGGGAGTACCACCCTGATACCAACGACTGTTTCGTCACCTCGTGCATTTGTTTCATTGCCTGTTCCATCCAGTCAATTCATACCAGACATGGAGACAGACATGGTGTTTGAGAGAGGTCCTATGGGGAGGACAGGCAGGCACGAATTTTCCGCCTTGGAGGATTGGACACTAGGGGATTCAGGTCCTGCCCGTCTGTATCGATCAACAACCACTGGACCTTTGTATTCTACAAGGGTGTCCGGAGCTAGTGCATTTGCCATACCAACGCCAAACGTGTCAAGTTTTCAGATCCCCATGTCCCGTATCTCAACACTGCACGAAGAAGCCGTTGAAGCCTCTAGGCAGGCTGTCCCAGAACTTCATGGCTTTGAAGCCCCTAGGCAGCCTGCCTCGGCGGGATCCCAACCCGGCACTCAAGGAACGGGAGAGGACCCAAGCATGGGAACGCAGAAAAGGACATTTCAGAATAGCCAAGGAGCAGCATCAGTCCCGGCACCAACCTCATCTAATCACCTCTTGGCTCAACTATTGGCATCCCTGCAGCCAGCACCACCACAGGTAATCCCCCAACAATCCGAAACAGATGTCCTGGTAACACAGTTGGCGGATCGCCTGAGGCAGAACACGCCGACACCGGCGCCACCTCAAAATCCCAATCAAGAATTATTACGACTGTTGCAGCAACTAGCAGAAGGAGAAATGCCAAGAGAAGCTATTATGCCTGTATCAATAGTAAGTTCGAAATTTTGTGACTGGGTGTCAAGATATCCGATGCCAGACAAGCAGAAGGTCCCCTCCATTGTAGGCACTTATGACTGCACAAGAGACCCAGACGACCATATGGCCTTGTTTGAGCAGGCCATCATGACAGAAAAATGGGTAGACCCGGTAGCCTGTAAAATGTTTCCAGGAACATTGCAAGGGTTTGCAAGAGATTGGTTTGCTGGCCTTCCAGAAAGGAGCATTAGGGACTTTGCTGATCTAAAGGCAAAGTTTGTGTATCAATTCTTTCAGCAAAAGAAACAACGCAGGACACATCTGGAGGCCCACTTAATCCGGCAGAAGGAAGGGGAAGCTTTGCGAGACTTCATCCTGCGGTACACACAGGAATGCCAAAAGATCCCAGGTTTGCCAGAAAGCCAACAAATTTCAGGTTTCACCTTTTCCCTTTTGGCTGGTCAGTTGCAGGAAAAACTTGCAAAGAGGACTCCTGCCACCTTCAAGGAAGCCACAGATAGAGCCTATGACTTCTTAAGATCAAGGGAAACTGTCTCTTTGGCAAGAGGAGTGGCTGGAAAGAAGGACAAGCTTTGGAACGGTGGGTCAGCGTCAGGTAGACAGGACCAACAGCGGGAAGATAGGAGAAATGACAGACGGGATGACAGAGGCAACAAAAGGTTTAGCCCTTATGACAAGACTGCATCCGAGCCATTTCTCAACAAGACCCCGAAAGAGATCCTGCAGACAGAGCGTGTAGGCTCCACTTTTAAACCTCCACCACAAATGGCACACAGGTCTGGTAAGAAAAACATGAACAAGTACTGTGAATTTCACGAGGACCATGGACATGACACCAATGCCTGTCGGGAATTGAAAGGAGAGATAAGAAGGGCGCTGGACGAAGGGAAGTTAGAACACCTAGTGCCAGCTGCAAGACAACAAACCAACAGGACCCCAACCCAGAAAACGTATGCCTGGCAAAAGAGGGGGGAGAATACTGAACGACCGGGACCGCCAGAAGGTCACATCCTTATGATTGAAGATCAGACATACATAGACTAAACCTAGATCAAGGTCTGATAAATTTTTATTCTATGTTTTCTTTTTTGTCAAAGTTTAATCTTGTTTTCTGTCAAGAACATGGATACCATGCCTTATAATAAAATGTTTGGTCTGATATTATCCCAATTATGCACTGCATTATCTTTTTATGAACATTGTTCAACATCACAAGCATAAGGCCAAATAAGACACTCATGTCTAAGCCAAAACATGCGAACACGTCTTTTCATCTACTTGAGAAAAGATAAGCACTTCTCATAGGGAAGCGACATACCTCGCGAGTAATACAAATAAACGGTTAACCAAATAATGCATCACTGATGTAATATGCTTAAATAGCAAACAAATCATAAGATAAATATCCAACGGATAAACATTTATTATTAAAAAGAAACCACTCATAGAGCCAAGCAAAATATCCAAACCATAAAGCTTATAAAGCTGATATTCATAACAGAAGAGCAAAAACTACACTGGTGGCATGGACACTGGTGGTGTAACAATAGCAAGAAGATCATCAATAGAAATGTCCAAGTCTTGGACAATGCGCTCCATGATAAGAAAATTTTTCTTTTCAAACAAAGCATTAGCAGCTCGCATCTGACTTTGCGCCAAAGGATCAAGAAAGGGTAGCACTGCATCACCGGCAACGGATCGCAACTTGGTCCCTTCAGTGTGTTTACCAAATGCATAAGTAGCCCGATTAACTTCCAACATCAAATTCATCACATCAGGATGATCAAGTAATAGCTTGAACAACTCAGGAAAAGCAGCAAGAAGGTCTTTTCTACCCTGAAAGGCAGCATCAAGTTGCTGGCGCTGAGACTCAACTACCTGTCTCTCAACTTCTAAAGCCTTGGTCACTATCGCCAACTCCTTATCCTTTGCAGCCAGGATGTTTTCATACTCCTGCGCCCTCCCTACCAATCCATCCCTCTCTTCCTCTAAGTTGGAATTCTTGGCAGAAAGATCACTAATCTCCTTGTCCCGGCCGGAAACAATCTCGCGTTCGGCCTCAAGATCTTTCCTAACCACAGCCAAACTTTCCACCTCTTTCTTCAGATCCGAGTAATCAACTTTCAATTTTTCATGATCTTCACATGTACGCTGCCTAGCAAGTATATGTCCCATAAAGCCATGAAAAAGGCTCATATCAGCATCATCCAACAATTCAGAATTTCCTTGCAACTTTGACTGCATAACAAGTTGAGGTGGGACAACATTGTCCATGAAATCCCTAACAGATCCAACAGTTTGCCCATTGTCACCCACACAAAATGACCAAGCAGGCACAAAACGTTGACCAGATGGCGTGCCAACAAATGCAAAAGGTTGAGAAGTAATGCCACAAGCAGGAAGAGCAATGACAGGGCTTTGGTTGAAACTCTGAGGCGAACCCATACTAGTAGATCCATGGGGCGCCATCTGAAGGCCCCCATAACGCCTTACAAGAGTTGTTCCAAGAAGTGGAGAAGCAGGGAACAACACCTTTTGAGATTTGGGTGTAGGAAGGTCATAATCCTCAACATCTATTGATGGCCTCTTTCCTAACACAGATGCACCATCAAAGCATGGCTCATGACCATCGTCAGATCCAATATCCTCCAACTCAACTGCATAAAAGAAAGACAAGTTAGTTACTACAAACAAAGAAAAATAATCATAACTCATAGGTACCTTGTCTCTGACGAGAAGAATCCTGCTCTTCAAGCATGTAATCATTTGGATCAAGATCATCACCTACATAAACGAAAAACATCAGTTATATATAGCTATTATTTAAATGAATAGACCAAAAGGTTTGAAATAATACCAGCAGGGGATCCTACGAGATCTTCATCCTCAGTATTCTCTGGAAGCGGAAGCCTAACCTCCAGGCCCTGCCCCTCTCTTCCTGTAGGAGAACCACCAGGGAAATCAACACCAGCTGCTTTGTACATCTGGCAAGCTACGGCAGGTGGATGATCCTCTACTTCACATGCTTCATCCCCCACTAAGAAATCTAGCAACCCCATAACTGCAACAAAGAAAAGATATAAATGACAATCAACTTCACTAAATAATAAAGTCAAAAAAGGATTTTAAAGAGACCCACGTTTCTTTGATGTCTTCGAGACAATGACGGGAACCGTCTCCTCTTCAACATCCTTAATAATTCCAGCCATCGCCAACACCCCTTCGGGGCATATCCTATACCTCACAGACATACGTCGGAGGCGTGCATATGTCTCTACCTTAGAAACGGAAAGCTCGGGGAGTTCATTTACTCCGTTGGGTATCTTAGATGGCCAGCTAAAAAGGGCACTTGACCAAAGCTTAATAAACGATCTATCCACAAAAATAAAGTCAAACCGCCAGTTCTTAAGGCTATCAGGAGGATCCTCAACTAGCTTCCATTCTTTGCTTCTCTCTCTCTGTTCTAGGCTAAACCAGTCTCTAGATTTACACAGTTTATAAAAATGCCTAAACAAATCTACAGAACACGCAATTTTCATCCCAGCCAACAACATCTCAAACCTTATAACCTTAGCAGCACCTACAGGATGCATTTGGGCAAATCCAATTTTGTAATGAGTTAGCACTTTTATATAAAAGGAGCTAAGGCATGGAAACCTAGTTATTAAATCCGCTAGCTTAACATCATTGATGCCACTACTGCATCTCCTAACCTCTTTCTCTAAAAGGGCTTTATCATTCTCTTTCTCTTTTCGGGAAACCATTTCAGCTTTTTGAAACTATTATAACAAACTGCTACAATTCAAGAATACTGATAAGATAAATATAAGACTCAAGCTGCAAGGATGGAGAAAACAACAATAACTTACCCGCAAAAGATGAAGCTTCTGATTGGAACGAGTAAACTCACCTGTTCCCAAAAACAAAAAGAAGAGAGGGCCTCAGTTAAAAAAAAAAAAAAAAAAAAGAATAATATATATTTTTCGCCGGCACAAAAGGCCGGCTATATGCCGGCTGTGAAATCCAAGTCGCCGGCACAAAAGGCCGGCTATATGCCGGCTAACGACACCACGTCGCCGGCAAAAAAGGCAGGCTGTATGCCGGCTACTTGCCTGGCCACCGGACAGGAACCGGACGTCGCAAAAAAAAAAAAAAAAAAAAAAAAAAACTTACCGATCGCCTAAAGCAGAAGAGTTAGGCTTCAAAACCTAATTTTTAAAACCTAACTGGGGGGCATGATAGTGTTAGTAGGTGATGGCTTATACTTATAGCCTATCAAACCTAACACTTGGGTTCGACCCACTGAATCTCAATCTGACAAAAGGATCAGAACCCGGAACGTGAGCCCGACACCCAGAAGCCCCGACACCGGGAGTAAGGCCCCGTGTCCGGGAATCGTGGCCCCGGCACTTGGGCTCCGGCCCCGTGTCCGGGAATTGTGGCCCCGACACCGGGAGTAAGGCCCCGTGTCCGGGAATCGTGGCCCCGGCACCTGGGCTCCGGCCCCGTGTCCGGGAATTGTGGCCCCGACACCGGGAGTAAGGCCCCGTGTCCGGGAATCGTGGCCCCATCACCTGGGCTCCGGCCCCGTGTCCGGGAATTGTGGCCCCGACACCTAGGCGCCCCGTGTCCGGGAGTCGTGGCCCCGGCACCTAGCTCGCCCCGTGTCTGAGAATTGTGCCCCGACACCTAGCTCGCCCCGTGTCCGGGAATTGCTCCCCGGCACCTAGCTCCGCCCCGTGTCCGGGAGTCTTGGCCCCGGCACCTAGGTCCCCCGTGTCCGGGAGTCGTGACCCCTGCACCTAGCCGCCCCGTGTCCGGGAGTTGTGCCCCGGCACCTAGCTGGCCCCGTGCCCGGAGATCTGCCCCGGCATCCGACGCTCGTGGTCAGTCCGACACTCATGCTCTGACATGTCTAAGGACTTGTATACATATGTCTGCATTACTCTAGACCAACACTGATGCTTTGGAGTTCATCTCAAGGTATCATGCTCCTGACATTCTGCCAGTCAGACATCCAAGCCTAATGCTTGGATGTAACCGTCAAAGGCATTGATGAGATTATATCATTGCAGGAGCGTTACCTTTTCACTTATACCCGTTGGAATCCTATTGATGAACAATAAATGATCATCATGGTTGTTGTTGGTACCTAGCAATGTAGGGTATAAATACCCAACACTTCAGGTTTTAGAGCCAGCTTCATCATCTTCCTCACATACTCACTGACCGGAATACTTAACCATATTCCGTCAAGCCTTTCCGATCAATCTCTTGTCCACCTTAGACTCGCCAAGAGTCTGTTAGGTTTGCACTGCTTGAGCAGGAGGCTAAGAGAGTGATCAATCTAACCCAAGTTACTGAGCCTGTCGATTCTTGCTCGAACAAACATAGAATTCAAAAAAACCTTAAATGCATTATTATGTAATAAATCATAAAGATATCGAATTTAATGAGAAAATGAGTAATTAAGTATTTCAACTTTATCTAAAATTTCTATGTGTTTGAATTGAATAAGGGTAAATAAGTAATTTCAATTACATAAATTTTAAGAGATTAAGAGTATTTGAAGATTCTTTATAATATAGTTAGGAAGTATAGATTGGTAGTGGAAGAGATTAATTTTAGTAATTGAGGAACGTGTGTTTAATTTGGAAATGATAGATTAATAATTTCAATTACTTAAATTTAACAGATTAAGAGTTTAAAGAAAATGATTTATAATATAGTATAGATGTTAATCTGAAATATTTCAAAATTTCAATTAATCCCTATATACACATGTTTCTCGCATTCTCATAACCATCATTTGCGTTTCTATTTTGATTCACTTACCTGTTTACATATGAATTTATTTTGTCATTTAATTAACTACATGTTTTTTTGTTCTTCAGGTTATGGCTAAAAGTGGGATTTTTAGGCCATATCTGATGATCGATCAGGTTCTATTTCTTATTCCCTTAACTATGTGATTTTCATATTTACCAACCACATAGGTGGGGAAGCCTACTCGATGGATCCAACAAACATGTATGTCTCTTTGATTTAATGGTTGTAACCCACCAACAGTTTACGCAACAACTATGGTGTGTTAATTGGTAAGCTTCTGTCAATGTAATTTTCTTTCATGGCCGATTACTAGGGTCATATTTTAAGGCTAATCCTTTCAATATCATGTTAGTTTTTTTTACAAAGTTCGACTCTAATTTGTAATACTTCATCAAAATATTTGTAAGTTTGTTCCTTAATTATTTAATTACTTTGTAAATTTCTCTATTTTTATAGATTTTCTTTTGTTAGGTTATAATACAATTTTGATTAAGAACACAACAAGTGTTCCATGGAATGCCTATTTGAGTATGAATAATTATTGAATATAGTTGTTGTGATATGTGGAAGGACTGTATTGAAACAATAATTACATCGACATCCACTCACTTTACACTTAAAACTAGATATCTACATTCTTATTTATTTACTTCTTATTGCATTTTGTTAATTCTTTTGGTAAATTGGGATATATTTTGGTCTTAAATTGGGAGTAATGAATGCTTTAAACTCTATATTTTTTTGATCAATATATCTGTTATAGGCACCACAATATAATGTTGAAACAAAGTTAAGCAAAGGTGGCCTGGTCAGGTTTTTGTAGATCGTTGTGTCTGTGGTGGAACTGAATGGTTACCGGGGCTTGCAACCATGAAGGTGCCATTTTCGTAGCATTTAGTGAAGAATAATAAAACTCCTTCATTATTATTATAATGATCAAACATATATATAGGAATACAATGTAAACCCTAATCAGAAACCCTAAAAAACCCAATCCCACATATCGGGTTTGGGCTTATTATCTAATACTCCCCGGCAGTTCGAGCGGCGAAATCGCGAAAGCTCGAACTAGACAAAAAACTATTATTACGAAATTAAACATACAATAAAACATAGATAATTGCTAATAAGACTCATTGCTTGCGGTGACGCATGGCGACGGGTCGAAGCTGCGTTCGTTGCTTTTTCCGGTTTGCTTTTCTTCGGAATTTAATTACGAATTAACAGCCGCTAACGGCGTCAGCTAACTCCAAGCAGTTTGAAAATTATAAGCAAAACAATTTTTTTTTTCAGATCTAAACCCGACACCTTGTATCGGAGCGTGACGGTGCGTCCGGTGGTCTTCTGCTGCGATTCCGGTATGCTCTTCTTCGGAATTTAATTACGAAGCCAACGACGCTGACCTCGTAAAGTTAACTCCACACGGTTTGGGAGTTATGGCCAAAACAGTGATCGACTGGACTTCAAATCCGATTTTTTTTTCTTTTTTTTTTGTTAGGGTTTGGAACCTAGTCAAGCTAGGCGGCTCATCCCTACGCCGATAAGGGTTTGAAGATTAGGGTTTGAAGAAAAATAGAGACGAGATCAGACCCGATCTGATACCATGAAGAATAATAAAACTCCTTCATTATTATTATCATGATCAAACATATATATAGGAATACAATGTAAACCCTAATCAGAAACCCTAAAGAACCCAAACACTTAAAAAAAAAAAAAAAAAAAAAAAAAGAAAAAGATGAAGAATAATAAAATTTCTGCATTATTATTATCATGATCAAACATATATATAGAAATACAATATAAACCCTAATCAGAAACCTTAAAGAACCCAAACCCATATATCGGGTTTGGGCTTATTATCTAATATTTAGTTTAAAATCATAAATTGATATAGCCTTTTCTTAGAAATTGGATTGAATCTTTATAGAGGCTATATCTTCACTTTCTTTTTCGTGTTTTTTTCTTAATTCTATTTGAGAATCAAAGGTTTAATTTTAGTATTGTCATCTATATAACCTGTTTGTTTCTTTGGTTGTAATCCAAGGGTACCAAGTATTAGTGGAAATGTTTCATGATTTTTATTTTATGGGTTTTGATATTCATCGTCCTGGAGCGACAAATAAGATTACTAAATTTAAATAATAAACATTTAATGAATTTCAATATTGACTTATCTATAATGAATCATTACACACCTTTCATATCAATATTGAATCTATTAATTATAAATAGAAAGTGAGTTATGATTCGTTATAAATATTATAATAATGAAGTTCTTTAAATGCTTATTATATAAATTGTTGGTCTTATTTGTCGCCCCGAAAACGATAAATATCAAAACCCCATAAAACAAAAGTGATAAAGTGATTGAAACATTTCCCCTAACACTTGGTAATCTTGGATTCCAACCAAAGAAACAAACAGGTTAGTGAATAAAATGTTACGTATTTACTATTTAGTCATTATTTGTATGTTTTAAAAAAAGGAGATTTACATCTATGTTCTTACAAAACTTAAATATTACGTCAATTTTCTTGTAAAAATCAAATTACGTTAATATCTTTCTAAAACATGAAAAATTCTCATATATATCTAAAATAATAAATTAACAATATTTTAAGTTACTTTTCACTTTACTTTCTACGTGGAGTGAGTCTAACATATAAGGATGGAATTTAATCATTTAACGTAAATTGTTCGAGCAGTGGTTGTCAAACACGAAGGTTAGGTGATATCAACCTTGGATCTCCTGTGAGGATCACAGTGCAAACCCAACAAGTTCTTGACGAACCTAGGGTGATCAAGGTTGAGGGTGGAAGCAAGAGTATATGAACTCTGTTTAAGCTTTTGTGTGTGTGTGTGTTGAAGTGAGATAAGATCGACAATGATTGAGACTATGTATTTATATGACCAGTTTCAAGTATATGGAACGTCCATCAATTAATGACGATCATGAATACTTAAACTGCCTTAGTAATCAATCACTGGTATACTAATCGTCTTCTATCTTTATTATTGTATGCGACGCCTCACTATTATGACAGTAGTAAAGTGGTTGTCAAGCGTCATTATGACTGTCGTCAAATGCAAAGGGAAGCACCTTCAAATGACAGGCGATGGCATGACAAGCGTTAACAATCTAAGACAGCCTGACAGGCGATCGCCTGACAGGCGGTACAACTTGACAAGTGATGACAGATGTCGACAACTTGACAGGCGATGACGGCCTGACAGGCGTTGACAGCCTGACAGGCGATGACAGACAGGCGATGGCATACAGGCGGTACAAATTGGCGAGCAATGACAGGCAGGCGATGACAGCCTGACAGGCGATGACAGACAGGCGATGGCATACAGGCGGTACAACTTGGCGAGCAATGACAGGCAGACGATGACAGCCTGACAGGCGATGACAGACAGGCGATGGCATACAGGCGGTACAACTTGGCGAGCAATGAAAGGCGTTGACAAATGTGATACAACCTGATAGGCGCTCAATAAAAGCCCATGTTTGTAATCCCTACTAACCTCATCATGCCCCCGAGTTAGGATTTGCCAAAACAATCGATTTGCAAGTCGTAACTATTGTCACTCGTGTAAGTCTGCGTTCTACTCTTTTTTTTTTTTTTTTTTTTTTTTTGATCGATTTGGAGTTCGCCGCCAAGGGTACCGACGGTATTGGATCATTGCGCAAGCCAGGTACCGGCTGTAATAGCCTTGGTACCGGCGGTAGTGATCGAAAGCGAGGACCGAAAGCCGGGTACCGGCTGTATTAGCCTGGTACCGGCAGCGGATCAAACAGGCACGACAGCCAAAAGCCGGGTACCGAGGCATAGGAGGTACCGGCTGTACCGAATCATAGGGGTACCGGTTGTACCGAATCATAGGGTACCGGCTGTACCAAAGCATAGGGGGACTCGGCTGTACCGAAGCATAGGAGGAATCGAGGGTACCGGCTGTACCAAGAAAACATCTATTGAACTTTCCTAAGTTCATAACTAATCATAATTAAGAACTTTCAATTAACAAAAAGGTCCAACGAAGCAAGAACGTAAAAACAAAAAATCAGAAAATGCTGAATTTAGGCCCGGTGCGCAGCACCTATGGTGTTGGTGCGCAGCACCTCACCCCAGTTTTCAAAAATATTACATTTTTAGTCCTTGTCTCGTTTTTATAAACCACCAACCAATCATACTCGAACCTAGCCACTCAATTACTGTTTTTCTCAGTCCCTAAGTCCAGTATTAACACTCTTTCTTTTTCCATTATCATTTTTCATTTTACAAAATCAAAACACACACATAAAAACACACACAACTCATTTTCTCTAAAAAACCTTTCAAGTGTTCTTCATTTCCAGAAACATTACACCATCAAAACGTCATTTCAATCCATAGAAAACGTTTGAATCATCAAGGCAAGCAAGGGGTGTCGTTTATTTCGAAAAGGACTAGTTTTGTAAAGACATTTGGAGCTTAAATCCTACCAAAAACATCATCCATTCAATTTCCTTCGGTAGAAACCTTTCTCCTATCTTTATTTACTGTTTTTACTAATTGCATGTAAGATCTAAACAATAAAAATGAGTTTTTATAAAGATTTATATCACCTTCTCTACAAAAACGATTTTTATCTAGATGATACTTAGATCTATGTTTTTGTGGATAAAAGTTGTTTAGAAACCACAAAAATGATGTTTTATGAGATAACTACTGGTTGCATGTCGAAATCTTTGAGTCACAAAACGTTTTTAGCAAGAAAAACACAAAACGGGAAAAGACAGCAGCTAGGTGCGCAGCACCTGTGCCCAGGTGCGCAGCACCGAGCTGCTGTTCTCCCGAAAAATCGTCGTTTGTCCGTTTTAAACTTGTACACACATTCTGGACTTTTGCTAATATTATTATAAGACTGAGATGAGTAAAACTAATAATAATAATGACTTATATTGGACTCTTTAGACTTATTTGACTTGTTATGAAGTTTTTATGTGTATATGCATGTTTTGTGAGCGGAAATGGTTGTAGGTTTTGGACATGAAATTTGGGCGCGGAAGCGCTGCCCAAATTTCATTAGAAAATCTAAACCATTTCAGTAACCTAAACATGTCTATCATAATAATAACTTTAACTTTGAACTTTTCGGACAAAAATAAACGTTAACCGCTTCGGACCAATTTTGAGACAATTTGACTTCAACACATAATCATAAACAAAAGTTACCAAATCTTATATGAAGAACCTAATAAGACATTAACTTTTGGACAATCTTGGTATTCTTAGGCATTTCGTGATTCCCGGCTCCTTTATCCGACCGATTCCGAGTTCACTCTCTTCGCAAACCGTGAGTTACACCCCTCTCTTCTCTTACATTTTAAGTACTCTTTTTGGGGGAAACATGAGATCAAACCTTTTGTGAACTTGTACGACTATTTTGACTTTTGGTACTTATCGGACTAATTTGACTTTTGGTACTTATTGAACTATTTTGACTTTGGTCTATTTAAACTATTTTGACTTGTGGATCTTTGAACTATTTTGGACAAATTCTTAGAGACTCTTATGCGTAAAAATGCTTTATTGCCTTATTGGCTACTTATTATTTAAAACTTTTACGAACTTGTTAAACTTTTGCGAACCTTTGGAAATCTTTTGAACTATTTGAACGACTCTCTATTTATGGAAACTTTTGAACTAAAGGAACTATTTTTGGTACGAACTATTTGGACTACTTTGAGACTATTTTTGTACGACTATTTGGACTAATATGCGTAAACAACATCAATTGTTCGGATTGGCT
>CAJVGC010000432.1:36746564-36859277 GCA_910822075.1 Senecio squalidus
TAAAACCATTTTCAGTAACCTAAACATGTCTATCATAATAATAACTTTAACTTTGAACTTTTCGGACAAAAATAAACGTTAACACCGCTTCGGACCAATTTTGAGACAATTGACTTCAACACATAATCATAAACAAAAGTTACCAAATCTTATATGAAGAACCTAATAAAACATTAACTTTTGGACAATCTTGGTATTCTTAGGCATTTCGTGATTCCCGGCTCCTTTATCCGACCGATTCCGAGTTCACTCTCTTCGCAAACCGTGAGTTACACCCCTCTCTTCTCTTACATTTTAAGTACTCTTTTTGGGGGAAAACATGAGATCAAACCTTTTGTGAACTTGTACGACTATTTTGACTTTTGGTACTTATCGGACTAATTTGACTTTTGTACTTATTGAACTATTTTGACTTTGGTCTATTTTAAACTATTTTGACTTGTGGATCTTTGAACTATTTTGGACAAATTCTTAGAGACTCTTATGCGTAAAATGCTTTATGCCTTATTGGCTACTTATTATTTAAAACTTTACGAACTTGTTAAACTTTTGCGAACCTTTGGAAATCTTTTGAACTATTTGAACGACTCTCTATTTATGGAAACTTTTGAACTAAAGGAACTATTTTTGGTACGAACTATTTGGACTACTTTGAGACTATTTTTGTACGACTATTTGGACTAATATGAGTAAACAACATCAATTGTTCGGATTGGCTTACTTTAGACTCCCTAGGTTTGCCTCTTTGAATACTTGAATAGACATTGATAGCTTGGTTGTATTTAGGTGCTAAGCCCTAGGTGAGATTATAACGCCGTAAGTGCAGACTAAAAGACTTTTAAAAATGGTACGACTAAAAGTCCCACAATTTTCTTGGACGACTATACACACTATTAACACAAGCCGTTAGCATATATTATGGGTATCGATACTTAGGAGCGGTCACTCCTTACCAATGGGTAGCGACCAAGGTACATATTGCTAAGTCCTCGCGGACTCGTCTTTAGACTTGATTAGTGGGCAGGTACTTGATCAGAATCGGATTAGTGTGTAGACTAAATCTTACGTATATTAAGCTTAGTGGTTGGTACAACTCGAGGATCATAGATCTATATTACGCATATACTTACTTACTGTCTTGCACATGTGGATTAATCCACCGCTGAGGTAATGACTACGACCCTTTTGCTCGCTACACTATTTGACTTTGTATTTGACTTGAACTTACTTTGAACGTACCTGAACTTACTTTGAACGTACTTGAACTTATTTTGAACGTACTTGAACTTATTTTAAACGTACTTGAACTTATTTTAAACGTACTTGAAATTGTCTTGAAACTAAACTATTCTTGAATTTTAAGCACTTAAATTTAATTAAGTTATTCTTGAATTTTAAGTACTTGATCTTATCTTGAAATTCTTTGACCTTGAACGACTCTTGAACTTTTATAAACCCTGAATTCGTCTCGGACTCTTATGAACTTTTAAATTGAACTTTTCTTCAATTCATAAACTGTAACTCACTCACTATGTTTTCGTAGTTGACACTTTATCTCATGTTTCAGGAACTAAGCGTAAGTTATGAAGTGCATTGCTCGGGCGGGTCAAGTCTTTTATGTGAAGTGTACCTTGGGAAGAAGACCTTATTTTGGGAATTTTATTTTAAAAACATTTTGTTATGTACTATGGTCTTACGTTGAATCTTGGTTGTACCTTTGACTTGTACTTTTCAATTTAAATCTTAATGACTCGAACCGTAAATTTTAGTGTAACCCGTGAAATGATTCTTTGCTCTTCACATTCCGTGTTTCCGCTTTAGCGGGGTGTGACACCGGCTGTCGACCCAAGGCGAGTACCGGCGGCTTCGCAGAGCCTTGAACCGGCTGCCTCATCCAAGCCAGGTACCGGCGGCCTAGGCCAGGTACCGGCGGTATATACTAGCCGGGTACCGGCTGTTTAGGCCTGGTACCGGCGGTTGCGCCTCGAAGCTGGGTGTCGCGGGTGTTTTGTCCAGGGATTAAACCGGACGCGTTACCAAGAATGTCGGGTACCGGCGACATGACCTAGCCAGGTACCGGTGGTCTAGCCAAGCCGGGTACCGGCGGCATGACCTAGTCGGGTACCGGTGGTGTTGCCTAGGCTTAGCCTTGCTTTGTGTGACATTGTCTAGCTTTGGCCTGCCCAGTGTTGGTGCGGCTTTGAAAAATAATGTTTTATTGGATGATCAAGCCAATAACACATTTTTGAATTTTATCATTGTATTATGGATGTTGTGTCCACGACACCGTCTTGGGTGTGCATGACAGTGTGTATATTTGGTTGTGCCTATGACACTTTAACTTGACTTCATTAATGGAAATGAAATGTTTCGTGTAGATCCTTCTATTATCATCCGAAAATTGTTGCTAAAATATGTTTAACATAAAACGTTAATTTATGATGAGGTTAGTAGGGATTACAAACATGGGCTTTTATTGAGCGCCTATCAGGTTGTATCACATTTGTCAACGCCTGTCATTGCTCGCCAAGTTGTACCGCCTGTATGCCATCGCCTGTCTGTCATCGCCTGTCAGGCTGTCATCGCCTGCCTGTCATTGCTCGCCAAGTTGTACCGCCTGTATGCCATCGCCTGTCTGTCATTGCCTGTCAGGCTGTCATCGCCTGCCTGTCATTGCTCGCCAAGTTGTACCGCCTGTATGCAATCGCCTGTCTGTCATCGCCTGTCAGGCTGTCATCGCCTGCCTGTCATTGCTCGCCAAGTTGTACCGCCTGTATGCCATCGCCCGTCAGGCTGTCATCGCCTGTCAGGCTGTCATCGCCTGTCAGGTTGTCGACATCTGTCATCACTTGTCAAGTTGTACCGCCTGTCAGGCGATCGCCTGTCAGGTTGTCTTAGATTGTTAACGCTTGTCATGCCATCGCCTGTCATTTGAAGGTGCTTCCCTTTGCCTTTGACGAAAGTCATAATGACGCTTGACAACCACTTTACTACTGTCATAATAGTGAGGCGTCGCATACAATAATAAAGATAGAAGACGATTAGTATACCAGTGATTGATTACTAAGGCAGTTTAAGTATTCATGATCGTCATTAATTGATGGACGTTAAATATACTTGAAACTGGTCATATAAATACATAGTCTCAATCATTGTCGATCTTATCTCACTTCAACACACACACACAAAAGCTTAAACAGAGTTCATATACTCTTGCTTCCACCCTCAACCTTGATCACCCTAGGTTCGTCAAGAACTTGTTGGGTTTGCATTGTGATCCTCACAGGAGATCCAAGGTTGATATCACCTAACCTTCGTGTTTGACAACCACTGCTCGAACAATATATATATATATATATATATATATATATATAGAGAGAGAGAGAGAGAGAGAGAGAGAGAGAGAGAGTGAGAGAGAGAGAGAGAGAGAGAGAGAGAGAGAGTCAAATGAGAACCTTCTAAATAGTTAGGAACCATATGAACCACTTTTTAAACGCTTATTTAACAAAACCCACTTCATTTTCAAAAGTAAATATCTTTTAAATAATAAACTTTATCGAAATAAAAAATATACCACCAAAACGAGTATTTAATTCTTTTTAATAAACTTTTCAAATTTTGACCATTTTTTTTTATATTCACTGATATATATACTACAAATTTTGAATTTTTCAAAAACTGTGTATATACACTCATGAATACCATCTTATACATTTGTGTATATGTATGTACTCAGTGGTGAATATATGGTTAGAATGTACGTCACAAATTAGTTCATACACCGGTGAATAGAGGTGTATTCACTTGTGTGTACTATGTATTCACTAGTGAAGTTATGGTTCAAATGTGTTTTTGACGAATTAGAATATACACTAGTGTATATTTAGTATATACACTAGTGTATATACCGAAAAAAAAAGTCGTCAAAAGTATATCAAGTGGGTGTTCGTTGGAAAGAGATTTAAATACTTGTATTAATGGTGTAATTAGTTTTTTTTTCCTAAAACCTAATTATACTCTAGATATGTTAATTTAAAGTTAATTATTAATATAAAATGGGTTTTAAATTAGTGGTTAAAAAGTTTTTTCTATTGTTCCTAATTATGTAATGGTTCCTATTTGAACCCACATCTATCTACTTATATATATATATATATATATATATATATATATATATATATAGTAATTGGATCGGGTAAGAACGGCCCAAAGTCTAGGAAAGCTAAGAACCAATGCTGACCGTCCGATTAAGGTGATGATCAGTAGTAACCACTTACTACTGATCAGTAGTAATCTTACTACTGATCAGTACTAACCTTCTACTGATCAGTAGTACCTTACTACTGATCAGTAGTAACCTTGTACAGATCAGTAGTACCCTTCTACTGATCAGTAGTAAGGTTACTACTGATCAGTAGTAAGTGGTTACTACTGATCATCACCTTAATCGGACGGTCAGCATTGGTTCTTAGCGTTCCTAGACTTTGGGCCGTTCTTACCCGAACCTCACCCTATATATATATATATATATATATATATATATATATATATATATATATATATATATATGGGAAAGTGAATATGAGGCTGTTGGGCATCTAACCTGACATGCGGAATTAATAAATTGACGTCGTTTTAACCTAAAATTATATGAAATTTCGTTTCCCTATTTCCATTCCCTTCTATCTCCTATTCAAGCAATTTATTAAAATTTTGAGCAAAATTGATTCTCCATGTTGTTACTGGGCTCAAGAAAAATTGATGAATTCCTAATTCTCTTATGATTAGATTTTCAAGACATCGGTAAGAATTTTTCATGTTCTATATAATATCTATATCTTGTTTATAGTAATGGATACTAAAATGTTTCTGATCCGGAATTTTGCGGGCGTCACACTTTATTACTTTAGTAACATATTTAAAGTGTTTATTATTATTAGTACCTATTAAGTTAGTTTTATTAACTGATTTGTTTTATTGATAAATATTAATAGACTTGCATAAAAAACCCTGGGATACAAGAAACTACTTTACAAGAAACTACTTCAGTGATGGAAGTTATGCAAAAGATATAAATAAATAAATAAAAAATCGAGAATTAAGAATGTTACTAGGATTTTTTTTGGAAAATCAACAATTTAATCCAAGTTATAAATCTGTTTGTTAAAGTCTTAGTTTGAGTCGGAGTGACATTTTGGGTCTGAGTGACCAAAATATTCTAAGGCATTTTGAAGCTGACTACTCAGCTCCATAATGAAACGTGAACCGATAGTTTAGGTAGTTTGTTAGATAAAATCTTCTATCATTTTAGAAGATCTGCTAAGATTCGTACTTATCAAGCTCACTACTATTGTGTATAAATAGTGAGCTTGAACATTGTAATCGGTGAACCTTTTCAATAGAATCAACTAAGTGTCATTCTTATCGATCTTGTTATTATAATTCCGCAATAATCAAACAAGAAACTGCGTGTTAATCGATTCGTGTTAATTAACGTTTGAATACTAATTTGTTATTGATTAGCTAGTATTTGGGATCATATTGAGACCTAATAACTCGTATTAGAGCAAATAAGATTTGATTTTTAATAAATTTACAAATCTTAAAACGATCAATAGATAAAACTCAAATACATGATGTCATCATCATCACCTAATACACCTGTTATGGCAGGAAAATGTATTCCTATTTTCAATGGACATAACTTTGCCCATTGGAAACTCAAGGCTGAATGGCATTTATCTGGGATTCATGAGGAAATGATGAGAACTATTACTGAAGGCCCAATTATCCCAGGAAAGCAGATTGAAGAGGTTAAGGAAGGAGACAAAGTTTTTCAACGTGCAAGATGGGTCCAAACTCCAAAATCTTAATGGACTGTTCTAGATAGACAACTGTTTAATCTGGATCCAAGAGCTAGAAGCATACTAGGTAATGCTGTATCTGAGCAAATATTCTCCAAAATTGTTGGATGCAGATCTGCCAAAGAGATCTGGGATACCCTCATTGTGTCATATGAAGGTGTACCAGTGATAAGAGAGCAAAGGTTGAACAGTCTGATTATAAATTATGAAAATTTCTATGTGAAGGAAAAGGAAACTTTAGCTGATTTGCACACAAGGTTTCAAATCTTGTTGAATGATCTTTCTGCTCTAGGTGTAGTGAAGGAGGATGGTGAAGTGTGCAAGAAATTTGTTGACATCTTGCCCAACATATTTGAATCAGTTATCACATCTTTTGTGGTAAGTGAGAAACTGTCCACCTACAAGCTGCCTAGTCTTTTTGGATTGCTACTCAACTTTGAAGAATCCCAAGAGAGGAAGAAGATAAACAACAGAGGAACTACAAGAGATCCTGAAGCTGCATTAGTTGCAACAAGCAAAAGGAATAAAGAAATTTATTCCAAGGCTGACTCAGATGAGTCTGAGTCAAACTCAGACTCAGACTCTGATGATGAATCTGAAGTCAAGAAGTTAAAGTAGTCAGTCTCACCATAAAAGCAAAGACCAATTCCACACACTCAATCAAAACCAGTCACAGATAACAAAACCAAGTCAGATTCACCACAAGTCAGTCTCAAAGATACTCCTTGCATATACTGTGGTGTCATAGGTCATTATTCTGTAAATTGCATGAAAGAAATTAATAAATGGAATTATGATAGTTCCAAGACTGACTGCAAAATTGAACCTAAAATTAAATCAGCTTCATTTCATTGATCCACTCTAAAGTGGGTACCCAAAAGGAACTAATTTATTTTGCTTCATGTGCATGATTCCAAAAAATGGTATCTAGATAGTGGGGCATCAAGGCACATGACAGTAATGAAATCTTTCTTGCAAGATTATAAGGAGGAAGCTGGTCCTCAAGTGAGGTATGGTGACAATGGTGTGTCAATGACAAGAGGATATGGAAAGATTCATGCTGGTGCAGTCACATTTAAAAGAGTGGCTTATGTGGAAGGTCTTCAACATAATTTACTAAGTGTAAGTCAAATCACAGATGAAGATCATGAAGTCAGATTCAGAAAGCAAGCATGGATCATTTACAATGCCAAGGGTAAACCACTACTGCTTGCCAAGAGAGAAAGATATGTGTTCTGCTTGGATCTGAGTACAACCAACGATGAAGCTGAGACTTGTTTGTTTATAGAAACAAAAGAGGAACTTAATTGGCTATGGCACATAAGACTTTCCCATCTAAATTTCAAGAACATAAATACTCTGTCAAAGAGTAAATTGGTTAGGGTCCTTCCTGAGATGACCTACTCAAAAGACAAAGTCTGCTCAGCCTGTGTTCTTGGAAAGCAAAACAAGACTCAATTCCCATCCAAGATGTTACATTCAATTGATGAACCCCTGTTCATGTTACATATGGACTTGTTTGGACCAATTGGAATTGAGAGCCAAGGTGGAAAGAAGTATACCCTTGTGATTGTAGATGGGTTCACTAGATTTACGTGGGTCATATTTCTAAGAGCTAAAAGTGATGCAGCTGAGGAAATTATCAGTCTGATCAAGAAAGAACAGAGGCAGAAGAATACTCTGGTCAGACAGATGAGAAGTGACCATGGGACTGAGTTCAAGAACTCAGTATTGATTAATTTCTGTGATCAACTGGGTATAGTCCAAAATTTTGCATCAGTTCGAACTCCTCAACAAAATGGAGTTGCAGAAAGAAGAAACAAAACTTTAATTGAAGCTGCAAGGACTATGTTATGCTATGGAACATGAAGATAAAATTCTGGGCTGAGGCTGTGAACACTGCTTGCTTCCCTCAGAATAGATCCATAATTGTAAAGAGACATGGGAAAACTGCTTATGAAATGTATCACAACAAAGTTCCGTCAGTCCATTACTTTCACATCTTTGGAAGTAGATGCTATATACTCAACCAAAGGGATCAGTTGTGTAAAATGGCTCCTAAGGCTGATGAAGGACTATTTGTTGGCTATTCTAGCATTTCTAAGGCCTTCAGAGTATACAATGAAAGAAGGAAGGTTGTTGAAGAGAGTATCAATGTTACTTCTGATGATACTACTCAGTCTGACAGAGATGAGTTGACCACACAGTCTGACATAGAGTCCATCATGTAAAAATATGACACATTTACATGATTAAAACCTGATTACAACCGTAAAAAATTCATTTTAACTTATATTATAGTTTGTAGGTTGATACACAACTTCAAGTCTTAACCTAAGATAATCATTTTAAATTTCAGATCTGACCCACGTTCACTAAGTTACAGATTCATAGAGTTTGACGAATAACTGGACGATGAACCTTACATTTCCGAAAACTAGACTCTGATAGATAGAAGATAGAACAAGGATTCAACCAAAAATATTCTGTTATGACCAAGATATGATTTGTTGAAGCTGGAGTACTGAAACTGTTTGGAACTTACTGTTTGGCGCAACTGTGTTGAAAAAATCATTTGAGTAGGTAAACGAGCTCCAATTTTCACATAATTTATATTTATGAAAACTAGACTTGTAGTACTATAACATGGATATGAATATCATTCAAAAAGACGAGATTAAGACCAAGTTATGGCTTAGTGAATAACGTCTAAAATTCTGAGCAGGAGACGTAGACTATACAACGACAAGTTTAATAAACAAAAATGTTTAGAAAAACAATACAAATTCACGACCTTATTAATAACACCCTAATCCATAACACCAACAGATGGAAATCTGAATTTACAAGACATATGATATTAAAACTCAAGAACAAAAATCCGTTTTATAACATAATATACCAAATCCAACATCTTTATATGAACCCTAATTTACAACTTTTATAAAACAATACTTGTACCATCCATAATAAAAAAAAAGATTAATGAAAATAACTTTATGAAAACATAAACGAAATCATAGATTTATTATCAAATTGTAATGGGTTAGAAACATGGGTATGGGTTAAAACCATGGACTCTATTTGGTGTCACCAAACGGATTAAATGAATACTCAATGGATCGGGTTTTAGATACGAGTTTAACCTAAGACAATACGGCTAGAAAAAACGATAGAGTCTAGACTTGAAATAATGAATTCTCGAATGCGAAAACGACTCGAGAATATAGTAAACGTCGACAAACTAAAATATGACTTGGGATTACTAGCATTAGTTTATCTTTAATAAATGAAAGTTTTCAATATCAATTAGAGTTTACATAATTTAAAATACAATCATAAATCTGTTACGGGATTAATTCGTTAAGTTATGTAAAAGCTCATCTAGCGGAGTCTATTTACTTGTGCACCTAGAGTACTATACATATCCAACAATAATGAAACACACATGCAATCATAACTATCACACATCAACATAGTATAAAGCAACTTTATAAAAAAGTTTTTAATAAGAGTCGGTAATGAGCTATAAGAATATTAGACTAACTTGAGACGGAAAAAGTGACGGTTGTCACATGAACAAAGTTCAACACCCTAACTTAAACCTTAGAAAGTCTTTCAGTGAAGAATTTAACTCGGGTGAACAAGTTACTTCACCAGAGTTAAAGTTAAATGAAGACTTAATATATTTTGTTTACCCAAAGTATTCTTAAATGAATATAAGGGTCATTTAATGTAATAGTTAGAGGTAGATGTTAGTCTATAAATAGTGAGAGATTTGTCATGTGTAAGGTGTGCTTTTTGGAGATGAACTTTCATGTAACTGTTTCTCCCCCGCCATTTCTAGGCTTTAAATGAATAACTCTTCTGCTATATTCTGATTTGATTCATTGATTGATCTCACTACTCAATAACTAATTCGGGATTTCGCCACATTTCAGTGACTCTAATCACCTATTTTTTCAGTTTAGATAATTCAAGACCTTTCAATTGGTATCAGAGGTGATAAATCATTTTCAATTTGATTCAACTCAGTTTTCGAGTGATAGTGAGCTATTTCTGAGGTGTTTAGAAGAGTTGTGAAATATTAGGTGATAAGGTCAACAGTTTGAGCAATTTTGATTTGAAATTTTGGCGGTAAAAGACGTTATTGAGGAATTTCATTGTTAATCGATTGTTTTAGTGAAAATTTGATCAATAAAGTATTAATCTAAGATTCGTTTGGTATTTGATTAAAGTTTAAGAAGAATTTGAAGCTAATTCATAGAGGTCATCGTTTCCGAACTAAAATTCATTCATCCGATCTAAATTTTCTGAGAGAAAATGGCTGCTCCAATGGTGAATTATGACAACGAAACAGGTTCGGGTGGAAGACCTCCGAAGTTCTTCCTGGTATTGACTTCATGATATGGAAGCTTAGATTTAAAGCCTTCATATACTATAGTGAAGTACAAATATGGAACTCAATTGTGAATGGACCTCATCGTCCAATGGTGCTCGAGACTGGAGGAACTCGAATGGTTGATGTTGAACAAGAAAGGTAGACTGAAGCTGATAAAAAACTCATTGATCGTGATCTCAGAGCTCTAGGTGTTGTTATCCTTGCTTTACCTACTGAAGTTTATAACAATTTTAAAGACTGTACTTCAACCAAGGAGTTAATGGATGCTATGGAGTTACGTTATGAAGGAAGTTTGGAATTGAAAGAAAGCAAAAAGGATATGCTTAAGAAGCTCTATGAGTCTTTTGAATATGTGAGAAATGAGAGTTTGTCTGAACAAGTGAGTAGGTATACATTGTTAATCAGTGATTTGAAGAGCACTGGAGTAGTGATGAAGGATAATGATGTTTGTAAAAAAAAATTGAGTGTATTTCCTACCAAATGGTGGGTGCAAGTAATGATAATCAAAAGGACTGCGAATCTCAATGCTATGACTATAGTGGAACTGGTAGGAATTTTGCAATCTTATGAAGTGGATATGAAGTTGGATGATAAGAAGCAGTCAAGTAATGGATATGGATGTGCTCTTGTTACATCAAAATCTCAAGTTCCTGTCAATACAACTCATAATCCAAATCAAGTTCAGTCTCACAACAATTGTCATTCCAGAAGTTGTTGTTCTCAAAATCAAGCATCTGTTGTTATAATGGCAATAACTATGGAGGTTTTTCTGGTCAAACTGGCGAAGCAAGTACTTATCAGTCTTATGGTTTGAATTCTGGTATGAGTGCGATGAATGTGAATGGATTGGGAGACAAAGAAGTGTTATACAGAGCATTTGTAGCAAGTTATGAAGCTTTTGTAGGTGGAAGCTTGACACAAGTTGAATTGGCAAAAGAAGACCTTGAACAGATTTATCCTGATGATTTGTAAGAAATATATTGAAAGTGGCAGATGGCAATGGAAACTGCTCCAATGAAGAGGGTGAAAATAGTTAATCAAAGGCCAAGGATTCGAAGATGGTGTATGGATTGGCCTCATAATGAGATTGTGATGGTAAGGGCACATGGAGAAAAAGAAAGACTTTATGAAAATGATGAATTGAGAGAACTGTCAAATAGACTTGCTTACTATTCACAAGCTTCCATTTGAGAAACATGAAGATTAAGGGTTGGAAAGAAAACATTTCTTGGAAGTTTTTGCTCTTGAGGTAGAAAGAATTTATTTGGGATATAGAATAGGAAGGTAAAGACTGTGTGAAGAAGAATGAGTACATTGTTGGGAATGGAGCTAAACTAGAAAGATGTAGATTTTGGAAGCATCATCCAAGGGGGAGATTGTTGGAGCTAAAATTTGGTGATGGCTGAAGCTTCAAATTCTACATCAGACTTATGTTTTTGTCTAAGGGAATAGGTCGGGTGAACAAAGTTCTACCTTAGAAAGTCTTTCAGTTAAGACTTTAACTCGGGTGAACAAATTACTTCACAAGAGTTAACTGAGTTCACCAGAATTAAAGTTAAATGAAGACTTAATGTATTTTGTTTACCTGAAGTATTCTTAAATGAATATAAGGGTCATCTAATGTAATAGTTAGAGGTAGATGTTAGTCGATAAATAGTGAGAGATTAGTCATGTGTAAGGTGTGCTTTTTGGAGATGAGCTTTCATGTAACTATTTCTCCCGCCATTTCAAGGCTTTGAATGAAAAAACTCATTTGCTATATTTTGTTTTGATTCATTGTTTGATCTCACAACTCAATTACTAATTCGTGATTCCGCCACATTTTAGTGATTCTATTCACTTAGTTATTAAGTTAGATAATTCAAGACTTGTCAATACCTAACATTATTGATGTCGAGATTCCAATAATATAAGTGCGAATTTCCCATCTAAAAAACGTAATGCACTCATATTAAGGGAAATAGGTTTAGGAAAACCGTAATTTCACGCTCAAATTACAAAAGTATTTTATACATATAGACATCTCCAATAATAAAGCTTTTCAATGTTTTATATAGATGCCATGACATACTACATAAGTACGATACTGATATAAATATTTTATGAAACAATCTTCACTAAACCTAGAGGCGTACACATGATTTAATTGGCAGTAGATTTTAGTTTATATAAATTATACACCTCTTTAAGATTATAGATATTTTCACGCTCCCTAAAAATATTATATTACTTTACTATGATGCCACAAAAAGCATGTGACATCGTTAGATGAGCTTCAGTTGCGGCCCTTTGTGAACGAGGGGATCGAAAGGCCAGCCAAAGGCATGTCACCACTTTTAAACCTTTTTATGAACCCACCATACGAGCTACTTTCTTTCCCATGATTATGTAATACATATTCTATCCATGTGGATCGATTCACTTCTCTCACATAACACCAACGTGTTACGGATGGGGATTTCCTTGTGTCATGTGGACGTTATCCATTGATGTCTTGCGAACTTTAACCCACATTAACCTAAAGTAGTTGGTTATACAACCTCTTTTGAAACTACATTAGCCCTTACAATCAAACAACCATGTCTATCATGACAATGTCACATTGTAATTGTTGACTCCTTTTCTCAAACCTGGTGCAAGATCCGTAACCAAACATAGCAATACAATATCCACTTTGTTTGGATACGGGTAGCTATGAATATGCATGTGTACTTTATATGACATACATTTCTCAATAGCATATATCTTAACTATATTATAATGCATTTGGTATTTTGTTGACCAAATGGTTTTAAGTAGGTTGACTTTAAGAGATTGTACATACACAACAACACACATTACAACTCAACACAACACACAAACACACAAACACAAAAACACAACACGCATCTCCTCTTATTCTAAAAATCCACTCTCTCTCTAAACCCTCTCACCTTTCTCTACAAATCTATCTCTCTCGACGGAACCACCTAAAACCGCCGAAAACACCGAAACCACCTCACCGGAAACACCGAAACCACCTCACCTAAAACCGCAGGAAACACCTTACCTGTTGACCACCTTACCTCGCCTTGACCACCTTACCTCTCTCGGTGAGTTTTTTTTCTTTTCTAGATATGTGGCTTTCTGTAACGCCGTGATTTCCAAAATTCTCGATTTTCAAAAAATTTTCACTTTATTAGAGTAACTGCGCAAAATGTAATTAATAAAACATTTTTAGTTTCACAATTGCGGTTCTAAATAGAAACCACGAGTTACTCTAAAAACACCTTCAAAATATTACATTATAATTACGTAATATATTTACTTTAAAACTTTATATATATAAAAATTTTACTCAACACGTGGCGTAGAATACAAGTCTCAAAAGGAAAGGTAACTACCCCCACAACACCTGCTCACCAAGTCAACTCCTGCTAAGCTGCCTACGAGCAAAAGACACATTTTGAAAAAGAGGTATCAGCAAAGCTGGCGAGTAATCAGGGTAATAAATATTTTAAATAAAGTTTATAATAACTAAACACGTCTCAAGTTCCCAACCCTTGTCCGCCCGAAAAGTTCACAATAACACATAATTATGATTAAATGCATGTAACACTTTTGATTAAACTCTATAATCAACTCTATGCATTAATCCTTAAGTCTATGTATGTCTCAGTCTCTAGTCTCAACCTCAAGTTCCTTAGATATAAACACACAATCCAACGGATCCCCATTATTAGCTACTCGTGCATACGAAAATAATATGATAAACTAGGTCGCGACTTCTATTTATTATAATAACTCGTATGCTACTTTCGCAGATCCGACTCCACAACCGCCAGTCAACGATTGCTTTGCCGTTTAGGAAGTAATAGAAGCGACTCATGACACCGCGTCTCAGTCAGGCACTATCCACTTCTATTCAGTCCAACGTGACATAAATCCGTTTAAACCCTACGATAGACTGGAATCGCTCGCAGTCAAATATGTCACTCCAGTACGAGACACATATCCCAATACCACGGTGTATCCAAGAGTCTAGAATTGGTTCACGTCATTGTTTGGCTAGCCACTCTCTTACCTAGTTTCAACTCTACTAGGTCACAATCACTAATAAAATGAGTAGCTTCTACCCATTCCTACGCAGGCACAGCAGGCTAGGGTCACAATTATAGGTCTCTATTACAATAAACTCACATGCAATATAAACACAATATATAACTCTTTTGCAATAAACACACATGCAAAATGATCTCCAAAGTATACTAAATAAGCATTCAACACTATTGAAATAAACACACATGCAATAAACTCAACACATAACTCTATTGCAATAAACACATATGCAATAAACTCAACATTTAGTAAAGTAAAAATACACTACTAAACACACAAATGTAATTAACTCGAGACAACTCCAGGCGTAACTCTTTCTCTTGTGACTCTTCTTATAAAATGATTTATAAGATCTCTATATCAAACTCTTTGTAAAATCTCATTTTACATTTTCCCAAATACTCTTGGTAAATCGGTTTACACCTCTCGAATACTCATTGTAAAACACAATTTACATCTCTCAAATACTCTTTGTAAAACTCAGTTTATATTTCCACAAAACACTTTATAAAACCTATTTTTATCTCTTGCTCAAGTTTTAAAAACTAAATACTCACCTCAATTCCGCTTTAACTCCCAATCTCTTTCTCTTGATCGAAACTCTAACGCAATTCTGCTCAACGTAACATTTATCAACACTATGTTACTTTTGTCCGTACTCAACCCAAAGGATTACGATTAAATAATCTCTTATACTAAATTAGCGAAACTAAAAACATCGCTATAACACCTCAGTAACGACACTTATAAAATCAACACTAATATATACCATTCAGCCTACCAGCCGCCGGCTGGCTAAGCTCAACCGCCTCATAATATCCGAAAAAATACCAAATTATAGTTTTTCCAAACTTAACCAAACCCAACAAAATTTATCCCAATATCATATAAATCAATAACAACTTATAAATAAGCTCTTTTAAACGAGTTTTACCTAAGCCAATAAAATACGGCTACGAATGACTCCGAATCAAAACTTGTTGTTTTCAACCTTCGTTTATGTCGAAACGTTCCCCTCATCTCTAGGAGTGCAAATATGCTTTCCGTTTATTTATCCGGCTAATAACGAACTTGAAATCTTAACTTTTCGGTTTCGAAAATATATATAGATATATTTGTTCATATCTTGCTTTGGCGGTGGACGACGACAACCATAACATCATTAGCTTTCTTATTCCTTAAGTTATATAGATTTATTACAAATTTATATATATAACCCTAGGCTTTGACATAAATACACTTTTAACCCAAAATGACTACTTCATAACAAATCAAGTCCTTTTGACTTAAAACTTATTAAAACTCTAGTCCTTTAAATATTTTCGGGTCGTTACACTTTCTCCGGGAGTTTGTTGTTTTTTCTCTAGATATATGGCTTTCTCGGTATGTTGTTGGTTTTCTACATCTGTGGGTTTGATGGCTTTCTCTAGATCTATGGATTTCTACGGTGCTTCACGGTGGTTTGTCATGGTTCACTGAGGTCCACGGTTTGGGGTGGTTCATGGTAGTTTCGGATATGTAGTGTTTTGTGGTTTGTGGTGGTTCATGGTAGTATTTTGTGGATATTTATGGTTTGTGGTAGTTTTGGATATGTAGCCCCCGTTCTACCATAAGCCGCTAGAAACATTTTCCCCGGTGGTATTTGGTGGATCCGGGTGGCTGGTGTGGTTTGTGGTGGTTCACAGTGGTATTTGGTGGATCTTTGTGGTTTGTGGTTTGAGGTAGTTTTGGATATGCAGCCGCTCGTTTTTGTGATTACTGTTAGATCTTGGTACGTTTTCAATTGTTTACTTTTTTGGATCTGTTACTTTTTTGGATATGTTAGTATTATGTTTATGGAAATCACCATTTTCATTTTTATGTTGGTATCTTGGTGGATCTTTGTTTTCGGGTGGTATATGTGAAGCCGAATGGTTTTTGTGATGTTACTGTTAGATCTTGGTACGTTTTCAACTGTTTACATTTTGGATCTGTTAGTATTATGTTTATGGATCTGTTACTTTTTTGGATATGTTACTTTTTTGGATTGTTTACATTTTATTATTATGAATGTTTTCTTTCAGATTTATCCGTGGCTTATTTGGGGTTTGGCTTATGTTAACCTTGGTACGTTTACACTCATTATAACGTGGTTAAGATATTGGTCGGTATATTTATGTTTCTGACGGTTTATATCCGTATTTATCATGAGCCTTTTCATGCCGATGAATTGATAACATTATGAAGCCAATGATTATATTAAAAATATGAGGTCGATAATTGACTAAAATGTAACAAATAGAGGTGAGGCTATGATGATTTCGTCGGATTTTTTGATCCATATGATAATATACGGTTTTTTGACATGACAACTAATTGATGGCATCTAATGCAACTAGGTGTTGTAGCCAATTTTAACGAATCTGAGCCAAGTAATTTTTACGGTTTTTACAGTTTCTTTGTTTCTTGTGGTTTTAATATCAGTTTCAAATGATGTTCAAAGGATGATGGTTTTTCAAAACTTCTATTTGACTAATAAAACTCGATAAAATCTTAAAATGTTAAATTTTAAATTATATAATATTGGTTTTAAATTATATAATCTTAAAATGTCAAGTTTTAAAACTTCTATTTAAATAAAGTGAATAATATTGTATTTATAAATAAAATTAAAACGGAAAAAATTGAAAATTTTCAAACTTTTTGAATAGTTTAAATTTTTTTTAAAATTTTTGAAATTTTTTAATTTTTACAGCTTTAATTATTTTATAAATACCAATCTTACTCACTTTATTCAACACCAACCAAAAAATATTATATACTTTTATTTACCTAAAAAAAGTTCTCTACCGGTTTTTATTCAACCCTTTTCACATCATTCTCAAATGTGCATTTCTTTTATAATTTTAGTATTTTATTTTCTTGTTATTTGTATGTTATATCTTTTTCTTATTTTGTAATTTGTATGTAAATTTCCATTTCTATTTCTGTTTATGTGTATTTTATATGTTTTTCTTATTTTGTAATTTGTATGTAAACTTCCGTGTTTATTCCCCTAAGAATGTTAACAACCGTTTTGTTTATGATAGAGGATGAAACAACAATTATTTTTTTCTCAAAAAGAAAAGGATAGTAAAACTTCATACTTTTAGGCCAAAAAGTGGGACACAAAGTAACTTTAATTTATATTGGAACTTTTTGGTAAATGGATATGGTTTATATATTGTATTTGTTTTTGCAAAAGTTGATTTGGACAAGTGTCTTTGTTTTTAAGAGATTGTTTATCATGTAATATTGTAGATAAAGTATTGTTAATATTGTTCAAAAGAAATAAAATGTACATTAAATTATGAATAATCGAATTTTTTTTAAAATTTTCAAACTTTTTGAATATTTTAAAAAAAATTCCAAATTTTTGAAAATTTTTAATTTTTCCCGTTTTAATTTTTTTTCAACAATATATGTTATAAAATTATTTGAAATTTTGGAACTAAACTATGTATTAAAAGAATAATTTTTTTATTCTGCAAAGTCTATTATCTTATAACATCAATTTAAAAATAAATAAAGCTAATGAATTGATATGTCCCTTACTTTATAACAACTATATATTTTTAAGAGTTAATTACATAAAGTGTCCCTATGGTTTATCCAAAATTATAGATTGCGTCCCTAAGTTTAAAACGTTGCATAAACCGTCCACTTTTTGAAATTAATTACGGATTTCGTCCCTAAAATGGATGCCCGTTAAAATTTTCCGTTAAAGTCATCGTGAAAAAATTACATATTTAGTCCCTACAATGGACGTCTGTTAGAAATTAGGGACGAAAAGGGTAATTATTTCCAAAAGTGGACCATTTCTGCAACGTTTTAAACTTAGAGACGAAATCCATAATTTGAAGTAACCATAGGGACGATTTATTTAATTAACTCTATTTTTAAGTACTAATAGGAATATAAAAATATATATATTGATTAAATATATACAAAAAAAAAACAAATTATATTCATAAGATGGATACAAAAAAAATCAAGAATCCCTGATAAAAAATAAAAATATTCAAAAACATTTAAAGCGGGAAATATTCAAAATTTTAAAAATTTCGAATTTTTTTAAAAATATTCAAAAATTTGAAAATTTTCTAAATTTAAAACTTTTTGAATATTTTAAAAAAATTTCAAAATTTTGGAAAATTTTTTAATTTTTTAATTTTTCCGCTTTAATTTTTTTTCAACAATATATGTTAAAAAATTATATGAAATTTAGAAACTAAACTAAGTATTAAAAGAATAATTATTTTATTCTCCAAACTCTATTATCTTATAACATCAATTTACAAATAAATAAATGTAATGAATATATATGTCCCTTACTTTATAACAACTATATTTTTTATTACTTATATGAATATAAAAATATATAATATTAATTATAGATACAAAAAAAAAATTATATTCATTAAATAGATACAAAAAAACATCAAGAATGCCTGATCGAAAATCAATATATTTCAAAAAAATTTAAAGCGGGAAAATTTAAAAATTTCGAAATTTCGAAATTTTATTAATTTCAAACTTTTTGAATATTTTAAAAAAAAATTCGAAATTTTTGAAAAATTTTAAATTTTTTTATTTTTCCTGCTTTAATTTTTTTTTCAACAATATATGTTATAAAATTATTTGAAATTTTGGAACTAAATTAAGTATTAAGAGAATAATTTGTGTAATCTGTTATAATAAAGTATGATTAAACTTTAATCCAAATGTTTTTTG
Source organism: Senecio squalidus (assembly GCA_910822075.1). Classification (NCBI taxonomy): domain Eukaryota; kingdom Viridiplantae; phylum Streptophyta; class Magnoliopsida; order Asterales; family Asteraceae; genus Senecio; species Senecio squalidus. Next base: position 36,765,681 of record CAJVGC010000432.1, read on the forward strand.
CTTATTGAAAACTCAACATCTTCATATACTTAAATTTGAAACTTTGTTTTTATTCTTAAAACTATAAATACAACAAAACGGACGGTGAAGGCACTTTATCAAATTCAACAATGTTGGGAGCTGAATTGATTAGATGAAGCTATGAGATCTAAAAAGGATAGTTGAATAAAAATGATTTTAGTTCGTGGAGGGTCCGAACTAAAATCATGAATAATCTGAAGTGAAATTTTCAGTTCGGGGAACATGTTAGTTCAGATACTCCGAACTGACTGAAGTTCCTCCGAACTGAAATCAAACTGAAGAATAACTTAAATCAACTCAAGTCAACGTTAAAGATATTAACTCGGAGGCTGAAGACTTTAATTCCGAATTGAAGTGAACTCCCCGAGTTGAAATTAAGATGATGACATGTTGTATTATTTAATTCGCAGTGTTTAAATATTGTCTATAAATAGTGTGATAGGTTGTTAGAGTTTGTTTTCTTTAAACCCGGACTCAGTTTGAGTGTCGTTGAGATTGTCAATGTCAGATGTAACAGCTCGATCCAAAACCAGTTCACACTATCAATGAAATCTTAAACAGTTACACATATTGTTCTATCAGTTACTTTCACTTTCAATTTCTTGTTTCTTCTTTTTATTCAACTCATGTCATGATATTCCGCATCATGACCTATTTCAGTTCGATTCACTGAGTGTAGAGAGGAAATTCAGGACCTGTCAATTGGTATCAGAGCCAGACAAATCAACTGATTAAATTCAATTGAGTCTGGTTCATCGATTTGACTTGATTCGAAAATTAGGTCAAACTATCAGTGAATGTTAGAATCGAAGGAGTCTGAAGTAAAATTGAAGAGTTGTATTGAAGGATCTGTGAAGATTTCAAGGTGTTCGTGGTGGATCTCGTGTTACACATATCAGTTCAAAGATCGTTGGTGAATGGAGCGAAAACACGAGTAATCAATTTGAGAAAGAGTTTTGATGGAAGTAGAACGGAGCTCAGCCTCACATCATCAATTTGAGAAAAAGGTGTAACGTGGTGCTTCAGATCTAAAATCAGAATGACAAATCAAGGTGTTCAAGTGATAGTGAAGACAATTGAAATCGTCAATGATCATTCAGATATAGAAATGATGAAAGAACGAAGATTACAAGTTGGTCCAGGAATGATTAAGAACAAAATGTTTTTAATAACATGTTTCTTAAAAACTGGATGAACTTGTAGTTAAGCTCTTAATTCGAAGGTATCTTGAAGATCTATATGCACAAATCAGTTGGAGACTTGATGAACCTGATTGAAATTTCTGTAAGCAAGGTGGAGCTCGTTTGAAAATAAGTTATTGTGGCTAGTCACTTTCTTGCTGAAAAGGGTCAACAAGGATCAATGATCAGTATGAACTAGCAAGTATTCCAAAGGTTACTCCGAAGAGTAAGTGTAGATAGATTATGGAATTACTTGCTTTTGTCATCTGAATCAGCTCAATTGAGAAATTTGAGTTTGGCCAATGATGGGAAGAAAAGTGACTTTGGCTGCTATATAATGATTACCATGGAGAATCTGATCATGAAGAATCAAGTAGATAAAATGGTGATTCTGCAGCTATTCCTCCTGATTTTGTTCAAGTTACAAGAAAGATGAATTGGAGGAAGCTGACCATGGATAATCATAAGTTAAATGGTATCAAGACTCATAGCATCATCAAAGGGGGAGATTGTTGGGAGCTGAACCGATTAGATGAAGCTATGAGATCTAAAAAGGATATTTGAATAAAGATTATTTTAGTTCGTGAAATCAAACTAAAGAATAACTTAAGTCAACTCAAGTCAACGTTGAAGATATTAACTCGGAGGCTGAATACTTTAATTCCGAATTGAAGTGAACTCCCCGAGTTAAAATTAAGATGATGACATGTTGTATTATTTAATTCATAGTGTTTAGACTTTGTCTATAAATAGTGTGATATGTTATAGAGTTTGTTGTCTTTGAACCCGGACTCGGTTTGAGTGTCGTTGAGCTTGTCAATGTCAAATGTAACAACTCGATCCAAAACCAGTTCACATTATCAATGAAATCTTAAACATTTACACATATTGTTCTATCAGTTACTTTCAATTTCAATTTCATGTTTCTGCTTTTGATTCAACTCAGGTCATGAGATTCCGCATCATGACCTGTTTTAATTCGATTCACTGAGTGTAGAGAGGAAATTCAGGACCTGTCAAACAACATCTTCATAGTTACAATAATAATTTAATTTATTCAAAACCTAATTATATTTTTATGATATTTTTTCGTCTAATGAAAAACGTACGGTTACGACACTTTATCAAATTCATTTTATGACAAATATATTAAGATATATGTACGTGTTCTAATCGGAAATAACCCCATTCTCATATACGTGTATCATTTCATGACAAATATATTAAGAATAATTTGTGTAAATTGTTATAATTTGGAAAACAATCATAAATTAAACTAAATTATGTATTTAAAGTTTATAAACTTTTATAATTTGTGTAATATCATTCTCATATACTTGTATCATTTTTTCTAACTTTACTTATTAACTAAACTTATAACTACAAACTTTATTATTTAATTGTAATTGAACAATTACATCACATATTTAATAATTACAAGTTCAAATTTAAAAACAATATTTAATATTTTGTATATATGGAGTATCCTTTGGTATACGATACATTTAATGCAATCGAAACGTCTTCCGTTTTGTCTTGTCTTACCCGTGTGCGTGTTGAATACGTTTGGGAAGACATGTATCAGAAAAGAAAAATAATTCTGTTATTTGATATAAGTGTAAGTTCCAAAAAATTTACTTTTATTAAATTTACTACATTACAATAATAATAAAACTTATAATATTAACAATGTTACATTTTTTTTAGTAACGGAATATGTTGGCAATCGTCCCCCAAGACTTATGGAATTTTATCAAGCTTCAGATTTGGTTGGTCCAGTATTTTTCTTAAACTTCTTTCAAATTTATCCATTTATGGATGATCATCTCGTATGATTTCACAATTAAATCTTTTTTTAGGATGATGAGTACATTGCAATTACCAAAAAAACAAAACTCACACTTTTGCCAGAAGAAATGGATCGTTCGTTTCCTTCTTTTCATGTGGTGAATTCTTTTTTGAATATTCTAAGTGATCATACCAATCGGAAGATTTTAGTCGATAATTTACCTTATTTATTTCTATTTAATATAAACTTCCATAAAAATAAAAACATCTCAATAATATTTTTGGTTTAAATTTTTAAATGGAATATAGATGTTGCCGGAAAAGTGATTTATGTGGAGCTTATCTGTTGGGAAATACTATGATTTACCCTAAGATTAATAAATCTGTTAATCAAAGTCTCGGTCTGAGTGACTGAGTCTGAGTGTCTCAGTCTGAGTGACTGAGTCTGAGTGTCTCAGTCTGACTAACTCAGACTCATTAAGAGACTTAAGGCGTGATTTTAGGTAATCTAGTTAGACAAAATCTTCTATCTCTTTAGAAGATTTACTAAGATTTATCCTTATTAAGCTCACTATTATTGTGTATAAATAGTGAGCTTGAACGTTGTAATCATTGCACCTTTCACTGAAATATAACTGTGTGTTATTTTCACTGTTTCTTTATTATAATTCCGCTATAATAATTACTGAAACTGAGTAATCAATCGATAAATAATAATTAACATCTAAATACTTATTTGTTATTGATTTGCCATTGTTTGAGATCTTATTGAGACCTAACAACTGGTATCAGAGCAAATAAGATTTACATTTTAATAAATTTATAAATCTTAAACGATCAATACTTAGAATCTCAAAACAATGTCATCATCTTCAAATATAACTGCAATGGCTGGAAAAGGAATTCCTGTCTTCAATGGTCATAACTTTGCCCATTGGAAGCTTAAAGCTGAGTGGCACCTGTCAGGAATTCATGAAGAAATGATAAGAATCATAACTGAAGGACCCATAATTCCAGGAAAGATCATCGATGAAGTCAAAGAAGGTGATAGAGTTGTCCAACGTGCCAGATGGGTTCAAACCACCAAAGCACAATGGACAGATCAAGACAAGCTGTTGTACAATCTTGATCCCAAGGCCAGAAGCATTTTAGGAAATGCAGTATCTGAACAAATATTTTCAAAAATTGCTGGTTGCAAAACTGCTAAAGAACTCTGGGATACATTAATTGTGTCATATGAAGGTGTCCCAGTAGTAAAAGAACAAAGATTAAACAGTCTCATAAGAAACTATGAAAACTTTTACATGAAAGAAAAGGAGACTTTGGCTGATGTTCACACAAGATTTCAAATCATGTTAAATGATATGTCAGCTCTGGGAGTGACAAATAAATCTGTAATAAATTTGTTGACATTTTACCTAACAAATTTGAATCTGTTATTACATCTCTTGTAGTGAGTGAGAAACTGTCCACCTACAAGCTGCCAGGACTATTTGGTTTATTGTTGAACTTTGAGGAATCTCAAGAAAGGAAGAAGATCAACAATAGGCGAACTGCAAGAGATCCAGAAGCTGCATTAGTTGCAACTAGCAAGAGGAATAAAGAAATTTATTCTAAAGCTGACTCATCTGAGTCTGAGTCACACTCAGACTCAGAGTCTGATGACGAGTCAGAGGTTAAGAAACTGAAAACTCAGCTTGCCCTGTTGACCATGAAGCTTGAACAGAAAACAAGCTACAAAGGCAAGAAACCATTTGATCTGAAGAAGGTAAAATGCTTCAAATGCAATGAATATGGTCACATGGCTGCTGACTGTAAAGTAAAGAATGCTCAGACTGAGCACATGGATGAAGTTGCTGAAAGAGCCCAAAGATACCGAAACAAGTATCTTAAATATAAGAAAGGCTACAGCTCAACTCCTCAAAAACCTCAAGCTGAGCAGAAAGCGTTCTTTGCTGAAGAATGGTTAGATGAGGAATTGTCATCTGATGAAGAGGAAGTAGAGGACAAATGTCTGATGGCTCTAGTGGAAGAAGTAACTGAAGCTGAGAAATCTGCTTCTCAGTTCGAGAAGGATCTAAAGGAAGCAGAAAGAATGAGCTGCAACTCAGACTGGAACAAATCCAAACTTTACAAGGTACATAATTTCAATTCTTATACAAATGAACAAAAACTTCAAATGTTTGAGTATATTTATATTGACTTGACCACCACTTTAGAAGAACAAACTGAAATCAAACAAAAACTCAAAGATCTTGAAAACAATTTAAAAATTAAAGATGATAAAATCATGGAATTAGAAAGTTACAAAGTACTTTTAAATGCTCAGACTGAAGCTTATAATGATCTTGCAAAAGAAAATCACAAATTTAGAGAAGAAACTGAGCACTATAAAAGAATTTGTAAATCATGGTGTATTTCATCTTTAAAAAATGAAGATTGTTTGAGCAGACAGGTACCCAAACAAGTGCAAGCAGTGTTGGGTGAAGGGTTCAGTTTGAAGAAATACATGACAGAAGAGGAAGAAGAAGCTGAAAAGGCTGAAAGAGAAAAAATCATTTTTAAACCAGAAATTCTTCCAAATACTTTCACTTACCTGAAAGGGGATAAAATAATGATGTCAAATGCATTTGTTAAACCTGTAATTTCTCAAGCTTTGAATAAAAATGATCTTTTGCCTTCATCTTCCTCTAAATCTGAATGTGTTACTTTATCTAAGACTGATATGCAGAATTCTAAATCATTGAACAAAGTTTCTCCCAAAGTTAAAAGCAAACCAAAGGGTCAGGCTTCAGTCAGTTCCAGAGGCCATAACAAAAGTCCTGAATCAAAAACAATTGATAAATTAGGAAATCAATTGCTGGAACTGACCAACATTGTAAAAACTTTAGTCAGGGATAAATCACCAAATCAAGCAAGGTCCAAATCTCCTCCTAAGAGAAATTGCTATAACTGTGGTGAAAAAGGGCATGAAGCTGTGTTTTGTAAACTGATGACTAGGTCTAGACCTAAAAACCCTTATGTACAAAAGTCAGTTTCATCAAAACATTGGTCAGCTTCACATCAGTCAAGGTCATCAAAATCCAGATCTGTCTCATCAAAATCAGATTCCCTCTCAAGAAACACTTCTCCAACAAAGACTACATCTGTACAATCTTCCAAAATTTAGTCAGTCCCATCTAGAGTCAGTCTTAAAAATACTCCCTGCAAGTATTGTGGTGTCATAGGTCACTATTCTGTTAATTGCATGAATGAGATCAACAAATGGAACTATACAAGTCCCAAAACTGACTGCAAGATTGAATCTGCACCTAAACCTGTCTCAATTCATGGATCCACTCTAAAGTGGGTACCCAAAAGGAACTAATTTCTTCCTTTTTCATGTGCAGGATTCGACAAAATGGTATCTAGACAGTGGAGCATCAAGGCACATGACTGGAATGAAGTCCTTTCTACAGGATTATAAGGAAGAAGATGGACCTCAAGTAAGATATGGTGACAACGGGGTATCAATGACTAGGGGATATGGAAAGATTCATGCTGGAGCTGTTACGTTCAAAAGGGTTGCATATGTGGAAGGATTGCAACATAATTTACTCAGTGTGAGTCAGATTACTGATGAAGATTATGAAGTCAGATTCAGGAAACAAGTTGTATGATCAATCGTTACAAGTTGTAATTTTCCTAGGGGTCTAAATTAATGATCCCAGGTGCCGATTTTCAACAACGGGTTCAAATTAAGGACAATAATAGAGTGGCGACTGCTGAAATTCCCGCCAATCGTAGAAACAGGGGTTTTGAGCAACTGATTCAGTATATGAAGGCTCATCCCCTCTATGGCGCCTTCTTCTGTGCAAACACTATGTGTCCTCCAGTTCTATGTGAATGGTGGTACACATGCACCGCTACTGCTGACAGAACTGATCTCACTGGCACATACAATAACGGGCGTTCAACCATTGTCATCACTGAAGAAACAATTCGGAGTGCATTACTCCTTCCAACACTCGCTGAGGCTGGCGAAGGAGGGTTTCAGGCGAGACGGAGCAAACAGCAAGCCAGGGAAGAAGCTTTTCCCCTCATTGGACAGCCTGAAACACAGGGAGTCATTAAATACAATCTTTTCACTGGAAAATGGAAATTCTTGTTTTCTATGATAACAAGATGCTTGGGGGGTAAATCGGGAAGTTTGGATCAGATGAATGAGTTTGAAACTCATCTGTTTCATGCTATGGTAACGGGTAGACGAATCTCCTTCTCACAACTTTATTTCGACGAGATTCTCTCCCTAGCCCTAAAACCCAAAAGACCGAATGATGTTCCATTTATTCGTGTCCTTTCACTCAGTTTTGAGGAGGCCCTGGGCAAGGAAACTTATGATCAGCTTGATCAACGATTTTATACATGTGAACTACCCAGGCTAAATGTTTACTTACATAAATATAACTGAGACTGAAGCTCCACTTACTCCTGTGATGCTTGAATGGATTGCCTATCCTTTCATTGATCAGGAACAGACTGAGTCTGACTCTTCAGACTCGGATGTCCAAGCTGATAGAATTGACGGAGGGCCTGAGGGAAATATCCCTGCTGCGGATGCTGAGGTGGAATTGGGTGGGGCTGGGCCAAATGCTGCTGACCAAGGTATGGAAATTCCCCTTACTTTACCTCAGTCTGAGAGTATCCCCTCTCAGTCTGAGCAGTCCACTCCACACCTTGATGTACTGGCTACACAAGCGACCAACCTGATGGACTCACCAAGTTCATTGGATAAAGCTCTCACATCTAGCCCCACAGCAAATCAAGCACTGATGGACTCACTCTTCCATGAGGCTGAGAGTTCTACACTCCCCTCCAGTGCTGCAGTTCATACCAGCCTCTCTCTGCTAGAGCAAGAGTTGGATCTGACTGCTTTGACTACCCAATGCCCCATTAAGGTAGTAAACTTGGAGAAACACATTGCTGCTACCACACTGTCACATGTGGCAAGCATTGAAGAAAATGTCTCCCTCCTAGACATACCTGTACTCAGTATGGGACCACCCCCCTCAGCTTCAGAGCCTATTCCAACGGCTATTTTCACCAGCTCTGTGCTGGTTCACGATAAGGTACCACCCCCAAATCTCTTACACTCTCTATCACTAGTCGCCAATGCCTTACTCCCCAAACTGGGTAAGGTACAGACTTCATATTCTATGGCTTATGATCATTCTCCTAAATCACAGGGAGGGAGTGAGGCTGTGCCACCTGTTACATCAACACCTGTTACTACTTCAACCCAGTCTGAGGTTGCATTGACTGTTCCTGTGCTGTTACAAGCTCTTAAGGACATGTCAGCTCAGTTTGATGACAGACTGAAGGCAATGCAGACTGAGGTTCATGCTTTAAGAACACAGAATGCAGAGGAGCTGAAAGATTTGAAGGAGGTGGTGTTGAAACTGACCTCTGAAGTCAGTATGATCAGGAAGGGCAAGCCTACTGCAGAGGGCTCTCAGCTTCAGGGGGAGAAAATTAATGATGCAACTTATGAATCTGAGATCCCCAAGCAGCAGTTGAAAAGGAAAAGAGAAGAGGGGGAGAAAAGGTACTATAAGACTACCAGGCTTAACACCAAAACTGGTCAGTCTGAAGTACACTATGAGACTGATTGGAGTGAGAACTCTGGGGATGAAGAAGTGATGGCAGATCTTAAAGTGATGGAAAGCAAAGTTGGGTATAAAAGTGACCCAGAACAGACTGAAGTAGGTGCAAGGGATAAAATGGAGAAAACTCAATCTGAACATGATGCTAAGGCTGAAAAGAAACAGATGGAAGCTGAAAAATAGGCCAAACTTCAAAGGTATGCTCAAAATGCTGGAATGACGGTGGATAAATACAGAGAGTATGTGAAGGGCTTATACCAAGAGAAGTTTGAGGTCAATCCAGATGATCAAGCATCACAAGCTGCTGAAGAGCTTGAAGCTGAGATGACAGCTGAGGATGAACTAGCCATGGAAGAAGAACAGATGAGGGTTGAAGCTGATGCCCAAATGGCCAAACTAGTCCTCAAAGAACAAGCTAGGGTTGACTACATTGAAACAAACTTCACAATGAGGAAGCTTGAGCACAAGATTCAACACTTAGACTGTAAAAGTCATGGTGGAACTGACCTCTTGCTCACATGTACACACAAAGGTGGATCTTTCAGAGTTGGATTGTCAAGAATGCACATCATGGGATTGGAAGAATGGAAAGATATAGCAAGTTTGAGCTACAATATAAATGACACAGCTCAAAGTATGGCAATAAGAAGAGAAGCTATCTTCAACATGAATGCAGCTCACATGCTGAATCTAGTGGATGATGAAGATTACAGAGCTTTCTGTATCAAGCACAGCGTGAGGGTCAGGGCTAAATCTTTGGGTCTGGAATCAAGCAGTATGCATCCTGTTCCTAAAGATGTTGTATTCCAAGACAGAACTTATATTGAGACTGAGAAGCATACTGGGCTGTGCTATGTTGACTGTGGGGGAGAAGAGAGTTTTCAAGATAAAGACAGACTCAACATGTCTTCAATCTATCACTGCATTGCATTGCTAAGTGAATGTGAGTCTGCTCAATGTCTTCCATTCAGAATGAAGCTGGTCAGTTGGTTGTTCAACAATCTTAGAAGAATTGAAGATATTGGAACGGTGTCTGATAAGGTGGAGCTAATCAAGAAGGAATATCAGTTACATTTTCATAAATCTGACACTGAAATGGAGAGATTGTTAGCTTGGAAGACAGAGAGACTGAAATGGCTGAATGATAGATGTTCAACCTTTGCCATTTGAGACTTCATTGAAGAAGAGGAAGAGAACCTTGAAGAAAAAGAAGTGATCTGGCTGGTGCTTATTTTGTTCACAAACAATGTTTTGTTAAATATTTTTATGTTTGTGTTTATTTTGATGCATCTTTTGTAAAAGTCTTTGATTGAAACAGATAGGGGGAGATTGTTGGGAAATACAATGATTTACCCTAAGATTAATAAATCTGTTAATCAAAGTCTCGGTCTGAGTGACTGAGTCTGAGTGTCTCAGTCTGAGTGACTGAGTCTGAGTGTCTCAGTCTGACTAACTCAGACTCATTAAGAGACTTAAGGCGTGATTTTAGATAATCTAGTTAGACAGAATCTTCTATCTCTTTAGAAGATTTACTAAGATTTATCCTTATCAAGCTCACTATTATTGTGTATAAATAGTGAGCTTGAACGTTGTAATCATTGCACCTTTCACTGAAATATAACTGTGTGTTATTTTCACTGTTTCTTTATTATAATTCCGCTATAATAATTACTGAAACTGAGTAATCAATCGATAAATAATAATTAACATCTAAATACTTATTTGTGATTGATTTGCCATTGTTTGAGATCTTATTGAGACCTAACATTATCATGGACGGAACAAGTAGATGTACAGTTATAATACGAGATTCAACGTAAGTTAATATAGCTATAATATATTTAATAATAGTAATAAATAACACATTTTAATAACTAAAATATAGTATAGAGGATGTTCTATTAATTTGGTCATCAAGATCTCTCGGGACGCATTACCAGTTTGGATAGCAAAGTCAATATATCTTAACCAAATAATTCATGTATCTCGGGTTACAATCGATCGAAGATTTCGATGTAACTTATTAATCCATTTTGTTAAACTAACAACTTGCATTTAAATTCAAAAAAACATTACGATATCATATTAACAATCTTATCTAATTATATATGGATAATATATAAATTTCAGCTAATTCGTTGGAAACTACATTTATATCGGAGATAAAGTTCAATCCAGATATCCCAGAAGCCAATGATGTTAAAATATGTAGATTTTCTATGATCAAATCTATATCTATTGTAACTTTTATTATCAATTTTCATGTATTTTAGATATTTAAATGTTGTAGAACTTTGAATGTACGAACTTTATGTTTAATGATTATGAACTAATATTAATGTAATGTTAATTGTCTTTCAACATCATATGTATGTAACACATAAATATTAGTCTAAATTGTTTGTAATATGTAGTTATGCCTTATAATGTAGTTAAGATTAGAACATATATCTCAATAATATCATTTTAATGTACAAGGCAGTTTTATTTACGATGAATCATGAAGAACAAAAACGTGGGAATACAACATCTACATCCTCTGAAAAACGTAAAGAGTACAACAGACGATATTATGCCAAGCGCAAAGAGAATAACAAAATATCAAAAGTTTGTAATGGCGATGTCTCTCAACGTGATGCGTCAATAACTCCAGTGAGTTGTACATCGCTTGAAAGGATACCATTAGGAACATTACAAACTAACAATGATATGTTATCTCAAATAGTAGTCAAATGACACAAATGTCAAACAAGAATGTCGCATTTGCCTAAACTGAAAAATGAAAAGAGTATAATAAATGATATTATGCGAGATGTAATGTGACCACCGTCCAAAATTCAGGAGAATTATGTATTCCTTATCTCCGAGATAGCCGATTATTGCTCTTAATTGTACTTGTACCGTAAACGTACTTGTGTCGGAATCGATATCGGAATCAATAAATAAACCCTAATACCAAGAAAACGCATAATGAACTTTCCTAAGTTCATTTCATAACTAATCGTAACCTTACAACTAACGAAAATGCTTAACGATAACGAAAAACGAAAAATTTCCAGAAACCGAACAGTACGCAACGTAACTATGCAGTTACGCTGGCGTAACTATCTGGAATAGTTACGCGAACGTAACTACATAGTTACACTAGCGTGCAGGGTGAGTCATTTTTTGCATGTAAAACGTGTCACACCCCGCTAAAGCGGAAACACGAGGTGCGAAGAGCAATGATATCCTTACACAAGTTATAATTAAAACATACGGTTTCAAGTTATTACGATAGAAAATAAGAGTTTCCAAGTTGAAAATAACCAAGCGCTTAACGTGTTGCATAACAAAAGTACATGATTAATTGTTTAACAAAATTCCCAAATAGTTAAATAGGTCTTCTCCCAATTCTTGGATTCACGTGACGTGCCTGACCCATCCATAGTATGTACTTCTTGTCCTTACATTTGGTTTCCTGAAAACATGACAAAAGGTGTCAAACTACAAAAGTAGCGAGTGAGTTACAGTTTTCTAGTCCTCGACTAAAAATAGTTTGAGTCAAGTATAAAAATACTTTAATAGTTGCGATAAGTAGAACAATACTTAAAAGATAGTTACGAACAGTAATCGATGCTAAAAAATAGTTGCGAACCATAAACGATGCTTAAAAGATAGTTGCGAACAATAAATGTTGCTCAAAAGATAGTTGCGAACCATAAACGTTGCTTAAAAGGTAGTTGCGAACAATAAACGTTGCTCAAAAGATAGTTGCGAACCATAAACGTTGCTCAAAAGATAGTTGCGAACCACAAACAATTGATTGAAATCATGTATGACGACTACTTGGCATAATATAACTTAAGTGTTCACACTAAACCGTTTAACCAACCGCGAAGCCCCTTACCCCGCACTACTTACAGTGAGTCGTGTTCGATCGGGTAATATGTACTTAAGCTGCCGTCTAAGCAAGGAACGGTTATTTCCTTAGTATCGATACCCATAGTTACTAGACGGCTTAACAAAGCTAATAGTGTGTGTTGCTAAAATGGGCCCTCATGTTATTTGAAAACTAGTAGTAGTCACTTAAGAAGCATGTTATATATCCCTCAAGAGTCACGTTAGTTATACGATCAATCAATGTTCAAACGAGTGCCGAGTGTGGCAATAAAATAAGTTGCATACAAGTGCCGAGTGTGGCAATAAAATAGTTTCATACGAGTGCCGAGAGTGGCAATAAAATATGTTTGTTTCTCATGTTTCCCCCAAAATAATTATTTAAAAACAGTAAATAAAAGTGGGGTTGTAACTCACGGTTTGCTAGAGATGCTACGAGTGCGGAATGAGGTCGAAACGGGTCGGAATCACGGAAAGTAATACCAAGATTGAATATGTACGATTGTTTATAAGTTCATAAGGTCATTATTCAACGAAAATGCTTTCAATATAGGTGCTGGTTTTAGGTTTCCGAAAATCGGCAGCGCTTCCGCGCCAAAATCTTTAAGTTCACTTTTTAAACACTTTCCCACTTAACGATTTTTATAAACATAATTCATATATTTACACCAAACACAATTTTATATAAACTTGTTCACCCCTTTATACATAAGTTAAGCTCATTATAGGTTATTTGACTCGGTTTCACGAAATACGCTCAAGGTTGCGTTAAATAGCCGAAACAGCCCATTTCCCACGAAACTGGGTCAGGAATGCGCCGCATAAGGCCTCTTATGCGCCGCATTCTGGCACCAGGTTCTTGGTAACTCGTTTTTGTTGCTCAAAAATGTTATTTTGGTGGTGGATTTCGACATGCAACTATAGATACACCCAAATACTTGATGTTTTACAGTTTATATTGAGTTTTTAACCACAAATTCATAGATCTAAACATCCATTTTATAAAAACCCGTTTTTGTATATAAATGGTCACAAATCTTCATAAAAACTCGTTTTTAGTTGTTAGATCGTACATGCAAAGAATATATGTTGTAAAAACAAAAGGTTTGAAAGATTTATACCGAGTAGAAAGTGATTTGAAGATGGTTAAAGTATTCTCTTGGTGATTTTTGACCCAAAATGCTAGAAATCGATTTTTAACCCAAATAGATGAAAGCTCCTTTCTTCCTTCTTGTTTATGAACGATTTGTGGGTGATTATTTTGGTGATGTTACTGTGTTTTTGGTGTGAAAAACCTCTGTAGATGAAGAGGAAGGTGGGTGTGCTCTTGAGAGAGATTTTGTAGAGAGAGAGTAAGCAAAGAGAGTGTTTGTGTGTTTTTGTGTTTTGTGTTTGTGAACCAAGTAGTTGTAGCAGGAAAATAGAGTACTTAGTGGACCTTAGAAAAGCCTTTGGGCATGTTTAACCCGGAGCCAAAGTGTTGGGCTCGGGTTTGAGTTCGTTTGGTTAAGTTTTTGAGTTAACAAAAATTCTGCTGGAATGCACCCCTTATGCGGCGCATAAGGTCCTTATGCGGCCCATTTGGGGCCAGTTTCAGCAATATTTCGTTTTTCGTTTGTTCCAACGTTAAGCATTTTCGTTAGTTAAAAGTTTCCGGTTATTTTAGATAGGAACTTAGGCAAGTTCACTAAGTGTTTTCTTGGTATTAGGATTCATTTTATGATTCCGATTTCGATTCCGACTCACACCCGTTTACGATACAAGTATAGATAGGATCAATTCATAGTTAACTCAAAGATAGAGAATGCGGTTTTCACCTGAAATTAGACGGTTGTCACATTCTCCCCGGGTTGAAAAGAATTTCGTCCCGAAATTTAGTTCGCCTAATCGGGAGGAAGAGTCCTTTAACAGATGTGGATACTTCTGACGGATCTGGTCTTCAAGTTCCCACGTGAATTCGTGACCTCGTCGGGAATTCCACCGATCCTTGACGATTGGGATACGACTCTGCTTGAGTTGTTCGATGAAGTTGAGCTTGTTGTCGATCTGGACCTCGTCCAGTGGAATGACAATGGTTTCATCCGATAAGCACTTTTTCAAGTGAGAAACATGGAAGACGTTGTGGATGTTAGAAAGAGCCTGCGGGAGTTGGAGTCGATATGCCACTGGGCCGATTCCTATCACCAACTTGGAATTCGAGGGGTTTCCTTCGGTTGTCAGCATAGCTCTTCTGCCGGGTACGAGATGTCTTCAGCCTTTCCCGAATGGTAGTGATTTTGTCGATGGTATCCAGGACGATATCGAGCCTTGTGAGTTGTCGATCTCCAGCTTCTAACCAACAAAGCGGTGACCGACATTTGCGTCCGTATAAGGCCTCGAACGGTGCACACTTGATGCTGGCGTGGTAGCTGTTGTTATAGGAAAACTCGACCAAAGGCAAGTGAGCGTCCCAACTTCCTCCGAAGTCAACTACACATGCTCTCAACATATCTTCAAGCGTTTGAATCGTCCTTTCACTCTGACCATCGGTCTGAGGGTGGTAAGTGGTGCTGAGGTCTAGTCGCGTCCCGAGCGATTTCTGAAGCGCGTTCCAAAACCGGGACGTGAATCGACTATCCCTGTCGGAGATAATGGAGAGAGGCGTTCCATGAGGAGAGACGATCTCGTTAATGTAAATCTGGGCGAGCTTCTCCATTGAATGGTTCTCTCGTACCGGTAGAAAGTGTGCAGATTTAGTCAATCGATCCACAATGATCCAAGTCATATCGTTACCCCTTGCCGTACGGGGCAGTTTGGTGATGAAGTCCATGGAGATCTGTTCCCACTTCCACATGGGAATCTCTGGCTGTTGCAGTAGACCTGAAGGTTTCTGATATTCTGCCTTGACCTTCGAGCAAGTAAGGCACTTAGCTACGTACAAGGCGATATCCTTCTTCATGCCCGGCCACCAGTAGTATTCCCGTAGATCCTTGTACAACTTGTCGGATCCCGAATGAATAGAGTATCTGGATCGGTGGTCGTCGTCCAAAATAAGCTTACGAAGGTCTTCGGCTCTCGGAATCCACGTTCGATTCTTGAAATAGTGGATTCCGTCCGGTTTGAGCTCGAACTCCTTTTCATGATTGTGTAGGGTTTCGTCCTTAAGGTTCTCGGGTTTCAATGCTTCCTACTGAGCTTTAGAAATTTGTGTTTGAAGGCTTGTCTGAACCTGAATTCCCAATGCTCTAACTCGAGATGGTTTTACCCTTTCCTCCCGACTCAGGGCGTCTACTACTACGTTTGCTTTACCCGGGTGGTATTTGATCTCGCAATCTTAGTCGCTTAAAAGTTCAATCCATCTCCGTTGTCTCATGTTGAGCATTTTCTGATCGAGGATGTTTTGGGTACTTTTGTGATCCGTGAACACCGTGCACTTAGTGCCGTACAAATAATGCCTCTAGATCTTTAATGTGAACACGACAGCTCCCAGCTCTAAGTCGTGTGTTGTATAGTTCTGTTCATGAACCTTCAATTGTCTCGAAGCGTATACGATGATCTTGTCCTTCTGCATAAGGACACACCCAAATCCCTGGTGAGACGCATCGCAAAACACTACGAAATTATCTGTACCCTCCGGTAGGGACAGAATCGGTGCGTGGCACAGTTCGTGTTTGAGTTTCTGGAAGGATTCGTCCTGATATTTTCCCCAATTGAAGTATTTATCCTTCTGAGTAAGTTCGGTTAGAGGTTTAGCGATTTTCGAGAAATTTTTAATGAATCTTCGGTAATAGCCTGCCAACCCTAGGAATTTCCGGATTTTCGTAGGAGTCGTTGGGGCTTGCCATTTCTCGATCGCTTCGATCTTTGCCAGATCGACATGAATTCCCTCTTGGTTGATCACATGACCAAGGAAGTGTACCTCTCGGAGCCAAAATTCGCACTACGAGAATTTGGCGTACAATTTCTAATCTCTAAGGAGTTCGAGGATGAGTTTCAAATGTTTCTCGTGGTTCTCCTTGTTCCTTGAGTAGATAAGGATGTCGTCAATGAATACGATGTCACACCCCGCTAAAGCGGAAACACGAGGTCCGAAGAGCAAGAGAATCATTACACGAGTTATAACAAAGATTTAACGGTTCAAGTCATTAAAATTTATGTTTGAAAAGTTCAAATGTTCAAAGACATAACCAAGATAAATAATGTTCAAGACAACAAATACATAACGAAATGTTTGATAAAATTCCCAAAATAAAATAGGTCTTCTCTCGAATTAAACTTCACATAATAATCCTGACCCGCCCGAGCAATGCACTTCATGACTTACGCTTAGTTTCCTGAAACATGAGATAAAGTGTCAAACTACATAACGTAGTGAGTGAGTTACAGTTTACAAGTTCTCTATAAAAGTTCCGACAAGTAAATATAAGAATAAATTTTTCTCAAAAGAAAGATAGCGGAAAAGGCGCTTAAAATATATATACTTTTAATGAAGATCCTAGTCAAATAGATCAACATTTAGAAAAGTGAAGTTGCGTAGCAATCGCAAAAATAATTATGTATATGCGTAAATAAGGTAACATATGATTTAAGAATTGTATCAACCACTTGGCATAATATAACGTAAGAGTTCACACTAAACCGATTAGCTGATCTGATCCGCCCCAACCTCGCACTATCTACGAAGTTTGTCTTTTCTAGTAATATGTACTTAGATTGCCATCTAAAGTAAGGAGTGACCTCTCCTAAGTATCGATACCCAAAATTACCAACGGCTTAAAGCTAATAGTGTGTAATGATCTGAAAACGGGGCAACTTATGTAATATTGTCAAAACTGATAGTAGGCACTTACGGAGTTTATATTCTCATCAAGGGTTGGAAGATATACAATCAAACAATCATAGTTTAAATCAAGTGCCGAAAGGGGGCAAGCCATAATGTAAAAATGTCAAAGAATGCCGAACGGGGCAATTAAAATAGTTTTACGCATATATGTGCAAATAACGTCAAATAGTTCATAAATGATCATGGTTCATAAAAGTCATAGTTCAAAAGCCTTAGATCTCATGTTTCACCCAAAAGAGTACTTAAAAGACATAAAGTAAAGGGGATGTAACTCACGGGTTGCGAAGGTAAAGTCTTGAGTGAAAAGAGAAGCGGAACATGTCGGGAATCAAAGACGACCTAAACACCCAAGTTTCGTGTAACTATAAGTATTACGATTTAAGTTATGTTAAAGTTCCATTTTAACATTTTTTGTATTAAATCTTTATACTTAGGTTCTGTCCAAAAGTTTTAATGCGGAAAACTTATGTGTTACGTCCTGCTTAAATAACATTTACTGTCCGATTAGCCCAATTATGTCTAAAAAGGGTCGATGTTCAAAGTCAACATGTTTAAGTTATAAAATAATTTGCTACTGAGTTTTAGGCGCATGTTACGGTGAAATTTGGGCAGCGCTTCCGCGCTATAACAATTTAGTCCATTTTACCAATTCACTTTCCAGCTTTAAACAACATTTCCTGTGACAAGTTTCAACAATGCATTAGTTTTTAATTATAAAACTTAACCAAACATATATTTTCACAAAAATCAATAATCTGTCCCAACTTGTAATAATCTGTGAAAGTTCATTAGTTCTTGAATCTTAACGTTTAAGTTATAAAAACGAAGTTTTCGTGTACAACAAGATCCAGACAGCGGCTGAAGATGCTCAGCCGCCGGCTGGACCTCAGCCGCCGGCTGGAGGCCTTCGGCCAGTTTCACCGTTTTGATATTTTTACGATTTTAAGGCATTTTAGTGGTAGATTTCGACATGCAACCGGTTCTTAATGAAATATAATCATTTTAGTGTCAAAATCACAGTTTCTTTTAGATCTTTAACACAAAAATGTAGATTTATTTGAAAAACCCGTTTTTGTAAGAAAAACGTTATAAATCTTTATAAAAACAACTTTTAAAGCCATGGATCGTCCATACAAGTGTTTATTTATGTAAAAACAGTAAAATAAAAGAAATCTACCGGATGAAAAAGCTTGATGACGGTTAGGAGAAGATTTAGAGCTCCAAAGGTGGTAGAAACTTCTTTAAAACGTTAACCCTTTTGACTCCTTGTTTGGTGGACGATTTGTATAAGTTTTTGTGGACGATTTTTGTGTTTATCTTGCTGTTTTAATGACTAAAGTTACTGGTTTTGGATGGATGTTCTTGAGAGATTAGAGAGAAAACAAATGTGTGTGTGTGTGTTGGTTTTTGAAAAGTGAAATGAAAGGGAGAGTAAAGGGGAGTGTAATACTGCCCTAGGGACTCCAAATGACAGTGTTTCTTGGTCCAATCCCGTGCTTGGGAATTAGCCAATCAATTTTCATGCAATAATGATTCATCAAGTCACTGGTCAGCTGGTTTTAGCCGTCGGCTGGGTTTATCCAGCCGCCGGTTGGGCCTCATGTGACAACCGTCAAAATTTCAGGTGCAATTCGTGTTCTATATCTCTTATATTGTCTATCGTGATCATTAACTGTACTTTTACCGGAAACCCGTCAATGTCGGAGTCAAACTCGGAATCAATTTATATAAGTCCTAATACCAAGAAAACACCCAAGAAACTTTCCTAAGTTCATAACGTACCATAATTGAAAACTTTCAGTTAACGAAAAGGTCCAACGAAACAAAACGCAAAAACGAAAAATCAGTAAAACACTGAAAAGGGGTCAGGACGCCGCACAAGGTGACCATGTGCGACGTCCTGAACGGACAGATTCAAAAATATCGAATTTTTAAAGCTTGTCTCGATTTGTACAAATTTTCAACCAACCAAAATCGGGACTAGACCTCACATTACTGCAGTTCTCAGTCCCAAAGAGCTATTATTACTTGCTTTACTATTTTCTTTTCGTTTTTCATTTTATAAAACATAAAACACACACAAACACATATTTTCTCTCATTTCTCTCCATTTTCTCTCAAGAACCACCACAAATACAGTGACTTTTAGCCATAAAAATCCATAAAATCATACATAAAAATCGTCCTAACATCAAAAGGAAGCAAGGAGGAACAAGTCTTTTCGGTTTGAAAGCATTTTCACCATTTTTGGAGCTCAAAACTCGTCTAAACCATCATCCAAGCAATTTCATCCGGTAGAAATCTTTCTCCTAACTATATTTACCGTTTTTATATGTTGCATGGATGATCTAAGTCACAAAAATGAGTTTTTATAAAGTTGTATAACACTTTTTATACAAAAACGGATTTTTAACCGAATAACAATTAGATCTATGAATTTATGGATAAAAGTTGTTTGGAAACTGTTAAAATGTCATATTAAAAAGTATCTACCGATTGCATGTCGGAATCTATGGCTTAACTAAACGTTTTTGCAAGAAAAATCGAAGTTTGTGAAAAACAGCGCACTGTGCGCCGTCCCAGTAGCCCAGGACGACGCAGCGGGACACAAAAGTGTTTTGTGCGCCGTCCCAGTGGTCATGAACGGCGCACAGCAGCTGTTGTCCTTCCCGAAAATCGTCGTTTTGACGTTTAAAACTTATGCATACGTTCTGGTTTTTCGTTACTGATAATTTGGGACTGAGAATGATGAAATGTTTATATTGTGACATTGTTATTGGACTTATTACATTTTTACGAACATGTTTAAATTGTATTATGTGATATATGTGTTTTGTTAGCGGGAAAGTGGTGAATATTTTGGATGTAAAATTTGGGCGCGGAAGCGCTGCTCAAATTTTGTTAGAAAATATAAACCACTTCAGCGACCAAAATATATCTATCATAATAATAAAAACGTTAACTTTGGACACTTTTCGGACTAAACATGACGATAACCGTTTCGGACTATTTTGGACAATTTGACCTTGACACTTAAAGTTTAAATAAAATTTCATCTATTATATATAATATCTAAATTAAATCATAACACTTAAACAATCTTGGTATTCTTTAGGCTTTCTGTGATTCCCGGCACGCTTTCCGACCGTTTTCCGATCTTACGTTATCTTGGCAACCCGTGAGTTACATCCCCGTAAGTGCCTACTATCAGTTTTTAGACAAAATTACATAAGTTGCCCCGTTTTCAGTTCAGTTCATTACACACTATTAGCTTTAAGCCGTTGGTAATTATGGGTATCGATACTTAGGAGAGGTCACTCCTTACTTTAGATGGCAATCTAAGTACATATTACTAAGTACAGACAAACTTCGTCGATAGTGCGAGGTTGGGGCGGATCAGACCGGTTAATCGGATTAGTGTGAACTCTTACGTTATATTATGCCAAGTGGTTGATACAATTCTTAAATCATATGTTACTTTTACTTACGCATATACATATTTATCGTCTTACACATGTGGATTATTCCACCACGGAGGTAATGACAACACATACTTATCGTCTTACACATGTGGATTATTCCACCGCTAAGGTAATGACAACATATATTTATCGTCTTGCTTCGCAACTTGACTTTTTCCAAATATTGATCTATTTTTCTATGATCTACTTTAAAAGTATATATATTTTAAGCGCTTTTATCCGCTATCTTTCTTTTAAGAAAACTTGATACTTATATATACTTGCCGGAACTTTTTTTCGAAACTTTTGTCAAGAACTTATAAACTGTAACTCACTCACTACGTTATGTAGTTTGACACTTTATCTCATGTTTCAGAAACTAAGCGTAAGTCATGAAGTGCATTGCTCGGGCGGGTCAAGAATGTTATGTGGAGTGTAATTCGGGAGAAGATCTATTTTGGGGATTTTATTAAACATGTTATTATGTAATCGTTGTCTTGAACATTGTTATCTTGGTTATGTCTTTTGAACAATTGAACTTTTCGAACTTTAATTTTAAATGACTTGAACCGTTGACTTCAGTTATAACTCGTGTAATGATTCTCTTGCTCTTCGCACCTCGTGTTTCCGCTTTAGCGGGGTGTGACACCTCAACCGCTGGCTGAAAGCCTTAAGCCATCGGCTGGATGGCTTTCCCAGCTTGGTGTCGTTTTAAGTTTTCCGTCATTGTTAAGTGTGGACTAGAGTTTTATATTAGTTCCCGTTATGAACTTAGTCAAGTTCATAGTATAGTTTCTTGGTGTTAGGATTTATAGGTTGATTCCGACTTCGGTTCTGACACAATTACCGTCACAATAAAGTACGAACAAGAATGACACAATCATAATAAAATACGACTAAGGATTTGCACAGATATAATAAATGAGAATCACCTGAATTTTGGACGGTTGTCACATTCTCCCCGGGTTGAAAGGAATTTCTTCCCGAAATTTGATTCCTCCCATCAGGAAGAAGTGTCTTTGAACAGATGTGGATACTTCTGACAGATTTGGTCCTCACGTTCTCAAGTAAATTCATGACCACGTCGGGAATTCCACCGAACTTTGACAATAGGAACACGACTTTGCCTGAGTTGTTTGACCTCGCGGTCCATAACTTCAAGTGGTTCTTCGATAAAGTTGAGTTTGTTGTCGATCTTGACCTCGTCGAGTGGAATGACGATGGTCTCATCAGACAAGCACTTTTTCAAGTGCGAGACATGGAATACGTTGTGAACGTTGGAGAGGATCTGCGGGAGTTGGATTCGATACGCTACTGGGCCGATTCGCTCTATTACCTCGAACGGTCTGGTGTACCTCGGGCTTAGCTTGCCGCGCTTCCCGAAGCGGACTACCCCCTTCCATGGCGATAATTTGAGAAGCACTCTATCGCCAACATGGAATTCGAGGGGTTTCCTTCGGTTATCGGCGTAGCTCTTCTAACGAGTACGGGATGTCTTTAGACTTTCCCGGATGGTGGTGATCTTGTCGATGGTCTCCTGGACGATGTCGAGCCTCGTAAGTTGTCGATCGCCAGCTTCTAGCCAACAAAGCGGTGACCGACACTTGTGTCCATATAAGGCCTCGAACGGTGCACACTTGATGCTGGCATGGTAGCTGTTGTTGTAGGAAAACTCGACCAAAGGGAGGTGAGCATACCAACTTCCTCCGAAGTCAACTACGCATGCTCTTAGCATGTCCTCAAGCGTTTCGATCGTCCTTTCACTCTGACCATCGGTCTGAGGGTGGTAAGCGGTGCTAAGGTCTAGTCGCGTCCCAAGAGATTTCTGAAGTGCGTCCCAAAAGCGGGACGTAAATCGACTATCCCTGTCGGAGATAATGGAGAGAGGTGTTCCGTGGCGAGAGACGATCTCGTTGATGTAGATTTGAGCGAACTTTTCCATCGAGTGGTTTTCTCGTACCGGTAGGAAATGAGCAGATTTCGTCAGTCGGTCCACGATTACCCAAATCGTGTCATTACCCCTTGCCGTACGGGGAAACTTAGTGATGAAGTCCATGGAGATCTGTTCCCACTTCCACATGGGAATCTCCGGTTGTCGCAGTAGACCTGAAGGCTTCTTATATTCCCCCTTGACCTTCGAGCAAGTGAGGCACTTAGCTACGTACAAGGCGATATCCTTCTTCATGCCCGGCCACCAATAGTATTCCCGAAGGTCCTTGTACAATTTGTCGGATCCAGGGTGAATAGAATATCGGGAACGGTGGCCCTCGTCCAGAATTAGCGTACGAAGATCTTCGGATTTTGGAATCCATGCTCGGCCCTTGAAGTAGAGGATTCCGTCGGATTTGCGTTCGAACTCCTTTTCGTGATTGTGCAATGTCTCGACCTTAATGTTCTCGGGTTTCAACGTTTCTCGCTGAGCTCTGGCGATTTGCGTTTTCAGACTTGTCTGAATCTGAATACCCAATGCTCTAACTCGAGATGGCTTTACCCTTTCCTTCCGACTCAGGCCATCTGCTACTACGTTTGCTTTACCCGGGTGGTATTTGATCTAGATCGTAGTCACTTAGCAGTTCTATCCATCTACGTTGCCTCATGTTGAGCATTTTCTGGTCCAAAAAGTGTTGAAGACTCTTATGATCCGTGAAAACCGTGCACTTAGTGCCGTACAAGTAGTGTCTCTAGGTCTTTAGTACGAACACAACGGCTCCCATTTCTAAGTCGTGTAGTTCTGCTCGTGTACCTTGAGCTTCCTTGAAGCATATGCGATGACTTTGTCCTTCTGCATAAGGACACACCCAAGTCCTTGGTGGGATGCATCGCAAAACACTACGAAATTATCCCTGCCCTCCGGTAGGGACAAGATTGGTGTGTGACAAAGTTGGTTTTTAAGCTTCCAGAAGGATTCGTCATGTTCTCTTCCCCAAATGAAGTCCTTGTCTTTCTGGGTGAGCTCGGTAAGAGGCTTAGCGATCTTCGAGAAATTCTCGATAAACCTTCGATAGTAGCCAGCCAACCCTAGGAATTAACGGATTTCCGTAGGAGTCGTCGGGGCTTTCCATTTCTCGATCGCTTCGATCTTTGCTGGGTCTACATGAATTCCTTCTTGGTTGACCACGTGACCAAGGAAATGTACTTCCCGGAGCCAAAATTCACACTTTGAGAACTTGGCGTACAGTTTCTGATCTCTAAGGAGTTCTAAAATGAGCTTTAGATGTTTCGCATGATCTTCCTTATTCCTTGAGTATATAAGGATGTCGTCTATGAATACGATTACGAATTTGTCTAGATATGGCCTACACACTCTGTTCATTAGGTCCATGAACATTGTTGGTGCGTTGGTCAGACCAAATGGCATGACGAGGAATTGGTAATGACCGTAACGAGTTCGAAATGCGGTTTTTGGGATGTCGGTCTCACTGAATCGAACCTGATGATAACCCGAACGGAGGTCGATTTTTGAGAAATAAGTTGCACCCTGCAACTGGTCGAACAGATCATCGATCCTCGGGAGTGGGTATCGGTTCTTGACGGCCAGCTTGTTCAGTTCACGATAATCAATGCACATACGAAAGGATTCGTCTTTCTTTTTAACGAAGAGAATTGGGGCTCCCCAGGGGGACGAGCTTGGACGAATAATACCATGATCTAAAAGTTCCTGTAGCTGTTTAGATAGCTCTTGCATTTCCGGTGGGGCCAGACGATACGGTGTCTTGGCGACCGGTGTTGCGCCAGGAACTAGGTCTATCCGGAATTCCTCTTGTCGATGTGGCGGTAGCCCGGGTAAATCTTCGGGAAAGACTTCAGGGTGATCCTTGACTACTGGGATATCTTGTACTCGGTTCCCTTTGGGTTTACGTTCGACAACGTGAGCGAGGAATGCGTCACAGTCCTTCTCGAGGTACTTGCGCATTTTTATGGAGGACATGATACAGAGTTGTCGTCCAGGTTTGTCTCCTTGAACAACTAGATTTTCACTGTCTGAGAGAGGAATACGAATAAGTTTGTCGAAACAGACGATCTCGGCTCGAAAACGAGATAGCTAGTCCATTCCGACGATAATGTCAAAGCTTTTCAGCTCGATAGGAATTAAATCTATGGGGAAGGTTTTGTCAGATGGCATATGGAAGATCCTAAGATTATATCCTTGGCTTTGAACTCTTAGCCATTAGCCTATTCGATGGTAAAGCTATCCTTAAGATCTGTAGATTCTATGTTAATGAGGGGTCTAAATTCTAAGGAAACAAAGCTTCTTTCAGCTCCCGAATCGAATAGTACGGAAGCAAAGTGGTCGTTGATAGAAAACGAACCCGTAACTGCATTTGGGTCCTGACGTGCCTCCTCGGCTGTAAGTGCAAAAGCACGACCTCGTCCTTGCACACCCTGATTCTGCTGAGCTCGATGCAGCTTAGGGCAGGTGTTCCGGAGATGTTGGTCGCTCCCGCACTCGAAGCATGTCGGCTTCTGACCCTGGTTGATCGTCTTGTCTTGGCAGTACCTGGAAAAGTGGCCCACCTTCTGGCATTTGAGGCAAGTCGGGCAGTTACCGGTGTGGTGGTAACGGCACTTGTCACATTTGGGGTGTGGACCAGTGTAAGGCCGGGGTCCAAAAGGTTGTGCAGGTGCAGCGGTCACAGCATAATTTCGGGTGGTCCTGGCTTTCTTGTTTCTGTCGCTTCTCCTCGGGGTCTGCTCCGATTTCCTTTTCTCACCCGACTCCTTCTTGGAAGATGAAGGAGCGGTGAGGAGATTGCTGGTGAGTCTGTGAGCTAAGATGATTGCACTCTGAAGTGTCTGGGGTTCAGCTGAAATGACCATGCCTCGGATTTACGGAACGAGACCGGAGATGTAAAGGTCAATCCGGTTCTCCTCAGGGGTCACTAACCTTGGGACTAGCCGGGCGAGCTCGTGGAACAGGGTGGTGTACCCTTCGATGTCGTTGCCGATCATCTTGTGGTCCCAAAGCTCTGCCTCGAGCTTCTTGATTTCCCCTCTTGGGCAGTACTATTCGATCAACAGGTTCTTGAAGGTGTTCCAGGAAAGAGCATAGGCAGTTTCACGCCCTCGGGTTTGGACCACGCTGTTCTACCACGATAAGGCTCTGCCATGGAACACGCAGGAGGCGTACTCCACTTTGTTGGCTTCAGCACATCGGCTGATGTGCAGGACTGATTCGATACTCTCGAATCATTGGAGCAGTCCTACAACACCAATCGTTCCGTGAAACGCCTTTGGCTTACAAGCCATGAAGCTCTTATAGTTGCAAGCAAGAAGGTTTCGGTTCTGGTTCTGGTTCTAGTTCTGGTCTTGTTGCTGTTGTTGTTGCTTTTGCTGCTGCTGGTTGTTGTTGACATTGGCATTGATCCCAGCAGTGATCTGAGCGATCATGTTGGGCATAGCCGCGTTGAGTTGGGCAGCGACCTGCTCGGCGATGAGGCTATCATTGGAGCGTTTGGGTGCCATGATTCTGTAACAGAAAAGAGAAAGGTTTAGAACGCACGAATAGAATGCGACAAGAATTCAATTCAATGCACAATGACAATGATAACGCAAGAGTAATATAGAAGAATAATAGCACACACACGATAATGATTCAAGAGATAATAATAATGTAAAAATAATAATGTAAAGATTCACACGACAAAGACAAGTATAGATAATAAGGGCAGAAAGTTTCCATTAATCATAATAAGTTGAGTACATAGTTCGGAATGGAAAAGATCAAGTACGGGTACAATACATAGGAAATAAAATAAGAAATGGCCTTGAGTTGTGTACAATGGAAAATTACAACTCAAGCCTACAGTACAAATACAAGGAAGAAATGACTAATGGCGCCTCTCCAGAAACATCTTGGCCACCATGACTGCGATCAAAGTCCCCATAACCATACACGCCCCAACGAGACGCTGCACAGTTCGTGTCGTGGCTTGAGCCGAGGCGATGACCCCCATCGACTGCTCGGACAACTGATGCGCAGCATCGGTGACTTCACTCAGGAGGAGTCCCTGCTGCTGGGCCTCCGCGGAAAGTCCCTGAACCTCTCGGTGGAGGTGCAAGAATGCGGCATGAGGGGGAAGCTGAGGAGTAGGCGGCATCCTCTGCCTAGTTGCTTCTCCGTCACGAGCACGCTGCATTTCTTCACGCTCCAGTTGTCGCTCCCACGTATAGTGGTCCAACATGGACGTACGTGGAGCCTCGGGGTAGGGATCTCCAAATGGTAAGTGTGGAGGGGCGGGTCGGGATGGACCGGCTTGCTGTCCGGCCATCCGATCCGGTAGGCGGCCAGGGAGGATGACCTGCTTACGCGCGATCAACCTAGTGCGTGGCCCCTGATACTGGGGTGGTGCTGCGACGGGCACCGGTGGGGGAGGTGGAAGCATAGTCCTCGGGCTGGACCCGATACTGCTAGAGATCGCCATGGAGGTATCCTTCGTTGTGTCCGTCGTCTGATGATGCTGACTTTCTGAGGCTCGGGAGAGCGAGCGGGATTGAGATCGAGAAGGTGATTGCGAACGGGATGGCTGCGACATGACGGATCTGCGGATATAGAGTTACATAAGTACGGGGGAAACTAAAATAGGAAAAGCGTAAATAAAGCGCATGCACGGGTCAGTTATGTGAGAATCGGGAATCGATAAGACCGGGAATTTTTCGACTCAAAACCGTTAACAATAGCAATTACTTTCCGTTCTTGCATAATTCATTTTGAACTAAGCATGGTTGATCAAGTCATGCGTAGTTGAAAAAGACAATCATGCAATTGCGGAATTAATATACTAAAGTTTGAAATCGAAAAAAAATGATTTTTCTGAAAAGCCTTGGTTATAGTTTGGTTTCGAAAATGTTTTGAAAATTTTTAAAACCGTTTTCACTATAACCTGTGCTCTGATACCAAGTCTGTCACACCCCGCTAAAGCGGAAACACAAGGTACGAAGAGCAAGAGAATCATTACACGAGTTATAACAAAGATTTAACGGTTCAAGTCATTAAAATTTAAGTTTGAAAAGTTCAAATGTTCAAAGACATAACTAAGATAAATAATGTTCAAGACAACAAATACATAATGAAAGTTTGATAAAATTCCCAAAATAAAATAGGTCTTCTCCAGAATTAAACTTCACATAATAATCCTGACCCGCCCGAGCAATGCACTTCATGACTTACGCTTAGTTTCCTGAAACATGCGATAAAGTGTCAAACTACATAACGTAGTGAGTGAGTTACAGTCTACAAGTTCTCGATAAAAGTTCCGACAAGTAAATATAAGAATAATTTCTCAAAAGAAAGATAGCGGAAAAGGCGCTTAAAATATATATACTTTTAATGAAGATCCTAGTCAAATAGATCAACATTTAGAAAAGTCAAGTTGCGGAGCAATCGCAAAAATAAGTATGTATATGCGTAAATAAGGTAAAATATGATTTAAGAATTGTATCAACCACTTGGCATAATATAACGTAAGAGTTCACACTAAACCGATTAACTGATCTGATCCGCCCCAACCTCGCACTATCTACGAAGTTTGTCTGTTCTAGTAATATGTACTTAGATTGCCATCTAAAGTAAGGAGTGACCTCTCCTAAGTATCGATACCCATAATTACCAACGGGTTAAAGCTAATAGTGTGTAATGATCTGAAAACGGGGAAACTTATGTAATATTGTCAAAACTGATAGTAGGCACTTACGGAGTTTATATTCTCATCAAGGGTTGGAAGATATGCAATCAAACAATCATAGTTTAAATCAAATGCCGAAAGGGGGCAAGCCATAATGTCAAAATATCAAAGAATGCCGAACGGGGCAATTAAAATAGTTTTACGCATATATGTGCAAATAACGTCAAATAGTTCATAAATGATCATGGTTCATAAAAGTCATAGTTCAAAAGCATTAGATCTCATGTTTCCCCCAAAAGAGTACTTAAAAGACATAAAGTAAAGGGGGTGTAACTCACGGGTTGCGAAGGTAAAGTCTTGAGTGAAAAGAGAAGCGGAACACGTCGGGAATCAAAGAAGACCTAAACACCCAAGTTTCGTGTAAGTATAAGTATTACGATTTAAGTTATGTTAAAGTTCCATTTTAACATTTTTAGTATTAAATCTTTATACTTAGGTTCTGTCCAAAAGTTTTAATGCGGAAAACTTATGTGTTACGTCGTGCTTAAATAACATTAGTGTCCGATTAGCCCAATTATGTCCAAAAAGAGTCGATGTTCAAAGTCAACATGTTTAAGTTATAAAATAATTTGCTACTGAGTTTTAGGCGCATGTTACGGTGAAATTTGGGCAGCGCTTCCGCGCTATAAAAATTTAGTCCATTTTACCAATTCACTTTCCCGCTTTAAACAACATTTCCAATGACAAGTTTCAACAATGCATTAGTTTTTAATTATAAAACTTAACCAAACATATATTTTCACAAAAATCAATAATCTGTCCCAACTTGTAATAATCTGTGAAAGTTCATTAGTTCTTGAATCTTAACGTTTAAGTTATAAAAACGAAGTTTTCGTGTACAGCAAGATGCAGACAGCGGCTGAAGATGCTCAGCCGCCGGCTGGACCTCAGCCGCTGGCTGAACATCTTCAGCCGCCGGCTAGTGGCCTTCGGCCAGTTTCACCGTTTTGATATTTTTTTGATTTTAAGGCATTTTAGTGGTAGATTTCGACATGCAATCGGTTCTTAATGAAATATAATCATTTTAGTGTCAAAATCACAGTTTCTTTTAGATATTTAACACAAAAAAATAGATTTATTTGAAAAACCCATTTTTGTAAGAAAAACGTTATAAATCTTTTTAAAAACAACTTTTAAAGACATGGATCGTCCATGAAAGTGTTTATTTATGTAAAAACAGTAAAATAAAAGAAATGTACCGGATGAAAAAGCTTGATGACAGTTTGGAGAAGATTTAGAGCTCCAAAGGTGGTAGAAACTTCTTTAAAACGTTAACCCTTTTGACTTCTTGCTTGTTGGACGATTTGTATAAGTTTTTGTGGACGATTTTTGTGTTTATCTTGCTGTTTAAATGGCTAAAGTTACTGGTTTTGGATGGATGTTCTTGAGAGATTAGAGAGAAAACAAATGTGTGTGTGTGTGTTGGTTTTTGAAAAGTGAAATGAAAGGGAGAGTAAAGGGGAGTGTAATATTGCCCTAGGGATTCCAAATGACAGTGTTTCTTGGTCCAATCCCGTGCTTGGGAATTAGCCAATTAATTTTCATGCAATAATGACTCATCAAGTCACTGGTCAGCGGGTTTTAGCCGCCGGCTGGGCTTATCCAGCCGCCGGCTGGGCCTCAGCCGCTGGCTGAAAGCCTTCAGCCATCGGCTGGATGGCTTTCCCAGGTTGGTGTCGTTTTAAGTTTTCCGTCATTGTTAAGTGTGGTCTAGAGTTTTATATTAGTTCCCGTTATGAACTTAGTCAAGTTCAAAGTATGTTTCTTGGTGTTAGGGTTTATAGGTTGATTCCGACTTCGGTTCCAACACAATTACCGTCACAATAAAGTACGAACAAGAATGACACAATCATAATAAAATACGACTAAGGATTTGCACAAATATAATAAATGAGAATCACCTGAATTTAGGACGGTTGTCACATACGATCACGAATTTATCCAAATACTTTCTACACACCCAGTTCATCAGATCCATGAACACCGCCTGTGCGTTGGTCAGACCAAATGGCATGACGAGAAATTCGTAATGTCCGTATCGAGTTCGGAAAGCGGTTTTAGGGATGTCGGTCTCACTGACTCGAACCTGATGATAACCCGAACGGAGGTCGATCTTAGAGAAATAAGTTGCACCCTGCAATTGGTCGAACAGATCATCGATCCTCGGGAGTGGGTATCGGTTCTTGACGGTCAGCTTGTTCAGTTCACGATAATCGATGCACATACGAAAGGATCCGTCTTTCTTTTTAACGAAGAGGATTGGGGCTCACAAGGGGGACGAGCTTGGGCGAATCGGACCATGATCTAGAAGTTCCTACAGCTGTTTTGACAATTCTTGCATTCAGGTGGTGCCAGACGATACGGTGTCTTGGCAACCGGTGTTGCGCCAGGAACGAGGTCTATTCGAAACTCTACTTGTCGATGTGGCGGTAGCCCGGGTAGATCCTCAGGAAAGACCTCTGGATGATCCTTGACTACCGGGATATCTTGTACTCGGTTCTCCTTAGGTTTACGTTCGATGACATGTGCTAGGAATGCATCGCAGTCCTTTTTTAGGTATTTGAGCATTTTGATTATGGAGACGATGCGGAGTTGTTGCCCAGGTTTATCCCCTAGTACAACAAGGGTTTCACCGTCTGATAGAGGGATACGAATGATTTTGTCGAAACAGACGATCTCGGCCCGGAACCGAGATAACCAGTTCATTCTGACGATAATGTCAAAGCTTTTCAGCTCTATCGGGATCAAGTCGATGGGGAAAGTTTTATCAGCTAGGCATATTGAACATCCTAAGATTATATCCTTAGCCTCGAATTCTTGACCATTAGCGTACTCTATAGTGAAGCTATCCTTAAGAACTTTAGATCCTAAATTAATGAGGGGTCTAAATTCTAAGGATACGAAGCTTCTTTCGGTTCCTGAATCGAACAATACTGATGCATAGTGGTTGTTTACAGAAAACGTACCGTTCACCGCGTTCAGGTCCTGTCGGGCCTCCTCAACTGTGAGTGCGAAAGCACGTCCTCGGCCTCGCCCGCCTTGGTTTGTTTGGGCGTTCTGGAGTCTAGGGCAGGTGTTACGGAAGTGTTGGTCACTTCCACACTCGAAGCACACCGGCTTCTTGCCTTGGACCACTGTTTTCTCCGAACCGTACCTAGCGAAGTGCCCCACCTTTTGGCACTTTAGACACATCGGGCAGTTCCCGTGGTGGTGGAAGTTGCACTTGTTTCACTTGGGGTGTGCCCCGTATAGGTTCGGGTTCCAGCTGGTGGTGGTGGTGGTGCAGCAGTCACCGCGTAATTGCTGGTGGTTTTGTTCTTCTTGTTTATGTCACTCCTTTGGGGGTTTGTTCGGATTTCCTTGTCTCTCCTCCCTCCTTCTTGGAGGATGTTGGGGTGGAGAGGAGGTTGCTGGTGAGTCGGTGCGCCAGAAGGATTGCGCTTTGGAGTGTTTGGGGTTCTGCTGAGATGACCATTCCTCGGATCTCAGGAACGAGACCGGAGATATATCGATCAATACGGTTCTCTTCGGGAGTTACTAGCCTCGGAACCAGTCAGGCCAGCTCGTGGAATCGGGTAGTGTACCCTTCGATGTCGTTTCCGACCATCGTGTGATCCCAAAGCTCAGCCTCGAGCTTCTTAATTTCTCCCTTAGGACTGTACTCCTCAATCAGGAGGTTCTTGAATTGATCCCAGGAGAGAGCATTGGCAGTTTCACGCCCTCTGGTTCTGACTACACTGTTCCACCAAGTCAGGGCTTTTCCGTGTAGTACGCAGGAGGCGTACTCCACCTTGTCAGCTTCGGCACACCTGCTGATGTGCAGGACTGATTCGATGCTCTCGAACCAGGACACAAGCCCTACAGCACCAGTGGTGCCGTGAAACTCTTTAGGCTTTAATGCCATAAAGCTCTT
The DNA here is from genome assembly GCA_910822075.1 of Senecio squalidus. NCBI lineage: Eukaryota > Viridiplantae > Streptophyta > Magnoliopsida > Asterales > Asteraceae > Senecio > Senecio squalidus. The sequence goes on from CAJVGC010000432.1 coordinate 36,798,070, forward strand.
GTAGTTACAGATGGGAGGGTTTTGGTGGCCTCCCTGATGTTGTTGTTGTTGTTGCTGCTGCTGTTGTTGTTGTTGCTGATTGTTGTTAACGTTGTTGTTTATCCCAGCAGTGATCGGAGCGATCATGTTGGGCATGGCAGTGTTTAGCTGAGCAGCGACCTGCTCGGCTATGAGGCTAGCGTTGGAGCGTTTAAGTGCCATGATTCTACAACAGACAAAGGAAAACAATTTAGAACGCACGAATAGGAATAAGCGATAAGAATAATGGATAATAACAATGATGCGCAAGAGTAATCTGGAAGGATGAATGACATGCGTACGATAACGATTAATGAATAATAAAATAGTTCAACGATATAGACAAGTACATAAATAAAAGTAGGAATTCATTCAAATAACAAAATATTCGGTTACAAGGTTCATAATAAGAAATGTTCAAACACTAATACAATACATCATAAAATAAGATACGAACTAGCTTCAAGTCGTGTACATAGGGAAAATTACGACTTGAGCTTACAATACGGTACATAAATAAATGACTAAGGACGCATCTCTAGAAACATCTTCGTCACAATGACCGCAATCAGGGTCCCCATGATCAGGCATGCGCCCACGAGAAGCTGCACAGTCCTGGCTGTGGCTTGAGTCCACGCGATGACTCGCATCGACTGCTCCGACAGCTGCTGTGCGGCATCGGAGACTTCACAGAGGAGAAGACCCTGCTGTTGGGCCTCCTCGGAAAGTCCCTGGAGCTCGCGGTGGAGTTGCAGAAACGATGCTGGTGGGGGAGACCGCAAGTTAGGCGGCATCATAGGTCTAGAAGGTCTGGCGTCCTCGGCACGCTGCCTCTCCTCTAGGAACTTTCGCTCCCAATGGTACCGATCCATAGTTGGCGTACGTGATGCACCTGCGTACGGATCTACGAATGGCATATCGGGAGGAGCGGGTTTGGATGAGTCGGGAGTCTGTCCCATCATCCTATCAGGCAGACGACCAGGAAGGACAACCTGCTTACGTGTTGTCAGTCTCGTACGAGGTCCATGCTGCTGAGGGGGTGCGGAAACAGGCACCGGGGGAGCGGGTGGAAGTACGATCCTCGGACTGGATGTACCGATGCTGCTGGAGAAAGCCATCGAGCTCTCCTCGGTAGGGTCAGTGGTATGGTGATGTTGGCTTTCGGATGCAGCGCGGTCTTCGGAAGCCCCTCGCGAAGAAGCGGCCCGTGAGAGTGAGCGAGACTGGGATCGAGATGGTGATCGGGAATGGGATGACTGAGACATGACGGATCTGCGAATAATGAGTTACGTGAGTAAAGGGGAAAAATAAGGAAAAAGGTAAATGAAAGTGCATTCATGGGTCAGTCACGTGAGAATCAGGAATGGATAAGACCGAGAATTTTTCGACTCGAAAACCGTTTAACGATAGCAATTACTTTCCGTTCTCGCATAATTTATTTTGAACTAGGCGTAGTTGATCAAGTTACGCGTAGTTAAAGGCAAATCATGCAATTGCGAAATTAATCTACTAAAGTTTGAAAGCTCGTGAAATGATTTTTCCGAAAAAGCCTTGGTTATAGTTTGGTTTTGAAAATTCTTTTAAAAAATTTTAAAACCGTTTTCACTATAACCTGTGCGCTGATACCAAGTCTGTCACACCCCGCTAAAGTGGAAACAAGAGGTGCGAAGAGAAACGATATCATTACACGAGTTATAATTAAAGCATACGGTTTCAAGTCATTACGATAGAAAATAAGAGTTTACAAGTTGAAAATAACCAAGCATTTAACGTGTTGCATAACAAAAGTACATAATCAATTGTTTAACAAAATTCCCAAATAGTTAAATAGGTCTTCTCCCAATTCTTGAATTCACGTGACATGCCTGACCCATCCATAGTATGCACTTCGTGTCCTTACATTTGCTTTCCTGAAAACATGAGAAAAAGTGTCAAACTACAAAAGTAGTGAGTGAGTTACAGTTTTCTAGTCCTCGACTAAAAATAGTTTGAGTCAAGTATAACAATACTTAAATAGTTGTGATAAGTAGAACAATACTTAAAAGATAGTTGCGTACAATAAACGTTGCTCAAAAGATAGTTGCGAACCATAAACGTTGCTCAAAAGATAGTTACGAACAATAAACGTTGCTCAAAAGATAGTTGCGAACAATAAACGTTGCTCAAAAGATAGTCGCGAACAATAAACGTTGCTCAAAAGATAGTTGCGAACCACAAACAATTGATTGAAATCATGTATAACGACTACTTGGCATAATATAACTTAAGTGTTCACACTAAACCGTTTAACCAACCGCGAAGCCCCTTACCCCGCACTACTTACGGAGAGTCGTGTTCGATCGAGTAATATGTACTTAAGTTGCCGCCTAAGAAAGGAACGGTTATTTCCTAAGTATCGATACCCATAGTTACTAGACGGCTTAACAAAGCTAATAGTGTGTGTTGCTAAAATGGGACCTCATGTTATTTGAAAACTAGTAGTAGTCACTTAAGAAGCATGTTATATATCCCTCAAGAGTCACGTTAGTTATACGATCAATCAATGTTCAAACGAGTGCCGAGTATGGCAATATAATAAGTTGCATACAAGTGTCGAGTGTGGAAATAAAAATAGTTTCATACCAGTGTCGAGAGTGGCAATAAAATATGTTTGGTTCTCATGTTTCCCCCAAAATAATCATTTAAAAACAGTAAATAAAAGTGGGGTTGTAACTCACGGTTTGCTTAAGATGCTACGAGTGCGGAACGAAGTCGAAACGGGTCAGAATCACGGAACTCCTATATTAATACCAAAATTGAATGAGTACGAATGTTTATAAGTTTATAATGTCGTTAGCCAACGAAAATGCTTTTAATATAATATGTCTACTGAAAATCGGGCATCGCTTCCGCGCCAAAATCTGTAAGTCCAATTTTTAAACACTTTCCCGCTTAACGATTTTTATAAACATAATTCATATATTTATACCAAACACAATGTTATATAAACTTGTTCAATTAGTCCCTTTATGCATAAGTTAAGCTCGTTACAGGTTATTTAACTTGGTTTCAAGGAATAAGCTCAAGGTTGCGTTAAATAGCCGAAACAACCCATTTCCCAGGAAACTCGGTCAGGAATGCGCCGCATAAGGGACCTTATGCGCCGCATTCTGACACCAGGGTTCTTGGGGAAATCGTTTTGTTGCTCAAAAATGTTATTTTGGTGGTGGATTTCGACATGCAACTATCGATACACACAAATACTTGATGTTTTACAGTTTATATTGAGTTTTTAACAACAAATCCATAGATCTAAACGTCCATTTTATAAAAACCCGTTTTTGTATTTAAATGGTCACAAATATTCATAAAAAATCTTTTCTAGTTGTTAGATCGTACATGCAAAGAGTATATATTATAAAAACAGATGATTTGAAAGGTTTATACCGAGTAGATAGTGATTTGAAGATGGTTGAAGTATCCTCTTGGTGATTTTTGACCCAAAATGCTAGAAATTGATTTTTAACCCAAATGAATGAAAGATCCTTTCCTCCTTCTTGTTTATGAACGATTTGTATGTGATTATTGTGGTGATGTTACTGTGTTTTTGGTGTGAAAAACCTCTGTAAATGAAGAGGGAGGTGGGTGTGTTCTTGAGAGAGCTTTTGTAGAGAGAGAGTAAACAAAGAGAGTGTTTGTGTGTGTGTGTTTTGTGTTTGTGAACCTAGTAGTTGTAGTAGGAATATAATGGACTTACTGGACCTTAGAAAAGCCTTTGGGCATGTTTAACCCGGAGCCAAAGTGTTGGGCTCGGGTTTGAGTTCGTTTGGTTAACTTTTTGAGTTAACAAAAATTCTGCTGGACTGCACCCCTTATGCGGCGTATTTGGGGCCAGTTTCAGCAATATTTCGTTTTTCGTTTGTTCCAACGTTAAGCATTTTCGTTAGTTGAAAGTTTCTGGTTATTTTAGATAGGAACTTAGGCAAGTTCACTAAGTGTTTTCTTGGTATTAGGATTCATTTTATGATTCCGATTTCGATTCCGACTCACACCCATTTACGATACAAATATAGATAAAATCAATTCATAGTTAACTCAAAGATAGAGAATGCGGTTTTCACCTGAAATTAGACGGTTGTTACAAAACGATTGGTACACTTGTTGTTACGTCTCTTACACATGTTCTAACCCTATTAGACCTCCCTACATTGCAGTAAACAAAATTACAAACACCATATCACTCATCTCTCTCTCACACAACTTACAAACACAAACACACACTCAATACACACACCTCATATTTTCTCTCTAAAACTCCATCAATTCCAGTAACTTGGCAGCGGAAAATCACCATAAAAACGTCATAAAAATCATGCTAACAAGCAAGGGTAACAAGGAGTTTTAATTATTGGGATTTCATAAACGTTTTCCTACATTTTTGAAGCTAAAAATCGTCACCAAGACTCTCCAAGCTTCATTCCCTCATTTCCCTCCGGTATAGACCTTTCTACTCAATGTTTTTATATAAAAATCATCTTGCATGTAAGATCTAACACTTAAAAATATGATATTTGAAGTTTTATAACCCATTTACATACAAAACGGGTTTTTTTTATAAATCATTACTAAAAACTTAGTATTTACGGGTAAAAACTTGAACTGTCTTTTATAATGAAATGTAGTGTTTTTATCATTACATGTCTAAATCCACCACCAAAATACGAAATTCCAACACGAAAACGATTTTTGACAAAATAGAGGAACTGATCTCAGTTTCGCTAACGTAACTATAGTTTCGCTAATGTAACTATAGTTACGCTAGCGTAACTACAGTTACGTTGGCGTAACTACAGTTACGCTACGTAACTGAGATCAGGTTCAGAAATCGTAACTATTTCGCTGTAAAACGTAACTTTAAGCTCGATATTTCACGTATCTGTCCAGAAGTAACTGTAATGACTTTAACTAGTATTAAAGTGACATTTTGAACATATAAACATCTTATTATGTTAGTAAACTAGATTAAATATCGTTATAAATTGTAAGCGAGTAAGTGTTTGTAAAATTTGGATTTAAAAATTAAAGCGCGGAAGCGCTGCCCGATTTTCATTAAGACCCTAAGATAACTTTCAAAACATAAGAATTTTCGTTGACTAACGAACATATAATTTAATAAATTATATAACTTACTCGAAACTTGGTATGTTCTAGGCCTTATTTGATTCCGACGCGTTCGACTCCTTTTCCGCACAAGCTTTACTCTTCGCAATCAGAGAGTTACATCCCCACTTTTATTACTGTTTTCATACAACTTTTGGGGGAAACATGAGAATCAAACTATTTCTGAAACTTATATGCGTATGCTTTTATTTGCCACACTCGGCACTCTTATAAACTAAATGATTGATTGTATGTTTCTTTTACAATCAATAGTCTTTGTATGTGATATGCTTAAAATAATTGACATTTTCTTAATCATATTTCTCTTTAATACTCTTGTTTTTCGCATTTTGTTATGATTTGGGTAGTGTTTTCGTACATATATGTAGATAAGAGTTAAACTTGGATCATGGAACAAAAAGGAGTTAAAATCGGTAGAAAACGGAGCTTAAATGAAGAAAAACTATGAAGAATCAAAGTTGAAGATCATGCGAGAAAAGTGTTTTATACACCTTCACTGTTTTGATCATAACTTCTTCATACGATGTCCGATTTAGGTGATTCAAATTGGAGAAGAAAGAGGAAAGAGAGAGCTACAATTTATATTTTGGAAGAAAGTTCATCAGACCAATCCAGCCGGCGGCTGAGTTATTTTAGCCGGCGGCTGGAAGGTCGGCCAGACCCCTATTTAAGCAAACTTTAGGGTTACGAATTGGGAATCCCTTTTTCCACTTTTCCACCATCATAGTCGACAAAACAGCTGCAAGAAAGGGTTTTTGGAGTCCTAGAAGTGTCTAGAAGCCACGATTAACATCGTTTAATCGTGTTTGAAGAATCGTTCATCTTGGTTTGTTAATTTTAGCTTAATCTTACAACAATATGTCTTTATTATTTGTTTGTTTTGCTGAATTCTTTCAATCCATCATGAACTAATTCCATTAAGTGTTTGCTTGGATTGTTTAGCTTGTTATTATGAATTACTAAGTTCTATGTTTGAAGTAATTGGTTTTTCCATTATTGTTATCGTTTAATCGTAATCCTTGTTTATTTGAAATTATTAGGTTAACTACTTAGCGTGATTAATAAACTTATATCATAACTAGCGTTCATATAGGTTTATTAGTTATTTATAATTGTTTAACTTGTTGAATAATTATAGCTTGAGACTTAATTGAGATAGGCTAAGAGTAATAGTAACCTAATAAATTAAACGAACATGACAATTATATCGTAACTGAATAGTTGAGACTTTTGTTAATTCGTAGTCGTCAGGTTAAATTGTTAACAATAGTGAATTAAATGCACAAATTAGGGTGGATAAATCTAAGATAGCTCTTGATGTACGACGACGATGTTCGTACCATCTTTCCTTAATTTGTAGGATTAGACGACTCTAATAGGAAGTCTAGTTAATGAAGAAATCACAGTTAAACCAATTCATACATAAACTTATAATTCATAATTCAAGTGAAACGTAAAATCCAAGTAAACATTGCTTTTAAATATTTGATTAAACCTTTGCAAACATCTTTTCATTCACTATTCACCTTAGTTAATTGTTTCGTACTTTGTTTTAATTAATTACTTTCTCAAATTACGTTCTCTCAGAACTAAAACGCCCCCCGTTTTACTTGCTTTAATTTAGATTAATTATTAGTTTTTAAATTTACATTTATTAATACACCGTTCCCTGTGTTCGATATCGGACTTACTAAAGCTATATTATTATACGATCGGGTATTCTTGCCTGTATTGTGTGATAATCATAACTAAAGTAATAATCCTATTTTTATAAAATAATATAACTCGATTTTTACACATCAAGTTTTTGGCGCCGCTGCCGGGGAACGGTTGCGATTTTTATTTGTTATTTTTGAACTTTTAGTTAGTCGATCCTTTTGGGAAGATTTATCTTTCTGAAAGTTACTTTTTTCTATTTTATAGTGTGTTGTTGAGACTAACATGCAGGAGTTAAGTGTGAATAAGGCATTGGATGAAATAAACAAACCGAAAAAATTGGATAATGAGGCTTTATATTCATTGTTGTTGGAAGCAACAGATGAGATTTTACAGCTGGAGGAAGAACATGAAAGGAAACAAGTACAACAACACAACGAAACGTTAGAAACTGGAACTGAGAATTCCAGCCAGCGGCTGGATTTAACCACTCGACGATTGAACTTCCAGCCGATGGTTAAACCATTTCAGTCGGCGACTGAGTATAGATGTTCCATGTTTTCAGTTTTTGAGACTTGCCGTTCTTTACATAAGGTACTTGAGTTTGAGACGTTGATCAAAGGACCCTCTGATATGTACTTAATGGAAGAAACACCATCCATGGAGGATTGTTATACTAGAGGTACATTATCTAATTTTATCGATCCATTTTTACTAACAACCTGGGATAGGAATAAGTATGGGCAGGATACATTTCGTGAAATATATCAAGGAGGTCCAAATTACATGGAGGATGTTATGAGGAAGCATGATATAAAAATCATAGGCATTGGAATTAAAGTTTTGCTACTTAGGGAGACGAAGGAGTGGCACGATACTTGGGTGAAACATAACAAAGCCCTCGATGTTGGATACGAGACTTTACTTTTTGATGATCACTTTGGACATATTTTGAAGGAGGAATTGTTGCATGTTGGAGTTTACACGAAGAAGAAAGGCGAGGAAACATCGACCTTCACATTGGCAACACTTAAGTGTGGGGAGAGTCGAGCTAAAGACTCGTTAATAAAGAAGCGCATTCGGGAGGCAACCCGCTGTTTGTTTTATTTTCTATTTTATTTTTATTTTCATTTTATGTTTTGTTTTAGTAGGTATTTGATATGCAAGCCAACAGACCGAATATTTTGAACGTGGTACGAGTTTTGGTCGACAAGGGGGAGTTTCTTTTCTTCTTTTCTATTTTCTTTTCTCACAATTTGTTTAAGTTTTAGTACAATGAGGGCATTGTACAATTCAAGTGTGGGGAGGGGTAGAAAAGAAGTCTACTTGTCTTTAAGTGCAAATTTTTGAAAATTTCGTAATTAGTTTAATTAGTTGCATAACTGAGCGCACCAACCATGTTACATTTTTGTGAGGATTTGAGCCATTATAGCATACACTTTATATGCTTTTATCTTCATTTTTGTATGAGTGTGCCGGTGACTTGTAGACTTTAGAACTTGACACTGTATACGCTTCAAGGCTATGAATGAGCATATGTTTTTAACTTATCGGTAACTAGAAAAGAGGCATAAGAATTAGGATTGTTAAACTGTTGAATTGGCCTTTTCGTTTCTTGCTTATATATAGTCAGTAGCTACACTGGTTACTAGACTCACACTACCCTACGAGCACTCATTTTTAGTGTTTGAGACGTTTAGATTCCATTTTTGCGCCAAACCTTTTCTTTTCATCACCCATTCACATAAATTTCCATAATTAAGCCTTCATGTTTAAAAAGTCAATTAATCCAAATATTTTTGTTGAAAATTTCCCTCCTTTATAAACATGGTTGATTGTTAGAAGAATCGATGCATATTGTGGCGTGAAAGTTTAAGTTTTTGAGTTCACGAAGAAATTCACATAGTGGATGCAATAATGAATAAGTTTTCACCAATTTTGATGGACCTTTTGAGCGGTGTCTTTTAAAATTAAAGCCCGTACTAGGTAACTGATATTAGTTGAAATAATTTGACGAACTTTGCGAGATATTTTCTTATTAAGGTGTAATTTAATGACATTTTAAGCTTGAAGAATGCATTGGGTAATCGTTGGAGGATTAAAGCAAAAATTGGTTTGGGTTTAATCAGAAGTAGTCACTGGAGAAAATAATCAATCGAGTTTTGAAAGTAAAACAAATTTTTAACTTAAATGTTTGGATTTTTAGACTAATTGTTTCTTCATTGAGTTGTTTATCACTATACAACTGTTTAATCACCATATTTTCATTATCATATAATTTCACTTTCATTCCATATTCCATTATTTTACCCTTCACCCATTGTTACAACCATAAGCCCTCTTAACTAGTTACTTAGACTCTATTGGTGGAGAAGCGTATCGTTTTCAAGCCTATGATAGAATACTTGTCATGACTGAGCTTTGAGCGATTTAACATATATTACACTTAGATTAGCTTTTCGAGTGCTTGAGTGTTATACTTCCCAAATCGTGAGATGTTTAGTTATGCATTTAAATATTGGCTTGGTAATTGTTAAATTCATCTTCGTAAATCAAAATTTTTGTAATTTACTTGATTCATTGAGTATTTTATTTTTATTGAAGATGATTGTTTTGTTCTAAATCTGATAGTCTACTTGAGGACAAGTAGGATTCAAGTGTGGGGAATTTGATATGCTTAAAATAATTGACATTTTCTTAATCATATTTCTCTTTAATACTCTTGTTTTTCGCATTTTGTTATGATTTGGGTAGTGTTTTCGTACATATATGTAGATAAGAGTTAAACTTAGATCATGGAACAAAAAGGAGTTAAAATCGGTAGAAAACGGAGCTTAAATGAAGAAAAACTATGAAGAATCAAAGTTGAAGATCATGCGAGAAAAGTGTTTTATACACCTTCACTGTTTTGATCATAACTTCTTCATACGATGTCCGATTTATTGGAGAAGAAAAGAGGAAAGAGAGAGCTACACTTTACTATTTTGGAAGAAAGTTCATCAGACAATCCAGCCGGCGGCTGAGTTATTTTAGCCGCAGCTGGAAGGTCGGCCAGACCCCTATTTAAGCAAACTTTAGGGTTACGAATTGGGAATCCCTTTTTCCACTTTTCCACCATCATAGTCGACAAAACAGCGTGCAAGAAAGGGTTTTTGGAGTCCTAGAAGTGTCTAGAAGCCACGATTAACATCGTTTAATCGCTGTTTGAAGAATCGTTTATCTGCGTTTGTTAATTTTAGCTTAATTCTTACAACCAATATGTCTTTATTATTTGTTTTATGCATATATATATTTTCAAATGTCGCTCGGTATATATTTGAACTTAATGATTAATCGTACGTCCTTTAAAATGCCATGATTCGGAAACTCTATTGTCTCTTGATAAGGATATAGCCAGACTTAAGTTCCTACCATCAAACAGTGCCCGGATACTTTACACACTTTTAGCTTGGTTAAGCCGCTTAGTGTATGGAAACCAATACTTAGGTTATAACTATTCCTTCTTTCGTGGTTAGCCTAAGTACATTTTACTCGATCGTCTCTCGACATTAACCTAAGTACACTTTACTCGATCGTCTCTCGGCGTTAAAGGGAGAAGGATTTCACGGTCAACTCGTTCATCTCCTCTATATCGTGCGAGGAAAAAGGGGGCCACTCGTGGTCAACAATCGGTTAAGTGTGAACACTTACCGTTATATTTTATCAAGAGGACGATATTCAGTTCACAATCAATATGTCTTTTTATGCATATTCATTACCCGTATATATATAGAGATATACGTAGGTGCAAACTATATTCTTTACGCGTTATATAGAGATATACGGTGCGTAAACATTTTTACAAGTATTGATATACTTACCCGAAAACCTTTTTACAAAGTATTGCTATACTTTCCCGAAACTATTTTAGTAGAGGATTAGAAAACTGTAACTCACTCACTTCACTACTTTGTAGTTTGACTACTTTTTCTCATGTTTTCAGGGAACGCAGTGTAAGAACGTCGAGTGCTTCTTTGGTCTCGGATCAGACAAGTCACGTATTCAAGAACGGGAAGACCATAATTGTTACTTTGGATATTTCATGAAGTCTTTACATATGTATTTGTTTTTAATGAAATGCTAAATACTTGGTTATCTTTGTAACACTTTTATATATTCTAATGAACATGAAAATCGTTTGTATTTTATTATATGTCGTGTTATGATATCGATGCTCTTCACATCTCGTGTTTCCGCTTAGTGGGGTGTGACTGTAAAGAGAAATACCCCACAAGTGAAACTACACCGACCACCTTACCTACCTCATTGGAGAGAGACAAAGAAAATAGAATTTGTTATAACAGAAATTGCTATATACAAGAAAGGAAAAAACATAGTGATTCCAACAACGTTAACCAACCGCGTTACCACAGAAGTGACGAATATTATCGATACCGAAGATACAGAAATGTGTTCTGAGTTGACGCATGAAAGTTTTAGTGGTAAAATAAAATAATGCCTTTTTCTATTTATATAGCTTATTAAGTTAATAATAAAGGAATCATTTTCATTATATTGTTTTCTAATATAGATCTTCGGGTTCAACCTCGTGTACCCCTCCTTTTTATTTGACGAAGTGATGCATGAAATATCAACATGTTTCTATTTATTAAATAATCTCACCTTTAACAACTTGAAATATTTTAAGATGTTACTCAATACAATATAATTTTATAGGTATTCAACTTCAACCTCGTACACTATTACCTTTATTGATGAAGTTGTGGATCCGTCTCGATCCGAAATGAAAATCAAGAAGAGGATCCGTATAACTTTGTTTATGAAGGCATACCTATAGAGCATCGTATCCTTAAACAACGAAGTATATGTCCTCACTGTGGAGCAAAAAGATTCAAATTTGAATTTCCTACCTTTTGTTGTATAAGTGGAAAGACAAAGTTGATTCCAAATGAAACTATTATCGTCTCTTTACATCTCAAGATAAAACTGGAAAACTGTTCAGGCCAAACATACATGCTTAAACACACCAAAATTTTCTTTCCCCCACCTCAATGGGTGTAACATTAGATAAAACCATGACGAATATACAGGCGGTTGTATATACGTTTCGTACACACAAAGGAATATATAACAAAATTGACCAGTTAGTCTCAAGGGATGGGAAACCTAGGTACTTACAGTTATATTTTATGATCCAAAAACTGAGTTGGCTCATAGACTTCAATGGCCAAATCTTGATAGGATATCACAGAGAGGTTGACTCGTGTTCTTTCATCAAACCCGTATGTTAGAAAGTTTTGAAGCCTTTGAAAACTACCGAGTCACTTTAAATGCGTCAGTGGAAGCGTCCCAAAGGGTGTACAATAGACCCAACCACATCTGAGGTTTACCTAATAATAATTTATTTTATTTATCTAAAGTTAACATATATATTATTTACTTATAATTGATATACCATTTATAGGTTTCCGATATTTGGGTTGAAGGCAACGACAATATCACTTCGTACAAAAGAAGTATTGTTGTCTACGGCAGATCTGAATAGAGTCAAAATATTCAATCGTACTTCGGTTGTTACGATCCGTTATGCTATCCTTTATTTGTTCCTAATGGTGAGTCGGGATGGCATAATAAAATTCCACGTCACGGAGTATTACTCAATGCAATTGATAAAAGTGGCAACATGGAAGAAGAAACGTAAGGTACCAACAATATTCTAATCTATTTTTCTAATATATATATATATATATATATATATATATATATATATATATATATATATATATATATATATATATATATATATGAAGGTGTAATTAATTATTATTTTTTTGATATATCACCATTGTGCGCAGATGCTAACACACGAAGTGTTAGGAAAACCGTGGCTATAGGGGAATACTATTGTTACAAGTTCCAAATTCGATCTACCGAGAATGTGTGCTTCTATTGGGGGGAGATTGTTACAACAATTGTGGTATATGTTTACATAAAGATTGAGACTTCGCGTTTACTATTTTGTGAAAGGAACCAAGCAAAGTTAAGAGCGGATTTGTACCAAGGAATTGTAGATTGTGTCAACGCCGGTGAGTTTCAACCAAGTAGATTCGGACAACGCATTGTGTTGCCTGCCTCTTTTATCGGTGGGCCTCGTGACATGCGACGTCGATATCTGGATGCCATGACTTTGGTTGAAGATGAAGGGAAGCCTGATATATTCCTTACAATGACATGTAAACCTCGGTGGCAGGAAAATAAGCAATAATTTAAAGTGGTCAAACCGCACACGATCGTCAGGGCCTGTTTCAAGAGGTTTCGTGCTAAGATAGAGGATCTTAAGGAACTACTCTTTAAAAAATCTCTCCTCGAAGAAGTTAAGGCATACGTTATGTCATTGAGTTTCCAAAGCGTGGTTTGGCGCATGCTCATTACCTCCCTCATAATGAACGCACAATACAAGATTAACAATCCTAGACCATTATGATAAGATCGTGTGTGCCGAAACTCCCGACCGGATAAAACATCCTAAAATGCACGAGATTGTTTTGAAACATATGATTCATGGTCCTTGCGGGCATTTACGAACAGACAGTCCTTGTATGCAAGGTGATCCAAAACAATGTCGCTTTCATTATCCTAGGCAATTCAATGAGCAAACAACACAAGGTGAAGATGCATATCCGTTATATCGGAGGAGAGACAACGGAATTAAGGTCAATGTACGGGGAAAAACTCTTGATAATAGGTGGGTTGTCCCGTATAACCCAAAGCTGTTAATGATGTTCAACTGCCACATAAATGTTGAGGTTTGCTCAAGTATAAAGTCTGTGAAATATATGTTCAAATATGTTTACAAAGGACATGACAAACAGGTTGTCCAAATCGATCAAGACGCTCCACATGAGGTTATTAATGAGATAAAGAGATTTCAAGATGCCCGTTATGTCTCCCCTCCCGAGGCATTATGGCGGATTTTTTCCTTCCCTCTTTCTCAAATCCATCCTTCTGTTTTGGCTTTGCAACTTCATCTCCCTAATAAGCAGTTGGTTAGATTTAAAGACAACGATATTATGTCTGAAATTGTTGATAGGGAGAGAGATAAGAGATCAATGTTGACTGCTTTTTTCGAGATGAATAGAATCAATGAAACAGCAAGACAGTATTTGTATAAAGATTTTCCGAAACACTTCACATGGAATGGATCATACGTAGCTGGAATCCTCGTTTTGGACCACCACAAAGAGGTCGTTTGGTTTCTGCTAATCCAGCTGAAGGAGAAGCGGTACTACTTACGTCTACTTCTGTTAAATATTAAAGGGCCTACTTCCTTTGAAGATCTTTGCACAATTAACAATGTAAACCACACTGACATTTAGAAAAGCGGCTCTTGAGTTAGGTTTAATAGAAAATGACGATAGTTTATCGCAATGTCTCATGGAAGCCTCTTTATTTCAATTTCCCAATGCTCTTAGAAGGTTATTTGCGACTATAATGATTTTTTGTGAGCCCAGGGATGTTCGCAAGTTATGGAATGACCACTTTGAGTCATTATCTGAAGATCATAGGTTACATTGTGAAAGTGTTGAGCGAGTTCAGAATTTGGTTCTTACTGACATACGAGTCTTTCTTCAATCAATGGGCAAAAATCTTAGTGATTTTGATCTTCCTAACATAACTGCAGACGTCAATTTACAGTCTGTACGTTACCGTGAGTTGCAGAGGAGTATGCCATAGTTGTTGTGGAAGTCGAACACTTGTGTGCCCAAAGATTCACTTAATACGGAGCCAAAAATATTGGTGTTGAATGAGCTAATGAGGCATGTGGATAATGATTCTCCAGGTGTGTTCTTTATAGATGAGACTAGGTGGAACCAAGAACAAACATTTTTTTACAAAGCTTTGCTTGCTGAGGTTCGTTCACGTGGTTTTATTGCAGTTGCTACAGCTTCGTCAAGTACTGCAGCTAATAACATGCCAGGTGGTAGAACGGCTCATTCAGATTTAAGATTCCCCATAATCTTAATAATAATTCAATGTGCAACATCCAAGAAACAAAGTGGGTGCGTGAACTTCTTAGGTCATCGGAAAATAATAATATGGGATGAAGCATCGATGGAAAAGGCAGGCAATAGAGGCAGTAGACTCGAACATTAAAAGAACATTGTGGGGGTGATACTCCCATTTGGTGGAAGATAATGATTTTGGGAGGTGATTTCAAACAGATTTTGCATGTCATTAAACGCGGTACTTGAGCGCAAATTGTAGAGTCTAGTTTCGAATGTCACCTCTTTGGTCATTTACTAAAAAGATGCGGTTGAGCATAAATATGAGAGCACATAACAGATTCTGTGGTTTTCAGATTTTCTTTTAAGAGTAGGTGACGGAAATGAAGAATCGATTTGAAGGAAACTTTATCCGCATACCCGATGACATGACAATTCTTTACACCAATAAGAAAACTCTAAAAAGATTTGATAAATGCAATCTTCCCTTCAATGCACAACAACGCATATTCTTCGGATTATATAATTTCTAGAGCAATATTATCAACAAAAACGAGAGTAGTTGACGAGATTAATGATCAACTGATTGAAAACTTTCACGGAGAGGAAAAAGTTTACTATAGTTTTGACGAAGCCGGAGATGATACTAACAACTTCTATCCAGTGGAATTCTGAAACTCGCTAACTATTAGTGGTTTTCCCCCTCATAAACTTCGACTTAAAATTGGATGCCCCATTATACTATTACGTAATATTGATCCATCACACACAAGATTGATATGCAAAGGTTTCCAACGCAATGTCATTGATACAGAAATAGTTGTTGGCCAACATAGTGGAAAAAGAGTATTCTTGCCAAAAATTCCTCTTTGTCCGTCTGACGACGACATGTTCCCTTTTAAACTAAAGCGAAAACAGTTTCCCATTCGACTTAGTTTTGCCATGACAATCAATAAAGCTCAGGGTCAAACAATTCCGCACGTTGGCGTTTACCTACCGGACTCCGTGTTTTCACATGGGCAACTTTATGTGGTTTTGTCAAGAGGGATATCACGTAAAAATACAAAGGTATTAGTTAATCACGTTAAAGGCTTTAAACGAGACAGGGTATTCACCTCAAATGTTGTGTACCGAGAAGTTTTACTTGATGAATGAAGTACATGTTTAGTCTGAATAGATTAGAGAGATTGTTGGTTGAATGCTATTCTTTTGTTTGGATTTTGTAATTTTACTTTTTTCATTTTGAATATAAATCCAATACAATTTTTTATTATATATGTTTCTATATTCATATCACATGACCACCGAAAAACAACCGAAACCATTAGCGCAATGAATCGAACTTCAATTTCATTTCTTTAACCGTGGACTGATTAACAAATCTTCTTTCTCAAAATAAATTTTTCGTCGCCGCTACAACACACGGACTCTCTACTAATTTACAATAAAATATTTCCATCGTATCTATTTAATGACTTTCAATTTTCAATATGAACATTTGTCCTTTTCCCACTCCATCTATCAGATATATTAGTATTTCTATATGTATTGGTCATATTTTTTTAGAGTGTTACAAAATTTGGCTCATGTCATCCTCTTAACTAATTCTGGTAGAGTTTTGATGTATCTTTATCTATATGTTCATTGTAATGTTTACTTATGGATATAAGATAAAAGTAAAAAAAAAAACACCAAATATATTCTCAATTTTGTAACACTATAATAGAAGGACTTAGAAAATACTAATGTGATATATGTATCGCATTTTTTTGTATTAAAGTAATAAAGATTTTCAAATTTAGAACCCGCTACCCATTCTACAAGTCAAGTTTTTTTTTTTTTAAATTTAACAGTCGTCGGAATCCAAGTATTTACAATCTTACGCCTTTACATTGCTTGTGAACCAAGTGTTTGAGGTTTCAAGCTCGGATGTTTGAATTTGTGTTTCAAAAATTTAATATTTGGATGTAACCTAAAAATGGAATTAGAAACAAAATTCTAGATTCAACAATGTGAATATCAAGTTGATTAAGCTTCAAAAAAGTATTTGCGCTAGCCGGTGTAACCGCCATGGAAGCTTAACTTGGGTCGAAGGAGATTGATATCCGAAACTAGTTGAATTGGATTGACCGGAGCCGGTTGTTTGTCCTGATACCTCTTTCTTTCCTGCTGATGATGGATTGATTTTAACATCTTTTTGGTTATTTGAAGACTCCATTAAATACCCACCAAAATTAGACGGAAATTTGGGATTTTGATGGATACCCAAATGAGAATTCGAACATTAGTTTGTGGGTTTTGATGGGTTTTTAAGTAAGACTAATTCATCTTACTTCCATGAATGACATCACATCATAAAATATAAATCGGTTAATTAAGTTCGGCTAATTTATTTAAATCTAGAAACAGAACTAACTTAATTTTGTTAGATGATATGCCGCTACTTAATATTGTTAAAGGTTGAAACTTATTTATTTTTTTTAAGTTAACGGTTTGTTATATTGATAGGTAAAAACAAGGTACATATATCACACTAGTATTTTCTAAATTCTATTTATTATAGTGCTATAAATATAAAAATATGTTTGATTTTTTTTATTTTTACCTGTTATGGATGTGGTGAATAACTTGAATGCCTAGTAGGTGTCTTGCCATATTTCACGTTTTGTCATATTAGCATGGATTTGTTTATTAGAGCACTAACAATGGATTTAGATAGATAGTATAATGCAACGGTGAAAACGACATATTTATCTTAAAGGGAATGACTTAGGGTATGTTTGGCGTATAAGGTTGTGGTGCTTTATAGGGGTGTAAGCTTATTATTTTTTATAAATTTCTCATAAGCTTCGTTTGGTTTCACGGGATTATTAAAAATATAAGTCCTAAAATTATAAGCCACTTGAAATAGTTTATAAAAAGGGATTGAGCTAATAGAAGACAAAAGGACATAAATACCCCTCATTTTAATTTAAACATATATATTTATATACATTTTTATGTCTTTTTAAACTTATAAGCTCAAGTTCCAACTAATTTACCAAACATGTTTTTCACTTTTGGGATTTCTATCTTGTGCCCCAAGGGCATAGGTTAACATGCATTAATTAGTATAAGATTCCTCTTGAAAATGATAAATAGTTATTGTTTACTTTTACTTTTTGTATCATACCTAATTTACCCTTTGTCTTGCATTTAATTAATCCAACAAAAATATTAGTACTAATAATCTTCAAAAACACAAAAATTAAACATATATTTTTGTCAATTTTTTTTCCCTCCAAATAACATTTTCTCACTTCTCTCCAATTAGTCCAGCAAAAATATTAGCACTAATACTTTTACTTTTGTAACATACCTACTTTATTCTAACCAAACATACAGTGCAACAGAGAGTAGACCCAAAAATCCAACCATATTCCATTTCTTCATATGATACTGTATGAAACAAAGCACATCACTAGAAAAACAAAAGTTGATATGACCAAAACAACCCCGTTAAGGCCCAAACAACATAGTTTTAACTTGTTTTTTACAAGAAATCAAAAGTAGGCATAATATTCGAAAAGTGGCTTAAAGAAATCAAAATTAGCCAACTGAAATATTGATGGATTTCAATATTTAATACAAAAAACTAGATTTAAGTTCTCATTTTCTGAAGTGGTCTTCTTTCTCTTCCTAGTACGACTTTGTAGTATTGCTAGTTGTAGCTGCAAATATTTTGAGTTTATGGGGAATACTTTGTCGTCATATTTTGAGCGTTTTTGTACACAAAGATTGCTTTGAAATTCCTTCTACGTGTTGGCTATCACGTTGGAGACGACAAGATATTCAACTTCAAGACACTTCGTCACACCAAGAAGCAACTTTGATTGATTCATCATCATCAAACAACTCTGTACTCGGTCCTCTCTCGATTGAATTAGTTCAACGTCCTCCTAGATCCATAGTCAAAGGACGACCAAAAAAGACACGTATGAGAGGTGGAAATGAATTTACAAAACAAGTGAAACGTTGTAGCTTGAGCAAGAAAACTGGTCATTATATTACTAGTTGTCCGGAGAGGAAAAATATTACTGATCGTGGTATTGCTCAAAGTCGTACTAGGAAGAGAAAGAAGACCACTTCAGAAAATGAGAACTTAAATCCAGTTTTTTGTATTAAATATTGAAATCCATCAATATTTCAGTTGGCTAATTTTGATTTCTTTAAGCCACTGTTCGAATATTATGCCTACTTTTGATTTCTTGTAAAAAACAAGTTAAAACTATTTTGTTTGGGCCTTAACGGGGTTGTTTTGGTCATATCAACTTTTGTTTTTCTAGTGATGTGCTTTGTTTCATACAGTATCATATGAAGAAATGGAATATGGTTGGATTTTTGGGTCTACTCTCTGCTGCACTGTATGTTTGGTTAGAATAAAGTAGGTATGTTACAAAAGTAAAAGTATTAGTGCTAATATTTTTGCTGGACTAATTGGAGAGAAGTGAGAAAATGTTATTTGGAGGGAAAAAAAATTGACAAAAATATATGTTTAATTTTTGTGTTTTTGAAGATTATTAGTACTAATATTTTTGTTGGATTAATTAAATGCAAGACAAATGGTAAATTAGGTATGATACAAAAAGTAAAAGTAAACAATAACTATTTATCATTTTCAAGAGGAATCTTATACTAATTAATGCATGTTAACCTATGCCCTTGGGGCACAAGATAGAAATCCCCTTCACTTTTATATTTAAGTTTCACCTCCGCCCATAAGTTTGAGTTCCACCTTCAGTCCAAACTCAAGCTTAAGTTACAGCTCCAACTACTTACGTCAAACACACCCTTAATGTTTTTACTAGACATTCAAGTTATATACCCATAAGGTAAAAGTCAAAAAAACCTAACATACTTTCATATTTATAGCACTATAATAAACGAAATTCGAAAAATGCTAGTGTGATATATGAAACTTTAACTATATATAAAGCATTTGAACACATAATCTTAAGAGTAAATTACACCGTTGGTTTCTATATTTGTACCAGAATCACTAGTTTGAGGTTTTTTTTTAAAATAATTACACCAGACGTCCCCATTGTTGCAATTTTATTACGTCGGTGGTCCATTTTTTACAATTTTCAACTGAAATGACCGAGATACCCTTTTTTAGTTTTTAGTTTTCTTTTTCAATTTCTTTTAACATTTTTATAATAAACAAAAAAAAAAAAGAATATAACTTTTTTTTCTTTCCTCTCATCTCTCATTTCTCCATCTCTTTCTTTATCATATGAACTAACAACAAAAATAATCCAAATTAAAACAAAAATCATCATAAACAAAAAACAAACCAACATAAGTTTTCTCAAGAATACCTATTCTAAAACTAGGGTGATTGGTAACGTTAATCATTCTTTAAAAACTCAGATTCGAAAAAACCAAAATCTTTTTTTTTTTAAACCCCAAATTAGTTTCTTTGAAATCTACATTCTAAAAACCCAAATCAATTTCAGATGCTAGAGATAGTCGGATATGAGATAGAGTTGATGGTAAATGTTGGATATGGTGGTCGAATAAGAGGGAAAAGATGCGATAGAGGAGAGAGAGAGATGTGGGGTGGATGGTAGAAGGTTGTGGGATGGTAGTGGTGGTAGACGAGGTTGACCGGAAAAAATGGAGATGGTGGTGGTAGATGAGTGATGTGATGGAGAAGAGAAAGGAGAAAGAAAGAGTAATGGAAGTAAAGGGAAAGTGTGATGGAGAAGAAAGAGATGACAGGAGAGAGAAAAATGATTTATTTTGTTTTCTTTAATTCTATTAAAATATTAAAAATATGAGTTAATTACGCGGATGGTCCTTATCCTCTTACCCAAATGGCACTTTTCGTCCTATTTTCTGAAAAATTACACGGATAGTCATTTATTTTGAATTTCTGCACATGGATAGTCCTTTGGTCCGTGAGGGTTAACTCAATTCTGTTAGTTATATCATAATGACCAATTTACCCTTTTTCTTATTCGCAAAGGACCGTTTTTTTTTTTTTTAAAATTGTTTTTTTGTTTTATAGCAAATGTTTTTTTTCCCCAAATTAAAACCCATTCTCCCTCTCTTCCACAGCCACCACGCCTCCAATCTCTAAAAATCGCCGCGGTACGCCTCCCTAATCCAAACCCTAACATAATCAGATCATTCATCTGTAATAATATATCTCTCTTCCTCTCGAATCCGAACTCACTTATTCCGTCAATCGTCGTAAATCACTCCGCCGCGTTACCATGGCTATACGATCACTTCCGGCGATGTTACTACCGTCGATCTAATCGTTCCGGCAGTTCGTAACGTCCTTCAATCGTTGATTGACATCGGAATTACACAAATTACGGTTTCGACTACGTTTTCATTCGTCAACATCATAACGACGTCGTTTCCACCTTCTTCGGCTCAATTTCAACAACCTGCTGGTGATATCGTTATTAAACGTGTGTTCTTGAAACAACGGGAATCCAATCGGAAACAGATCTAGTAACGGTAGCGAAATCACTGGCGTTCGATATCGAAATCTATTCGATCTAATGATAGACGCTGTAATCGTAGCAATGGTTGTTGCAGGACACGAGGTTCGAGGACTGCCATGGCTGAAAATGACGAGGTTAATCGAGGGAGAAAGATAATATCAATTAGTGGTGGTTGTGGAAGAGAGCGGGATAATGGGTTTTAATTTGGGGAAAAAAAACAATTGCTATAAAACAAAAAAAACAAAAAACAAAAAATTACAAAAGCGGTCCTTTGTGAATAAGACAAAAAGGGTAAATTTGTCACACCCCGCTAAAGCGGAAACACGAGATGTGAAGAGCAAAGAATCATTTCACGGGTTATACTAATAGCAACAGTTCAAGTCATTAAGATTAAAGTTGGAAAGGTACAAAAGTTCAAAGATACAACCAAGATTCAACGTTTAAGACCATAATACAAAATGTAATGTCTTTAATTAAAAATTCCCAAAATAAAGGTCTTCTTCCCGAGGTACACTTCACATAATTGGCTTGACCCGCCCGAGCAATGCACTTCATAACTTACGCTTGATTCCTGAAACATGAGATAAAGTGTCAACTGCGAAAACGTAGTGAGTGAGTTACAGTTTATAAGTTGACCAAAGGTTTCAATTAAAAGTTCGACAAGTATATATATAAGTACAAAGTTTTCCAAAAGTAGTAAGCGGATAAGCAATCGCATGAAGGTAGTTTATATACTGTCGTAGTAGTTCAAGTCAAGAGTTTAGAGTTCGTAAAAGTTTGAGACAAGTTCAAAGTCCATAAAAGTTCAAGATAAGTTCAAAGTTCATAAAAGTTCAAGATAAGTTCAAAGTCAAGTCGCAAAGCAAGCGGTAAAAGTGCGTAGTCATTACCTCAGCGGTGGATTAACCCACATGTGTAAGACAGTAAGTAAGCATATGCGTAAATAATAAAGACCTATGATCCTCGAGTTGTACCAACCACTAAGCTTAATATAACGTAAGATTTTGCACACTAATCCAACTTCTGGTCAAGCACACGCCCCTAGTTCCAGTCTAAAGATCGAGTTCGCGAGAACTTAGTAATATGTACCAAGGTTGCTACCCTTAAGTAAGGAGTGACCGCTCCTAAGTATCGATACCCATATTTACTAACGGCTATTGTTAATAGTGTGTAGAGTCTAGTTCAAAAAAAGTTGCGGGGCACTTTGTCCGTCCTGTTTCTAAAAATTGGTCGTTTGTACTTACGGCGTTTATATCCTCACCTAGGGTTTGCTCCAAATACAATCAATCTATCATTGTCTAATCAAATATCCAAAGAGGCAAACCTATTTAGTCTAAAGTAAGCCAATCCGAATAGATGATATTGTCTACGCATATTAGTTCGCAAAGTTCCAAAATAGTCCAATAGTTCTCAAAGGTTCCAAAAGTCGTACAGTTGCAAAGTTTGTAAAGTTTCCAAAAATAGATAAGTAGCTCAATAGTTTATAAAGTTTCCAAAAATAGGTAAGTAGCTCAATAGTTCATAAAGTTTCCAAAAATATATAAGTAGCTCAATAGTTCATAAAGTTTCCAAAAATAGATCACAAAACGTTGTACGTAAGTTCAAGCGCGTAAAACAGTTTCTCATAAAAGATATGGTTCACAAAATAATTTGATCTCATGTTTCCCCCAAAAAGAGCACTTAAAATGTAAGAGTAAGGAGGGGTGTAACTCACGGATTGCGAAGACAAGAACTCGGAAATAGGTCGGAGCGGGAGCCGGGGAATCACGGGTCGCCTAATAATACCAAGATAGTTCAATTATTATTATCTTATTATGTTATTGTACTTAATATAATATAGATAAGTTTTTAATTAAACTTTAAGTGTCAAGGTTAAGTATTGTCCGAAATAGTCCCAAACGGCGAAAGTTACATTTTTGTCCAAAATCCGATCTTTAATGTTTATTGATATCATGTTATGAGTATTTTGGTCGCTGAAGTGGTGTGTATTTTCCTAATGAAATTTGGGCAGCGCTTCCGCGCCCAAATTTCATATCCAAAAATACAATTTCACTTCCGCTCACAAAAGAGATACAACACAATTCTATATCCAAACGAGTTCATTTAAGTTCCAAAAGTCCATTACAAGTCACCATTATATATTTATTTTCCAAGCTCAGTCCCAAAGTGGTATTTACGAAAAGTCAGCAAGTCAAACAAGTTCAAAACGTCAAAATAAAGCAATTCGGGAAAATCAGTCAGGCATGTGCACCGTTGTGACCTTTAGGACGGCGCACATAAGCCAAAATTCACCCCGCTGCGTCGTCCTGGTCACAGGGACGGCGCACGGGTCGTGTTTTCGGGATTTTTCGAGCAAAACGACCACTTTGGCCACGGATTTCAACATGCAATTGGTCTAGATTTAATAAAACTTCATTTCCAGTGTTTCTAAAGTGTTTTTATTCATAAAAACATAGATCTAAACAATATTTTGGTTAAAAATCGTTTTTGTACATAAAACGTTATAAATCTTTGTAAAAACTTATTTTAAATCCATAAATCATCCATGCAAGTTGTTATTTACATAAAAACAGTAAGTTAAAAGAAATCTACCGGTGGAAATCGCTTGGATGATGATTTGGTGATGTTTGAGCTCCAAAATCCTTTACAAAAATGGTCCTTTACCGAAATTTCTTGGTTCCTTTTGTTTCTCTTGAGGTTTTAAACGTTTTTGCTGGATTAAAAGGGTGTTTTAGTGCTGGAAATTCACTGAAGATGGTGAAGATTTAGAGAGAATTTGAGTGAGTTGTGTGTGTTTTTATGTTTTTAGATTATGTAAATGAGAAAATGAAATAGAATTAAAGAAAATCATTAAAGGGATGTATTGGTACTGCAAAATGCAGTAAATGATGGTCAATAGTCGAGTTTGATTGGGGGTTTAAGTTGAGAAATCGAAACATGCAGAATTTTCAAAAAAATTTCGGAGTTAGTCCTCCAGGACGGCGCACAAGGTCACTGTGCGTCGTTCTGGACCACTTTTGTAACAAATTTTTGATTTTTGCTGTTTTTGTTATTTTTGCGTTATTGTTTCGTTGGACCTTTTCGTTAACTAAAAGTTCTTAATTATGTTACATTATGAACTTAGGAAGGTTCATTAGGTGTTTTCTTGGTATTATGACTTATAGAAATTGATTCTGGTTGTGATTCCGACACGAGCGCGTTTCCGGTAAAGATTCAATTTAAAGACACAATAGACAAAACGAGAGACATAGAACGTAAAGAGCACCTGAAATTTGACGGTTGTCACATTCTCCCCGGGTTGAAAGGAATTTCGTTCCGAAATTTAGTTCGTCCCATGGGGAAGAAGTGCCGTCGGATCAAGGTGGATTCTCCTGACGAGTTTCGGTCCCTGCGTCTTCACGCGGTTGAGGGACTACGTCGGGGGTTCCACCGAACTTAGGGATGGGAACAAGGTTCTGTCTAGGTGGTTTGACCTTGGAGTCAACAACCTAAGCGGTTCATCAAGGGAAATTGGGTTTGGCACCGATCTTGGCCTTGTCTAGAGGGGTGACGCTGGTCTTATCCGATGAACACTTTCGAACGTGAGGCAAGGAACAGATTCTGAACGTTTAGGGGGATCTGGGGAGGTGATGGCGGTAAACAACCGGATCGGCAAGTCCTAAGACATTTGAAAGCAATGTCTTGCATTGGGCCAGGATGATATAATTGCTTTTATGGCCTATTAAAATTTAAAAAACTATTAGTAAGAAACTTAATAGAAATTAGGCCAGACCATGGTTCAAACAGGCCAAAACCATGCTTGAGCCGAACCGAACCGACATCGAGAAAATGGAAAAACAAGGACTGTAGAGAGGACCGATGATGAAGATTTGGATTGCATTTGGTGCAATGATTTCCTTCAAAAAAATCCGAACCGGCCAACAAATTGTGGAATATTGTATTGTACAAGTCAACAATGGATTAATGAATTTAGGTGATGTTTGGTTTGTAAAATGGTTTAGTAATGGATATATGTTTGAATGAAAATATTTGGAATAAAAGATATGGATAAAAGAAAAATGTTGTTTATTTTATAAAGTTGGTTTTGAAATGAAAAATAAAAAATAACTATTATTTAAAAATAAAAAAATGAGAAAAATGAAAAGAAATTCATTGATTGGGTTTCTTTTTCAATGGGTTTTGCAAAAACCATCAAATTTGGTAGGTTTTTGTAAACCCTCAAGTTATTGGTTTTCTTAAACCCATTTCTTTAAAATAAACAAAAAAAAAAAAAGCTTTCAAACTCATAGCTTTAATCCCAAACCCCCAAACAAACACACCCTTATTTCTTTTAATTTCTGCACCCGAATATGGAATTAAACATGGCAACAAGAATTTCAGATATGACTTTTTAATAGCTCCTTATATTCTACTCTGATTTTTTGTCGTGTATACAAGAAAAATTGTATTGGAACGATGGTTTAGATTGATAAGCATTAATAAATATATGTCGCAAACATATTCGATCATAAGAGAAGGTTGGAGTGGAGATTTTGATACCACAAAAGACCTTGCATAGTTTGATGAATTACCGGAGGATGTTAGAACATGAATATTTTTGTGCAGATGAAGCAAGCCGATGAAGAAAACCTATCGACGGCTACTTACAACCTAGAATGCGACTGCTTAAAACTCGGCTGGGAACTTCCAGTTGGGGGTTGGAGTGCCTAGTTCATGACTTTTCGGTTCATGGTGTTTCATGTTCAGATGATCAAAACATCGATTGAAGAACCACCTAAACTGGAGTAAAGGAACTTTCATTACATCTTTAGTATGCATATTTGCAAGGTACGTGTGACTTACCTATTATAATTTCTTATAACTTATATTGTGTGGAAAAAGATCGTTTGTTACAGGTATTTAAGGCTCATAAGCAGGATCTTGCGTGGAAAATCACCGATATCATGGGATAACCCCATCATTTTTCACACATAAGATTTTAATGGAGACGAATTTCAAGCCGGTAGTTCGACCGCTTAGAAGATTAAATTCGAAAGTGAAAGATGGGGTGAGGAAGGAGATTATAAAGTTGCTGGATTCGGGACCCATATACCCAATTTTTGATAGTCCATGGGTGAGTCTGGTGCATGTGGTTCCGAAAAAAAAGAGGTATCACAGTCGTTGCCAACAAAAAGAATGCTACTCGAACGGTAACATGGTGGTGTGTGCATTGAGTACCGAAAGTTAAATGACGTCACCGGCAAAAACCATTTTCCTTTCCGTTTCATTGATCAAATGCTTGAATGTTTAGCCGATTTGGCCTTTTATTGCTTTTTAGATGGCTTTGTAGGTTACTTTCAGATTTCGGTTGTGCCAAAGGATCAAGTCAAGACCACTTGTACTTGTACTTTTGGAACTTTTGTCTATCGAAAAATGTCATTCGGTCTGTGCAATGCACCCACTACTTTTCAAAGGTGTATGATGACGATTTTTTATGATATAGTGGAAAATTTCATGAAGATTTTTATGTACGATTTCTTGGATTTTGGAAACTCGTTCGATACATGTTTGGAGGATTTGAGAAAATGTTATAGACATGTGAACAATCAAACTTATTGGTGCCAAATTGGTTGAAATGTTACTTCATGGTTCGTGAAATATTATATTGGAACACAAAATCTCTCTAAGTGTGGAGTCGAGTACTATATGCACTTACGTAATTTTGTTTTACAACTTAATTGTATATTATTAATAATTCATGTACACTTGACATATTTATGTAATTTTGTTTTACAAGAGCAAGCATCACATAGCTTTTACCTTTTAATACATTTTTTTCAAATATATGAAAATTTGAAGCTCGGTTAATATTATTAAATATCGAAAAACATGGGTCATTTGACACATTATAAAAAATTGGAAATAATGACTTAAATGTCATTTCGTAACAGAATTAAATAAATTTCTACTTATAAATATCCATTTCAATAGCTTAAAAATATTTGTTTAATGTATTCTAAAGAAAAGAAATAAAAAATTCAAAATTAAGGCATCTATCTTTTTAGATGACCTTTCCTTAAATAAACTTATGTCAATCAAAATCAAATAAGGAAATATCACATGTTAATCATGCACCACACATCATCATTAACAAACAATTAGTCCTCGTCTAACTATAAAAGTATCTTTTCCTATTTTATTAAGAAAATGACTAATTTATTAAGAAAATCGCTAACATATGTGTTAAGGATATATGTTAAACTCCATTAATTATATCAATTTTTTTTTTTTTATAAATCGTTATATAAATTAAATAATTATAAAATATCCTATAAATTTTTCTTAAAAGTATAAAATATATATGAAGCTTAACGTTTCACATGTTAGCATTCCCTTTTATTAATCATCAAGTCTTAATTAGTTCCAAATTAACTACTTACAAGAATTTAAAAAAAAAAAAATACTATTTACATCTTAATCAGCCTTAATCTAATTTTCTATATTATCCCTTTGTTAATTGAAAAGAGATAATCACAAAAAAACTTAGAAATATATTTTTAAGAAAATCACCAAATATTCTATTGATAAAACAAAAATTCAAAAATAATCACTAAATTTGTGAAAAGTTTGACATCGTATTTTTATTGCGAGAATCAGATATGAAAGTAGGGCACGTGAATATTTAAGGTGACACGAGAATAAAAGGGACGACACGAAAACAGGTCCAATTTAAAAAAATACATTTCCCATATTTGTTATGTCGTGACGGCAACAAGCAAACAAAAATTAACACGAGAGATTTACCTCAAAATCAGATGAGTATTTTGGTAATATTAAGAGTTAAATCCATGATTTGAGCTTCAATTTAAGCGGAAATATGAAAATGAGAAAGGAGAGGGATATTAAATGTAAATAAGTAGGTATTGAAGGGGTATTTAAAAAGGGGTGTCGACAAGAAAACGCTTGACACTCCGAGAATCCTCACTCACAAGTCACTTCTTTTAAGCTCCCGAGGCTAACGTACACTGGTTGGTATAGTACGCACCCTCCACTGTCAAAGGAGATCACACGCAGCTTTATTATACATACATACTCCTTGTATCTATATCTATATACTATGTTAAACTGATTTAATTAATGGATCCGCCGGTGATGATGAATGGAGGTGGTTTCCGGTCAGGTAATACAGCGTCTTCGTTATGTAATTTGACTGAGATCTGGCCGTTTCCGATCAATCTAGGCGGTGGTAATGCGTCGTCGTTTGGGCAATTAGATAATAATAATAATAATAATGGTGAATTTGTTGATGATCCAATGGTTGTTGATAATAATAATCAAAATAAAAAACGCCGTGATGATGATGATTCTTCTAAACCTGTGGTTTCAAGTAGCAGCAATAGCATGGTAATTATCATTTCATCATTATTTTATTAAGTTGCATCTCATGAGTTTTATGCTCAAATTTGGATTTAATTGATACTACTACTATTTTATTAATATTATAAATTAAAAACATAATTGAGTATACTAATGACTTTTGGTTTTTTAATCTCACCTACTTTTTCTATTTTTATTCAATTAAATTTAATTTATTTTTTCAACAAAAACAGAAACAGTTACACTTCATTTTTAGCTGTTTTTTTTGATTAATTTGTTTATTTCTACTAGTTTAGTAAAGTGGTTTCTTATGGGAAAAAAATGTGAAATTTGAATCAGCTTGATAGTGATGGTAAACGTTTGAAGTCTTTGGTGCTTGAAAATGAAAACTCGGAATCTAAAACAGAAACGGAAAGAAGTTCTGGAAAGAGAACAGAAAATAGTGTGAAACCATGTGAGCCACCTAAACAAGATTACATTCATGTTCGAGCACGAAGAGGCCAAGCTACCGATAGCCATAGTTTGGCAGAAAGGGTAATTTGTTTTTAACTTTTTCAAAACTCAAATTCAATTATTTATCCCCTGTTAAGTTTTTGCGCTGAATTTTTTGATCTAATTTATCGACAGGCTAGAAGAGAGAAGATTAGTGAACGGATGAAAATTCTCCAAGATCTTGTCCCTGGTTGTAATAAGGTGTGATTTATTCCTACTCCTTGTTTCATCTATGCATCTTTATCTAATATTTCCGAATGGTGTTTAGATATCCATGCTCTCGTTTGATTAGTTTGTGCAATGGTCTTTCTCGATAAACTAGGTTTTGAGCAAGGTTTAGATATTATGACATAATCTTGTTAAAATTTCAACTTTCTTTGCTGCCAAAATCATCCAAACCAGAGTATAATAAATACTGTAGAAATGATTATATGTAAACCC
Source organism: Senecio squalidus (assembly GCA_910822075.1). Classification (NCBI taxonomy): domain Eukaryota; kingdom Viridiplantae; phylum Streptophyta; class Magnoliopsida; order Asterales; family Asteraceae; genus Senecio; species Senecio squalidus. The sequence continues at coordinate 36,827,696 of CAJVGC010000432.1, forward strand.
TTTAGGCTGTCCCGTTAACATTTCCACGGTCAGATATAGTAGTAAACAACATCAATGGTGGCTGATGTTGACTATGTTACGGGAGATGTTTAAAATAAATACATAAATTGGTTAATTATGTGATACAGGTGATTGGGAAAGCGCTGGTCCTTGACGAGATAATTAATTACATCCAGTCACTACAGCAACAAGTCGAGGTACACGTAGTTTTCTTTTGATACTGAATTGTCATATCATATCGACAACGAATATTTTCGCTAATTAACTCCAGTGTGACAGTTCTTATCAATGAAGCTTGAAGCTGTCACTTCAAGATCACATCCGAGCCCCCAAGGATTTCCTTCAAAAGATGTAAGTCTTGAAACGGATTTAATATCCCTGTAAAACGATGATTATTATTATTTCTAACAAGTCGAATCTCGTGTTTCAGTTTGGTCAACAAACATTTGACATGTCTGGAGTACCGTTTAATTCACAACCCACAAGGGAGTTCAGTAGGGGATCCTCACCAGAATGGTTACACATGCAAATTGGTGGCAACTTTGAAAGGACAACATGAATTCACCATCATCCACACTCGACAGCAATAAGTTATTGATTAGAAAACGTCATGAGCTAATGATTCAGAGCTGCTGCATAAAAAATGCTATATACTGTTCGTAAAACTATATCTATATCCATCAGTTTGTGTTAGAAGATGAGCGTATGTATGAATTTATATGTGTACTATACATGCAAACAACATGATGAAATTGTTTGTCTACTGTTTTTTGAAAGATGAAACATAATTTGTATTGGAAGAACTACTAGTGTACCAAGAAGAGAAAAGACTCGTTTGAATAAAGTTCAATCCATTTTACTCGTATAATTTCTATTTTCCGGTCATATGTTCATGTTTCATAGGAGCCTAATTCGTATTATAAACCTGAATGTTACAAAATGGTTTCAAAAAATGGTTAAATTATTATCTTGGACATAGATTTTTCTTTGGTCTAGTTCATGTTCTATCTATATTGTTGGCAACCATAAAAGGTTAAACACATAATTTATTGAAGACATATTATTGTTAAAATAGACGTTTAGTATTGAATGTAAGCCCAAGCCCGTATGTGGGCTTGGGCCCGTTAGGTTTATTTTTTCCTATAAATAGGCCTACAATGTAAACGTTTTAATATGATGAAATAAAAATATTCTTCCACTTAACCCGATTATTAATTTCTACATGGTATCAGAGCAGGTTACTGTCAAAGTACCAATTCGAACTAGTCGATTCGACTAGTTCATTCGACCAGAAAAACAACTTATTCGACTAGTATATTCGGATAGAAAATCACCTTACATGAATTTGGAAGTCGAACCACCATTCGACCAAAGACTTGAAGTCTTCGGATAGAAGTCTTCGGATAGGAACAAACTCCCACTCGAATAGAAAATCAACACCTTCGATTAACTATTCGAACAGAAAAACAAAGATTTCGAATTAGTTAATCGAACGCAGAATCAATAGATTCGATTAAGCTGTTCGAATTGATTTTTAAGGCACACGAACTTAACACCCTTCGATCAGAATTTTTTTTTTAAAAGCACCCGAACTCATCAAATTCGAATAGCCATTCGAATACCCATTCGACCAGATCACCATTCGAACACGAACACACCCTTTGATTCAGCAGCCGCCGTCTTTATTTTTCTTTTTAATTCCCTCAATTTCAATTGTGTGGTCTGTGTGTATTTTTTTTTTGTTTCAGATTGTCATCAAATCACAAAGCCCAATTTAAAGCCCAATAAACAATGTTTTTAGGCCCAAATCATTAATTAAAGAAACCAGGCCCAAGCTACAATCTAAACAATTTAAACCACTATGGCTGACAACGAAAATAATAACCTTGCAATGCAACTAATGAACCTGCTTCGTAACGGAGCTCAGAACCAGTTTCAAAACCCAAAACTAAATCATTCCGAGAATCATCGGTCAGACAAACCGGTTATTCGAACTCAATCAAAGGTGGATAAGAGCAAGCTCAAGTGTGAAGAGTGTGGTATGTCGAAACACACCAAAGAACAATGCTTTAAGATCGTTGGATATCCAGAATGGTGGAATGCTAATCACAAAACCTCCAAGACTGGAAAAGCTGTCGTCGCCATAGACAGCGGAGAGAATGTTTGTTCCCGATCTGGAGAAGTTAATGTTGCCACAAAAAACGCCAAGTGTAATTCATGGATTTTTGATTGTGGTGTCACTGATACAATGACCTTTGATATAAATGATCTAACGTCAAACTCGAGAGTTGATAAAACACGAATTCACACAGTTAATGGGGAAACTCTCCCAGTTAAAGGAGGGGGAACTATCGAAATATCAAAAGAATTACGACTTTCTAAATGTCTTTATGTGCCATCCTTATCTCACAAGTTATTATCCGTTAGTCACATTACGAAGGAATTAAATTGTGTGGTATTAATGCACCTCACTTTTTGCATTTTGCAGGATATCAGGACAGGGAAGATCATTGGACGTGGTACTGAGAGACAAGGACTATATTACGTAGATGAAGTTACTCAGCAAGGCTCTGTTATGCTGACTCATGGTTCAAACGATAGGAAAGAATGGTTATGGCACCGAAGATTGGGACATCCGTCCACTGGTTATTTACGTCAGTTATTTCCGCATTTATTTCCTAAGAATAAACCTTTTCATTGTGACACTTGCATTTTGGCAAAAAGTCATAGACATACGTTTAAACCTAACGATACTAGAGTTGATTCACCATTTTTGTTAATTCATTCCAATGTTTGGGGTCCCGCTAAAATTGAAGGGGGACAAAATTTCCGCTATTTTCTGACGTTTATAGATGATTGTACTCGAATGACTTGGACTTATCTTTTAAAAAATAAGTCTGAAGTCTTTACGAAGTTCACATATTTTTGTAACATGGTCAAAACTCAATTCAAAAGTGAAATCCAAATTCTCAGGTCAGATAATGGGGGGGGGGGGGGGGGGGGGTGGGGGGATTTTGTAACAATTCCATGAAAACCTTCTGTCAAACACGGGGAATCATCCATCAAACTTCGTGTGCTCACACGCCTGAACAAAATGGAGTCTCAGAAAGAAAAAAATCGTTTTTTATTGGAAATTACACGTGCTCTCATGATTGAATCCCAAGTTCCAAAGACGTTTTGGCCAGAAGCCCTTGTAACTGCAACGTATCTGGTTAATCGTCTTCCAACACCAGCTTTAGCCTTAAAAACCCCTCTCCAAACACTGTCGAATTTCCATAAATTGCCATCCACTTTAACCCTCGAACCTCTAGTTTTTGGATGTTCTGTCTTTGTCCATATACCGAAAATAGAACTTTCAAAACTTGATACATGTGCAGAGAAATGTGTGTTTTTGGGATATGGTGTTAATCAACACGGATATCGGTGCTACAGCCCGAGTAGGCGTCACATGTTCACAACAATGAACTGTGACTTCCTTGAAACTGAGTTCTTTTATCCCACCCATCTACATGGTCAGGGGGAAAATGACAATGACGCATTAAGATGGATGAGTTGGACACCACCAGTGGATGATTCTTCTACTGATACACCCGCTCCCGTGGATGATTCTTCTACTGATACACCCGCTCCGGCTGATAGTCCTGAAGACCTTGAAGACAGTACCACTGCCACTAATAATGATCCTCCTCAACTGATATCCGAGGTAAGTGGTTCTCAATCTCCGGATAATTCAAATAACTCTGATATGTGTGATGATGAACAACAAGTTGAGATGGAAGTTCCGAGTGTGACTGAACCAGCTCGGTATGATCTTCCTCCTAGATCGACTAGGGGAATTCCACCCAACAGATACTCACCTGAAAAAATTTCACGAGGATCAAGATATCCAGTTGCAAATATCGCAAGAAGGAACTTAGTCCCGGAAGTCAGGTCCTTCGCAAACGCCATCTGTTCTGAAAAAATACCAACAAGTGTTGAAGAAGCACTGAAGTATAAGGAATGGAGGGAAGCAATTGGTACTGAACTTGAAGCCCTGAAAAGAAATGAAACGTGGGAAGAATGTGAATTACCCTCAGGAAAGAAACCCGTTAAATGTCGTTGGGTGTTCACTATCAAGTATAAACCCGATGGATCTGTCGAAAGGTATAAAGCTCGATTAGTCGCAAAGGGGTATACTCAAACTTATGGGATCGACTACTGTGAGACTTTCTCACCAGTAGCAAAAATTGACACTATTAGAGTTCTTTTCTCAGTTGTAGTGAACAAGGATTGGCCGCTTCACCAATTCGATGTCAAGAATGCCTTCTTACATGGAGAATTAAAGGAAGAAATTTATATGGAAACCCCACCTCGAATTCATGAGAGTTCCTAGTCCAAAAGAGTTTGTCGGCTAAAGAAATCGATGTATGGTTTAAAGCAATCTCCACGAGCTTGGTTTGGTCGGTTTACCACAGTAATGAAGAAATATGGCTGTAACCAAAGCAATTCGACCATACTTTATTCCTAAAACGGAGAGGTAAACTCATAACCTGCCTAATAATTTATGTTGATGACATGATTATTATAGGAGATGATTCGGAGGAAATGACAAAATTGAAAGGCAATCTCTTCAAAGAATTCGAAATGAAAGATTTGGGAAGACTCAAGTATTTTCTTGGAATCGAAGTTCTAAGATCAAAGTCAGGGATTTTCATTTGTCAGCAAAAGTATGTCCTTGATTTATTAGCAGAGACGGGAATGCTAGATTGCAAACCTGCAGATACTCCCATGATTGCTAACCAAAAATTGTTCATGGAAGATGAAGCTGAACTGGCAGATAAAGAAAGATATCAGCGAACGGTGGGAAAGCTTATTTACTTAGCTCATACTTGGCCAAATATTGCATACACAGTGGGAGTTGTAAGTCAATTCATGCACCAACCTCAAGTCCAATGTAACACCGTGCCCGAATCCGACCCGATATTTGACTTGTAACTTTAATTCGGACTTTGTAATTGTATACATTTGACGATTTATAAAAGTTCGATTTGAGTTATGTATATTTGGGTTATCTTAATTCTATTTAAACCTTGTTTATTATATCATGTAACATTATTAATGTGTTATCTTGCATGTGTACATTAATGTACACTAAAATGTGTTTAATACACATGGACTTATATAAATGCAAGTAATTCTAGTAATGTGTTAAGACAAGTAGTTTAATTAATACATGCATGCAAGGAACTATGTATGTATGTATGTATGTATGTTTCCTTGTTCTTAGCCTTGTTCTTAGCCTTCAAGTTTGGTCAAATGAGTTACACATTTCTTATTTATGGCTTTAAACACCTCTTTAACCATTTCTTTTTGTAACCTACAATAATTAAATTTGGAGTTAATTATTAGGGGAGTTACATTTTGACCTTCCTTTATCACATATCAAACTCTATAAATTGGTGTCTTCTTGTCAAAAATCGAACCAACACAAAGCTCCATAATCGAAACTTCAAGCCTCCCATAATCGATTGTAAAGGTTCCCAATTCTATTGTTTTTCATCATAATAATCCATAATCATGTTTATCTTTTATGTTACTCAAGCTTACCATCATCATCTTATTAATCTTGTCTATTCAAACTCTAATCTAGAAAACTCTAATTTCATGATATATTCTTATTCATATTTATTCTTATTTCTAGATTTGTAAAGGCAAGTTTGGTGTTCCTTTCAACGTATTCCGTATTCATAATCTAGTATCCGTATCTACCTCCGTATTTAATCATGTGAGTAAACTCGATGCCCTTTTTATTATATAAATCTTTGGGCTGTATCATGACATTCATATTCATACTTATATTCATACTTTTATGTTTAATTCATACTTATGTTCACATTTATATTTTATGTCTATATTCATACTTATAGTAATATGGTGATTCATATTCATATTTACGTTTATATTCATACTTATATTTATGTGTATATTCAGACTTATATTCATATTGAGATTCATACTTATATTCATATTAAAACTTATATTCATGTTTATATACTCACTTATAACCATGTTTATATGTATACTTTTTGTATTATATTCATCGTAATTCATTCATATTGGTATTCATTCATAAAAGTCATTCTTATTATATTCATTCGTAAAGTCATTTATGTTTATATGTACTTATATTCATATTTGATACTATATTTTCGTATTATGGCAAACATTGGAATGAATCAAGTGACACAATCATTATGGGATGCACACACGATAAATCAAACATTCAAACAATCAATCATTCATTATATGTATATACTAAACGGGAAACGTGATAGATCTATTGGCCGTTATTAGACATTCCGACGTGTTACTGTGAATGTCGAGGCCCTCGACCGGACCCTATGTGACTTTGATCACATATGATATACATCAGACTTGATACAAACGCGTGTTATGCCATTATACACATATTATACTTGCTTACAATATACAATCTTTATACATTATTTTATTATACATTCTTTTATACTACATTTTACATATTCATTTATATTACTTTTATACTCTTTATTACGTAATCTTTTTAATACTTTATACTTGTGTCTTAAACTTGTTTATTCACCAATACTTTTGTATTGACGTTTACTTTTTACATGATACAGGAAATGGATAGGTTTGCTTGGAGAAAACATAAGAGCTTGGACCTAGTTAATGACATAAATGAATAATTTAAGTCTTTTGTCATTTTTCGGTTACTTTTCTGTAAAACATTTATTCATCTTTAATGCATTCATTTAAACCATTAAATGTGTCTATTATAACCTAATAGAGGAACACGAGTTAAGAACAATTGTAATGCCTCTGGTGTATTCCGCTTTAGCCGGGGTGTTACATCCAACACATGGAAGCAGCTTTACGGATTATCAGGTATCTCAAGGGAACCACTGGACACAGTGTTCTATTCAGAGCAAATGGGCACCTGAAGATTAATGCAGGCGACAAAGGTAATAGGAGGTCTACATCAGGGTATTTTACTCTAGTGGGAGGAAATCTTGTAACCTGGAGAAGTAAAAAGCAAAAGGTAGTCGCCCTCTCAAGTGCTGAAGCTGAATTCCGAGGAATAGCACGAGGTTTAGCAGAAATTCTATGGCTACGAAAACTAATCTCTGAAATTGGATATCCCCCAGTGGAAGCTAGTAAGATTATGTGTGACAACAAAGCTGCTATCCAGATTTCAGGAAATCCTGTTCAACATGATCGAACAAAACAAGTTGAAGTTGATAGGCACTTCATCAAAGAAAAACTTGAAGATGAGATTTTTGAACTTCCATTTGTGTCATCCAAAGATCATCTGACAGATATTCTCACAAAGGCTGTTACTGGAAAGATCTTCACTCACTGTCTTGACAAGTTAAGCATTGGAAATCCCACTACTCAGCTTGAGGGGGAATGTTAGAATAGACGTTTAGTATTGAATGTAAGCCCAAGCCCATATGTGGGCTTGGGCCCGTTAGGTTTATTTTTTCCTATAAATAGGCCTACAATGTAAACGTTTTAATATGATGAAATACAAATATTCTTCCACAAAACCCGATTATTAATTTCTACAATTATGAACTTTACTAACCAAACTTAATGATAGTACCTTTTTTTGGAAAGACAAGTGTATTACATCATACAACACAATTTTTTTTACTTTTGTCCCATACGTAATTTGAATAATAACCTCGTCAACTCACAAACCGTCAGACTATAAACGTTTTGATAATAATTTTACTTAAGATAGTATGTATGATACAACCCATACATCTCACGGTTTAGTCTTTGGATTAAGCCTATAACATCAAATAAAAAGACGTCCACTAGTTAAGGTTGTCTTTCATTATAGACCCGTCTTCTTTTCAATCAATCAAACGATGATATGGGACAACGAATGAATAAATTTAATGCAATTTACGGTTTATAGTTGACGTGTTTTTGATTGATGTTTTATTCAATGCGCCTTTCCTACGCTTCAAGCAGACGAGTATTCTAAATGCTGATAGGGGTGTCCATTTTTGGGAGAAATTTTGGTTCAAAATCAAATGTTTTTTAGTTTTTAAACGGATAGGATGGAATTGACCCAAGCCTGATAAAACTAGGCTGAAAGTATTACCTACTCAACCCATTGGTTATTCAACAAATATCCATTTTTAAATTCACCAAATGTTGCTTGGCTTGGTTCGAAATCATATTCAAAGCAAACAAAATAACTTGATTCGATTTTACATTTATATCAGTGCGGATCTAAACCATTTGTTGAGGGGTATCCAATTCTTTTTAACTATATTTACGATTTAATTTTTAAAAACTTACCCTTAAAATTGGTGCTTTCAAGAACCCCAACAAATATATATTAGTACAACATATATTTGGATAAAAGTCAAAATAACCATATAAACTTTTCAATATGTAGCATTATAATAAACCAACTTCGGAAAATACTTCGGTTATATACGTACTTTGAAAATCCGTGGCAATATGACAAATTTGGACAAATTTGTAACCGGTTACGTACAATGCTTCCAACAAGGAATCCACGTCAAATATTGCTGACATTTCATACACGTCAGATTTTTTATTTTATTTTTAAGAAAAAAGAAAAAAAGACCATTCATTTTATTGAAATCAAATGAAAGTACATGATCAAAGTTTTTACCATTGGACATATCCAATGACTATTAACCTTAACCCAAACACAAAGAAATCTATACATTTCTCCTATTAACTATACTTATAAAGAAAAAAACAAAGAGCACAAACATACACACTTCTACAATTAAGCAGCAGCTTAACATCAACCTCAAGACTCTTTAATCTTCCAATCTGCATGATCACCCAACCTGTCACAACTATCCAAACTGTCACTCTTGACCCATATACACCACTTGAGTTGATTTTGCCACTCTTGACCCATATACACAACTTGGGTTGATTTTGCCATTCTTGACACATATACACCATTTTTTATGCAATGAAATTACCTTTGTAGGGAAGTAGAGGAGTTTGCTCAAAGACTGAACTGATCATCTCTTAATTCGACACACGAGATCTAAATCAGATCACAAAATTCAATAAGGACCCACCGAATCGAAAAAGAGCAAAAATACTTCGATATTATGTGTACTTAAAACTCCATCTTTCCAAAGCCGCAAGTATATCCTCTACATTCCACACACAAAAAATACAATTCGAATTAACTTTTCTTGATACATATTATAATTCTTGAAGTCCCACTCCAAAACAATCTCACCTTTGTTTTGCCTGTCCATGGCAAGAATGAGATGGGAGGAGGGATAGCAGCCGTCGTAGTACGCTTGGTAAACACTAGAAATTGTACATCATTTGCTTGTTTTCAACGCCTTTTTGATCGTTTGATGAAGAAACAACTGCCACCATAAGAGCCCGAAACCAAAAGCAGAGTGAGATCAAATATAAACCAAGCTCAGAGGATACACACATACATAAACATAAATTTTACCAATTAATAAATTTTAGCAATGCACAATCGGCTTTTGAATGATGCAAAGAGATAACTTAATAAAACCAGTTGGAATAAAATCTCTCTGTTGCTAATATTTTACAACTTTATTAGGGTTTAGGTAAATAGTACATAATTGAAAAAAGAATTTCATCTCGAAATTGGCTCAATTTGAGAGAAATTGAGAGATGTTTGATTTTGGGGGAGATTAGGGTTAAAATGAGAAATTAGGGTTTGACTTGGGGGATAAAGGAGATGACAAGTTGGAATTAAATTTTAACTAAATTACATAATATGTGGAAATAAAATTAACTAATAAAATTAAAAAATATTGGGAAAAAACATAGTCAACGGTGGCAAGTTTTAAGTCAACGAAAAATTGAAATTATGTTTCACATAGTGATGGATTTTCAAAGTATGTATATAACCGAAGTATTTTCCAAATTTTGTTTATTATAATGCTACAAATTAAAAATTTTGTATGATTTTTTTTTATACTTTTACCCTTATATATTTGCTTTCTACTATACAAACGGTTTACGTATATTTTCTATATAAATATATAAACCCCATACAAACATCGCGAGTTTCCTTAGAGCAAATGCTTCAATTTTCGCCTGAAGCCTGTCAGCCAGGGAGCTTCGCTTCTTCTCTTATATGAAAGTTAATTTTTCAAAATTAACTCTATCTTTTATAATAGGGTTAATGCACTTGAGGGTCACTCTACTATTCCAGATAATCCGATTGGGTGATTGAACAAAAAAAATATATATAATATTCACCTAACTTTATAAAACCGTTTGTTTGGATCATTGGGACCCACCACAACTTGTTACAGCAGGTCATAAGATAAAATTCAATTAAAAAGCAGAGGGCATAAATGTCAAATTATACCATTATAAAACCAGACAAAATAAAATTCAATCAAAAAGCAAAAAGAGATTACACAAGCACATCTCGATTCAGTTACCAAAAACATCCAACCATAACTAATCGACCAAACAAATAATGATAAAATCTTCTTAATTGTATTCAGATGAAAGAAAAAGAAGAAATGAGTGAAACTTGGAGGAATAAGCGACCGCTGGAAGACGTGTCAGAAAGGTACCAAATAAGAAGCAAATCGATTGAAAATGGTAAATCTGATTTGCCTCACCGTGCTTTAAAACGACTAGCTGGCATCGAAAACGATTCACCAACACCACCTTCACCATCTACAGAACCTAAGACTCGTCGAGTTACGAGACAAACCACCCTCAAAACCGACACACCATCACAAACTACAGAGCCTAAAACACGTCGAGCTACACGACTAGCGGGAATCGAAATTGAATAACCACCCCCATCGCCACCAGAGCCTAAAACACGTCGAGCTACACGACTAGCGGGAATCGAAATCGAAATTGAATCACCACCAGAGCCTAAAAGCCGGCAACCTACTGAACAATCTGGAATCAAAATTGATGAATTGGCAACATCAGAGCCGAAAACTCGTCTAAACGGAAACTGGGAGTGGAAATTAACATATTGCCGACATCACCATCTGTGTCCAAAACATGTCAAGCGAAAAAACTTACGGTAGGGATTGGCGGCGTTGTTGTTGTTGTTGTTGATGTTAATGTTGTTGATGACTTGCTGCTGCTGATATTGTTTGATATTGTTATGGGTATTAGTTAAGAAAAGTCAAACAGTTTAATAGATAGTCAAACAAGTACATATGGTAACCTATAAAAAACAAATATATAATATAAATTGAATTTTACCTGTTATTAGCCGGTTGCAGGTTGCAAAAGTGACCCATTTAAATTTTTTTTGAATCATGAGTGATCGTTTTAAACTTTATTTGATAGTAGAATGAAATGGTTATATTTTTTTTTTGTTCAATCATCCAATTGGATTATCTGGAATAGTAGAGTGACCCTCAAGTGCATTAACCCTTTATAATAATTAAGCTAGAATTATCTTCCAAAGCGTAGATAGGCGGGTTGGTTTGGTTTTGGCCCAACGGTTGTTTATTAGGGACTCAAATATTAAGGCCAATTCTAATAACCCTCATGTCCTTTTTTTACACTACACTTGGCTCTACACATTTACAGAGCTAACCCCTTGCTTCGTTCACTCAACAATCATTGAATCCGGATCCGGAAGTGACTGAACTCCCTTTTAATGAAAGTCTCCGCCGTGTCTGACCCCCTCAATCTTTCTTTTTTTTTTCCTCAATGTACTCTATATAATTTGACTTCAAATATGAAGAAGGGAATAGGATATCTGCAAATATGGAGAAGCGAATATGATATCTTCAGATATGGAGGAAAGTGACTCATTTTCCAAAAATTTTCTTGAAATTTAAAAGAAAGATTGGAGAGGGTTTGTTGGGAATAAAACTGTTGAAAATAATTAAGTATGGTTACTATTGCAAGTTACTATTGCTTAGTTAAAATTGCATTTAGAAAACTGGTTACTACTACAACAGCTCATTACTACTGTCCGTAACTCATTACTACTGCTTGAAAAGTTTGAAGAAAAGATAATTCTATAATAGATTTGTACTTATCTTTTTCTTAATTAGAATTGTATTAGAATTACAATTGTTTAGTCGTTTCCTAGAATACCTAAGTTTAGCCTCAAGGTCTATATATACATAAATCATTGCATTAAGAAAAACACGTGTATTAGTCTTTCATTATCGATTAATACATTGAGGCTTGTTGGTGATATTCGTTATTGTTCTTATTCTTATTTTGTTCATATACAATATTCGTTTAATCACAAAACTTGTAATATCAAAGTGTTTAATCCGCTGCTAAACTTCTTTGATAGATCAAAATCTATTCATAGTATTGTGGTTGTGTTTACATAAAACCTATGGATCCTAACAAGTGGTATAAGAGCTCAGGAGGTGCTCTAGATCTACTGATCTTAATAAGAAAACAAGAGATTACCAATCATGACTGCTGTGATAGTAAACAAAGTTCCAGTATTTAGCGGTAACGACTTTGATCTTTGGAAATTAAGAATCAAGCAACATATACTGCTATCAGACTATGCAGTATGAGATGTTATTGTTAATGGAAACAACCAAACCATTACTTTAGCTGTTGTTGGTACACCTGGAGTTGTTCAACCTCCAGCAACAGACCAAGAGAGAAGAGAAAAGCAGACAAAAATCAAGGCTCTTAGTACTCTATTAATTGGAATACCTAATGAATATCAACCACAATTTGTAGAGTATGAACATGCAAAATCTTTATGGGCAACATTTGAGAAGAGATTCGGTGGAACAAAGACACACAAAGAAAAATAAGAAAGCTCTTCTCAAACAGGAGTATGAAAAATTCAAGGCTCTAAAAGATGAAATAATGACTCAAACCTTTGATAGGTTCAAGAAGCATGATGGTGAATTGATTAATGTTGGAGTCAACATGGACAAAGATGATCGAAACAGAAAATTTCTTCCATCATTGGGAAATGAATGGACAATCTATATTGTCTCTTATAGACAAGGTGATGTTCTAGAAGAGATGGAGCTAGATGATTAATATAATGACATAAGGGTATTTGAAGCAGAAGTTGAAGCAAATCGAATTTTGACGACTTTTGTTTTCTTTGTTTTTGGTTAAATGTTGATATTCGTAAGGTAAAATCACATGTGATATAAACACTAAATGTGAATTTCAAAACCTAAATATATTATATGATTTATATTTAACTAAAATAAAAAAGAACAACACAAAAAACATAAGTCAAACTACTTGTCACACCCCTCTAAAGCGGAAACACGGAAGTGTGAAGAGCTGGAAAATCATGTCACGGGTCATACAAAACATAACGGTAAAAGAGTCATTCGTTCAAAATAAAAGTGTTTAAAACCCAATTCGAACAATCAAAAGACAAATAGTTTAGTACATCGACACATGATTAAAATGTTTCATAAAGTATTTCCCAAAACAACTGGCCAAGTCTTTTCCCAACAACGTCCTCACACGACCGCTTTGACCCGTCCACGCCATGCATCATGAGCTTACACTAATTTCCTGAAACATAAGATAAAGTGTCAACTACGAAAACGCAGTGAGTGAGTTACAGTTTGAATAGTTGGCATAAAAGTATGAGTAAAGTATATAAAGTAAAAGTTTTCCCATAAAGGAGATTAGCGGAGTAAAGTCGCTTAAAGAGTTTATATACTTGTAAAGTTTAAGTAACGGGCGAATTGTGCCCTAACTTGTAAAGACTAAATAGAATCAAATTAGTCATATAGTAAAAGCGGATAACAATCGCTAAAAGTTTATAAGTTTATAAAGACTAAATAGAATTTAATTTAGTCAAGTAGTAGAAGCGGATAACAATCGCTAAAAGTTTATAAGTTTATAAAGACTAAATAGAATTTAATTTAGTCAAGTAGTAGAAGCGGATAACAATCGCTAAAAGTTTATAAGTTTATGCGTAAGTAACTAAATAGATTTCTTGTATCAACCACTTGGCATCTATAACTAAGTGTTCACACTAATCCGATTATCAACCGAGCGGCCCCAACTTCCCGCCTCTCAAACGGAAAGTTAAAAGAGAGAAATTCAGTAATATGTACTTAGACTGCCATCTAAGCAAGGAACGGTTCTTTCCTAAGTATCGATACCCATAATTACTATACGGCTTAAGTAGTTAATAGTGTGTAAGAGAGAAACTAAAACATGATTGGGCACTATGAAAGCTTATTATATAAAAAAAAAGAGAGAGAATCAACATCACTTAGAAACGTGTTATAGCTCCATCAAGGGTCGGTTACGCATACAAGTATCAATAAATAGTTGAGATAAAGAGATGAATCATTAATTATAAATAGAGAAAGAAATGTTTTACGCATAAGAGATTAAGTAGACGTTTCAGTGTCAAAGTTTAATAATTCAAGTTTAAGTATTGCAAGTTGTTTTATAAAGTATAACATGCAATTAATCTTATGTTTCCCCCAAAATGTAAAACATATAAATAAGGGGTTGTAACTCACGGATTGCGAAGAGATCGGAAACTTGGAAATTCGGTCGAAATGTGTAAGCCGGGAATCACGGATTGCCTATTAATACCAAGGTAATTTAATGAGTTGTTATATTATTAGGTTCTTGTATAATAATATAGGTAAAATGTCATTAAAGTGTAAGTGTCAAATTTGAATATCGTCAAAATGGTCCAAAAAGGTAATTGTCACGATTATGTCCGAAAGTTTGATTTGACGTTTTAGGTTATTATATCTTAAGTGCTTTTGCTCGCTGAAGTGATTTACAATTTCTGAGGAAATTTGGGCAGCGCTTCCGCGCCCAAATTTCACATCCAAAAATTATAAACCAATTCCGCTCACAAATCACCTAAAATACAATAATACATATATTATAGCTTATTAATAGTCCAAATAGTCCACACAAGTCACTTTTATTAAAGATTTTGTTTATCTCAGTCCCCTCATGATTTTGGTAAAAGTCCAGAACGTGTATACAACTTTTAATCTGGTAAAACGACGATTTTCGGGAGGACAGCAGCCCGGTGCTGCGCACCTGGGCACAGGTGCGGCGCACCTGGCTGCTGTCACAATCCCGTTTTGTGTTTTTCTTGCTAAAAACGTTTTGTGACTTGTAGATTTCAACATGCAACCAGTATATACCATATAAAATAAAGTTTTATCAGTTTCTAAACAACTTTAAACCACAAAAATGTAGATCTAATTACTTTTTAGTTAAAAATCGTTTTTGGTAAGAAAAGTGACATAAAACTTCATAAAACCTTTCTTTGTTGTTTAGATTGAACATGCAATTAGTAAATATCATTTAAAACAACATTTTAACAGTTTCACAGTTGTTTTTATCCACAGATTCGTGGATCTAAAGAGTATTTCGGTTAAAAACGTTTTTGACCGTAAAAAGTCATAGATTTATGAAAAATCATATTTTTAACCGTTAGATCTTACATGCAATTGAATATTAGTGTATGAATAGTAAAAGTATAGAGATCTACCGAAGGAAAAGTTTAGATGAAGAGTTTTGGCCGGATTCTTGCTCCAAAAATCCTTACAACCGTGGTCCTTTTTGATAAAAACGATACCCTTTGCTTTGTTTGATGTTTGGAACGATTTGTATGGATTGAAAATGGTTTATGGTGGTGGAAAGTCACTGGTGTTCTTGAGTTTTTAGAGAGAAAATGGAGAGAAAATGTATGTGTGTGTTTTTATGTTTTGATTAAAATGAATAAGAAAATGAAATGAAAATGAAAAGGGGTGAAGTACTGACCTAGGGACTGTTGTTGGCAGTAAAGAGGTCGGTTTCTATTGGCCAAAATGGGTGGTGGTGGTGTAAAACGAGAAAGGGACCAAACTTGTAATATTTTTGAAATCCTGGCACTAGGTGCGGCGCACCACCTCACTGGGTGCGGCGCACCGGGCCATTTTTGGTCACTTTGAGTTTTTCGTTTTTGCGTTATTGCTTCGTTGGACCTTTTTGTTAATTATAAGTTGTCGGTTATGATAAGTTATGAACTTAGGAAAGTTCAATAGGCATTTTCTTGGTATTAGGACTTATAATTTTGATTCCGGAAGTTATTTCGACACTAGTTCCGATAAAGTATAGATTCAAAAGTTACGAACCAAAATAGAGCGAACGAGACAAAGAAGTAACTAACGTTTCGAATTGATATCACAACAGAATAAGTACCTGGATTTTGACGGTTGTCATACTACTAATATCTCATTTGATAAAACTGTGATTTTATAATTTAAATTTTCCAAAACCCGTAAAGAAAACCCGAAAATTTCTTTTGTCAAAAATATATCAAGTTGGTGCTCTATAATAAGAGGAAATCATGCTCTTTTTAATGGGGTAACTTATTCGTTTAATAAATTTATGGTTTTTAAGTTAATTAACTTTTAAACAAAATAAATTAAAGTGGGTTTTTAAAATGGATGATTGTGATTGTTTCATTTGGTCTCAAATTTTATAATGGTCTGAAATGAACTCAACCCTATAACCAATACTTAAAATAAAATAAGTAAAAAAAATGAAATAATAATTTATGATATGTGTACTTTTGTATTATATCTATTTATTTAATTATAACAAACTTTAAAAAAGAAAGTTTTAATATGCATCAAAATATATGTCGTTTAAGGGTTGCCAATCAAATTCATTATTTTTGTGTTTTAAATATTTAAATTTGATGCACAACAATCAAACTACACATTTTTTATAAAATAATATTTAAGTAAAGTAAGTAAAAAAATGAAAAGATAATTTATGATATTTGTAATTTTATATATATATATATATATATATATATATATATATACATAGAGAGAGAGAGAGAGAGAGAGAGAGAGAGAGAGAGAGAGAGAGAGAGAGAGAGAGAGAGAGAGAGTTGGTTTCAAATAGAAACCACTCAAATATTTAGTAACCATATGAACCACTTTATAAACAATCCTAACAAAATCCATTTAATTTTAAAAATTAAATATCTTTTATATAATAAACTTTTACGAAATAAAAAACATACCGGGAACAGATATTTAATTATCTTTTGGAAAAATATAAACTTTATTAATGTTGAAGAATTTTTTATTTTTTATATACACGGGTGAATATACTACATTTTCTAAATTTTTGAAAAACTAAGTGTATACACTAATGAATACCACTGTATACATCTCTGTATACATATGTATTCAGTGGTGAATATATGGTTAGAATGTAAGTCACGAACGAGTTAATACACCGTTGAAAATAAGTATATTCAATTGCGTATATATATGTATTTATCTATGAATATAAGTTTTGAATGTGTTTTTGGCGAATTTAGTATATACACATGTGAATATACTAAACCCACCAAAAAAAAGAAAAGAAAAAAAAACAAATCGTCAAAAATATATCAAATGGATGCTCGTTAGAAAGAGAATAAATATTAAGAAGTTTTTAATTGACAAATGAGCGAATAATCACCGATTCTCATGATTGTTATTAGCTCAACATAAATAAATAGGTTTAATGTATCATTAAAAATATAAGCGATTTATGATTCAAATGGCTCAAACATGTTCAATGGATGACTAACCAAGAAATTCTTATCTTATCATATGTAATGAAACGAATAAGAAACTATCAATAATCACATATAAATTAAACTAGGCGTATTCCCACGCGTTGTGCGGTGACAATTTTGTAAAGAGATTTGTTACGAACAATGATCAGAATCGGGAGTTTTGTGTCTTTAACCGCCACCGACCTTCTACTTTCTAAAATTAAAACACATGGTTTGTGCCTATTTCCTGCTACTTTCTGTTTCCCTCGAATGTATAAAACTCAGCTTCCAAAAATCCCCACACACCAAATTAAATACAATATATAGATTCTTTACAAATTACAATAGAAATGTTCAATTAAATCGAATGGTTTCGAATACTTTCTACAACACCTTTGATCCAATTGAAGAATCGGATTCATTTCCCGTGTTTCATTTATGTTCCACAAAAAACAAAAAACTGGATATAGGAAAGAAAACATAAACATTTAGAGAAAAGAAAAACCGGCACCAGTGAGGAGGGAATTGTTGTTGATTCTCTGTAGGTGAACTTCCGTTGGTGTGAAACTAAACACATTTAATGGAAACTCCTCATGACCACCTTCAAGTTTACGAACCGATGTTTGTTGAAACGGATGCGGTATTGATTCGGGACAGCTTTATATCCCATTTGATATGTCTGGCCCTCTTCGAGAAGAGCCTTAAACTTTCGTATATGATTTCTAGTGATGAAACCTTGTATCGAACCGCCCTTTTTGGTAAATAAAAAAAAAACATGTAAGAAACTAATTTAACCCCCCACAGTTTCCATCGTTGATGGTAGAAATTATTGTATATTAACTGTTTTCGTGGCGTACCCTTTTTCCGGCTTTTAAAATTTTCAAACAAATTAAAAATTACCTCATCATCATCCATAACCATCTCCAACCCAAGTAAGACATCACCGAGTTTTGTATTTATTGCCTCCCACATTCTGCAAAGCCGTACATGAACAACCCAATCTTCTCTAGTTGGGTCAAGGGTGCCAATCTTGGAGTGAGACATGTTTTTCGAAAGAGACATAATTGTACGTAGTTATGGGGCTTGTTGATGCAAAAGTAACTTTTCTGGCGAACTAACTTATATAGAAAAACACAAAACCACCAACCTTTGGAGTACCTAAAAACGTTTGTGTTAATAACTTAGGGTAACTCAATAGTCTAAATATCATTATACCTCAATAATTATTATGCCATTAATACCACCAACTTTTGGAGTACCTAAAAACGTAGGTGTTATTAACTTAGGGTAACGGAACAGTTTAAATATCATTATACCTCACATTATGGTAATTAAAACACAGGGCAACTAAAGAGTCAGAAGTTTCAAATGTGTTATTAACTTAGGGTAACTGAACAGTTTAAATATCATTATACCTCACATTATGGTAATTAAAACACAGGGCAACCAAAGAGTCAGGAGTTTCAAATGTGTTATTAACTTAGGGTAACTGAACAGTTTAAATATCATTATACCTCACATTATGGTAATTAAAACACATGACAACCAAAGAGTCAGGAGTTTCAAATGTGTTATTAACTTAGGGTAACTGAACAGTTTAAATATCATTATACCTTACATTATGGTAATTAAAACACAGGGCAACCAAAAAGTCAGGAGTTTCAAATGTGTTATTAACTTAGGGTAACTGAACAGTTTAAATATCATTATACCTCACATTATGGTAAACAAATGGCAACCAAAGAGTCAGGAGTTTCAAATGCATACCATTCCACTATTTGGAATATCTCACACGTAATAAAGCCGACGACTCTAGATTATAAGTAATAATAGATTTTTATGTCCCGAAAGTCCTCCCATCAAACATTTAATGCAAAGTTATTTTTATAAAAATAATTTTTTTTTCGACGTTGGATGACGTGGATAAAATATTAATATAAATAGAAATTTTATGCTATTTTTTTTATGAGGGAATAACAAACATAAAAACATTTATAATTTCTTTTTACTAGTGAAGGGAAACAAATCTGTATTATAGTACCAAAAAAATAAAGGATAATAATTTGTAAAATTAACAATTTTGATAGGAATTATAAAAAAGTATCTGATATTGGATCTGTTGATCGGAAAAAATGGCTGGGCAGGCAGATGTAGATCGGCAAATAGAGCAATTGATGGAATGCAAACCGTTGACGGAATCTGAGGTGAAAACGCTATGCGAACAAGCTAGAGGTATACTTGTTGAAGAATGGAATGTGCAACCGGTTAAATGTCCGGTTACTGTTTGCGGTGATATTCATGGTCAGTTTTACGATCTCATCGAGCTTTTTCGGATAGGTGGCAATCCTCCTGACACTAATTATCTCTTCATGGGCGATTATGTTGGTCAGATTTTTTTCTTTTTCTTTCTTATATTTTTCTATTTATTTGTTAATTTTGTGTATCTGTTGGGTAGTTATCACATTAATAATGACCTGATGGATTGTGGAACGTGAAATGAATGAAGTATATAGGTTATAAATTGAATTCATTCATTGGATTGGATGCCTTAAAGTGACACATTCCATTTATCGGAGATTATGTCACTTGTCGCTTACGCTTACATTACTTGGTTGAAGTTCGAAACGTTACTAGAGTTTTTGGTAAATACACATTCAATATCCTTGCGCACACTTTGGGCTTTGTTAAAAGTCAACATGATTTACATGCACAATAGCAGATACAGATAATTAAACGAGGTTTCTTGCTTATATGTTATTCTAGGCGTGCTTGTTTTTTTAGCAAAATTTTCTATTTTTCTCCTTTATATCGTGAAATCCAGTGCAGAGATGAATACTAAACCACATATCTGGACACTCGTAGATTAGTATCTCTTTGGTTGTGACGAATCATGTTAATAATTTATGGGATAGCTTTTTAGGAAAATATAGAAACTAAGAAAGTGAGTTTCTGCAATCTAGATGTTTTAAGATGAGTTTGTGGTAATGCGGTTTAAACAAGAACATTTAATGTATTGTTCAGTAGACTAAATAGATCTGCTTATGGAAATGAATGCTTGTATCGTGAGCATAATAGTCTAAAACTAGGTCGAACAAATGAACAATAGATGGTGAAATAAACATATTGCGGTTGTGCAACATGGTGTTGTTTAATTATCTTCATGTATTTCGCAAAAATAGTAAGCATCCATGTTATTAACGCTTAAATAAGGTGCTGCAAAGAAGTATAACTAATATTAATTTTCTCGTAAATTTAGTCCAAGTGGTTTACGCTTTTAGAGTTGAACAATATGTTTATTCTAAATGCTGTTAGTTATTCCATGATTGTCTGTCAATCATTTCTCAAGATCATGTAAGATACTGCTGACTTTACAATGGTACTTAATGAGATGCTTGCAAGTTCTATTATAAGATATATTCTTGAATTTATATTGTTACGCTGCATATTGGGTTTTTTTACTTCCTTATGTCCATGATGTTTGAATTAAGTGTACTACTTTGAGGAATTAATTTTCTGTTTAAGACTGTTCTAATCAGATTTCTATCACAGATCGAGGGTACTATTCAGTTGAGACAGTCACACTGTTAGTCGCTCTAAAAGTTCGTTATAGAGATAGACTTACAATTTTACGTGGAAATCATGAGAGCCGGCAGATCACTCAAGTGTAAGACCTTTACTTTCTTATCTAAGAAAGAAAAATGCAAGCATCGTCTCTTTTATTCTTATTGCCTACTTCATAGAAATACTATGTTAAAGAAAAGAAGGCTTTTTCTTTCTTTTCCTATATGTGGTGATACCACAATATAAGGATCGTGGAGATGACTAGATCTTCCTCTTCCTGCTTGTGGTCCCTGTGAATTTTGTTCATTTGATTAAAAGGTAATGTACCTAATATATGTATGCTATGTATGTATACTTGCATGGATTAACGAGGTTCCTCTTTCTTGCATTTAAAAAACTACTCGTGTAATTAATTACTAATAATACCATATACACATTTGCATCTGATGGTTCGCTCTTTCTTTCGAGTTTTTTGTTTTCTTGATATTACATAAGTCGGAATATAAAGCAACCCTTTATAACGATCTCTCCTGAACATTTCTTGAGTCCCTTTTTTGCTGCTTTCTTGGATTGGATCTACTGCTATAATTGAACTGGAAACATCTTATCGACTTCTCTTTGTTACTTATATACTTTTTTGGTGATCTCAGATATGGATTCTATGATGAATGTTTAAGAAAGTATGGAAATGCAAATGTTTGGAAGCATTTTACGGACCTTTTTGATTACTTACCTCTTACAGCACTAATTGAGAGCCAGGTTAGAATCCCACATACATGCATGCTTATCACTTTCTTTCATGGTCATACTTAATTAAATCTGTTGCATCGTAGGTTTTTTGCTTGCATGGAGGACTTTCACCATCCTTGGACACACTTGACAATATCCGAGCATTGGACCGCATACAAGAGGTACTCTCTTGGTTCCCACATGAAGTTGTGCTGAAACTGCCGATGTGGATTTACTGATGTATATTTTTCGGTGAGTTTGTGTAGGTCCCACATGAAGGACCGATGTGTGATCTGTTATGGTCTGATCCAGATGACAGATGTGGGTGGGGAATATCTCCTCGTGGAGCTGGATATACATTTGGACAAGATATAGCGGCTCAATATAACCATACAAATGGCCTCACTCTTATCTCAAGAGCTCATCAGCTTGTCATGGAGGGTTTTAACTGGAGCCAGGTTGGTCACCCGACCTGACCCTTGTATTAGAAAAAAAATCATTATGGTTAGTTATATATATTTCAATGAAATCAGGAAAAGAATGTGGTGACGGTATTCAGTGCGCCAAACTATTGTTACCGGTGTGGAAATATGGCTGCGATTCTTGAAATAGGTGAGAACATGGAGCAAAACTTTCTTCAATTTGATCCAGCACCAAGGCAGATTGAACCTGATATGACTCGCAAGACTCCGGATTATTTTTTGTAGTCACATTCAAAGTGATGGATTATGGATGGATGGGATGTATGTCATACTCTAAGATCTAGATGGGGTTGTTTGTAATATCCTTGTAGATGTTGTATCCCCCCGATCTAAAAGAGAAGAGATGAGTTTTGTTGTTAACATATCATTCTTTTGTTTGGAATTGTAGTTTGATACTTTGATTTGCTGCTGTTGCTGTTGTTGATAAATGATATGTAACAGTAACGATAGGCAGCAAATCCCTACCTGGTAATGGTATATTATGTTTGTAAGTTAGAAAGCAGAGTAGTGCATTAACGTATATGAGCAATAAATTTGTAGTCTTTTTAGAAATTTCGTCAAATGCTAGTTCTTGTTTTTGTAAGCTTGATGGACGTTACAAAAAGATGAGTTGCGATGATTTCGTGTTTTTCTTAATATTATGGGTCACTTTGTTTCTTCTATATATTATGGGTTAACCTCAGAATGCTGTCGATGTGTAATCACAAAGCACACAACATTTAACAAGATTGCGTACTTGATACCTATTGGTGTTTAGACGTATGTTTTTCTTTTTGGTTATTAACTTGTTACAAGTCACGGATCTCTAACTGTGTAACCCGTTTGTAAAAGACTTTAGCCATATTGACCTGACCAACTTGTTCACTACAAACTTTATTGGTTAAATGGATCAAGTGTGTCCATGTTGATGTTAATTTTCAGCATGTTAGGCTGATCGTTTTCAGGTTGGGTGATACCAACCCGTCAATCCTTTAGAATGATCATTCTGTTACAACTTTTACAAGTAATTTGTAGAAAACTATAATGAACAAAAACAGGAGGAACCACTTTTATGATTATACGAAATTCTAATCTGGTTAAGGTTTTGCATGAGAAACAAAAGTGAAGTATATGTAGCGTTCAAGCTCAAAAATGTTGACAAAAAAAATGGAGAAATGCCTCGAGCCCAAAATTTTGGTCAATAACAAATTTAACCTAAACTGAACAAGCTGAGAGCCAAAAAACCAAACTTTTCAGATAACCTCGTTTAGTTTGTGCTTGTTTTGGTTACGTTCATGCTTGAATTAGCCACTGAAAAAATATACTGAATTTGATAATCCCGTTTAGTTTGTGCTTTTCAGATAACTGAATTTGAAAATCCCATTTAGTTAACTGACTTTGAAAATCCCGTTTAGTTTGTGCTTTTTAGATATCTCATTTAGATAACCTCGTTTAGTTGAAAAGAAATATGAAAAAGTTTAGAGGTCAATTCGAAATCTAAATCTTGATAACGTGTGTCTTCTCTCCGATCGCTAAGAGTTGATTGGCTTTTCGCTACAGTTACCTTAGGTGAGACATGTATGAATTTCTTAAATGTAACTAGGAAATTATGCTTCTATGCACAATCGCACACCCTTTGAAGCTAGTTACGACCTCGATTATGGTTGCATACCTACCCAGAGCCTAATTCGTATTGTAAGCATGTCTCAATTTGAAGAAAAATTGCAACTTATCATACATTTATTACGAAGCTTTCACTGAATCTAACTGCCCATACTTTCATAATATATCTATCATCATTTTAAAGCTTATGTGGTCCATTCTTGTCTTATGAAGCTTTCACTCTTACTCATTTCGGTATTGACTTTGACCAAACGAGGTAATAATCTCTTGATACTTAAATATCATCTTCGAATTTTCAACTTTCGATAGATTATATTTTGTTTCTTCGGTTGGATCATCTTATGACAAACCAACTTTGAAGATGCTTATCGGTTTATTAAAATTAAACCAATGATTTATTACGATCCAAATTGTCCGATTGAACAATTTGGCTGTCTATAAATTGTGAACACCTACTTTCCGTATATCCATCAACTTCAACACATATTCTTTAGTAACACAAGGAAAAATTATATTACATCCATCACCAAATTACAAACAAACATCTACTCTATTCACCCCTTTACCAAAATTCTATAATAGTCGAAAACGCTCATTTCTAACCTTTTCATATACTTACAAGAACATTGTATCATTCAATATGAAGAAACCGAGTGTACTATGATAGTTATCTCGGATCAAAGAATCAATCAATCTATCAAAATATAACCCACCCACTGATATTATGTTACATAGTTACGTCTATCCCATGGTAAAACCCCAGTTGAAAAATCAGCCAAATTAGCTAAAACAAAGTCTCGTAAACCAGTATCCCATACCTCACAAAACTGCAGTCTCCAATCAACTGGTTCGATGGCTTCTGTACCCAAACCAGGTGCTCTATCTCTCGACCCTTCGTTATGGTTATCTTTCCAATCAGCCACATAAGTCGCCACTCTTCTATAAAACTTCGCCCTAAATACCTCCCAAACTTGATACTTATAGTGATTAATCACCGCAACACTTTGAGGTAAATCCAAGAATGTGAACCCTTTCCTTAAATGGAAATGATGCACCACGTTCATTAGAGTTGTGTCAAGTGCATCTGGTCGGATTATCGACTTGTGCCTTTCTGGGCTTTGTAGCCTGCAAGTGTACCCGACCGTGACTCCTTTTTTGGGACGTGAAGTTAAGCCTGAAGGCCCAAAACTATGGCAAGCTGTTCTGATTTCCCCAACTGATGTCGATTCAGTGAAATTTGAAACTAGGGTTTTGAGTGAACCTTGACCAGGAAATCCGGTTAACTCATTATAGGGGAAATAATAAAATTCGTCAACATCCATAAATGAAACCCAATTGCATTCGGATCTAGCCCGCATAGCACAATGTGAGAAACCTGCTTCTTGAGTCTTGATCCATGGCCAAACATGTCTACTAACATTATAACCTTCAAACTCAAGATCGTTTATAACATCTTTGATTTCATCGTCACTATTGTTATCATATATAAACCATTTCTCAACACCTAACCATGAATGATACGTTATCCACTCTTGAATCGAATGAGCTTGATTCCATAACATAGTGCAAACACAAAGCTCGTGTATTTCAGCCTTCGGAGTCAAAACTGACGTCGACAGTTTCGCAACAGAAGGAACAATAACCCGTCGAGCACGACCATGAACTCTAGGCATTTGAAAACTAACAGTAGCTGTAACCCCACGTGCTTTTTCCGGGTGCATAAGGATACTTCTTGGTAAAACACATCTAACCACTTCTTGAGCTGCAGTTATAGCTCGTGAAGTAAGCATGTATTTTTTACCCTTACTTTCCCAATCACCCACCCCGAAATGACAACTAAACTGATTCGGGTCGGATTCTTTATCCTGTCTATGACTAATTCCTTTAACAAATACAATAGCAGTATTAGTCTCCTCATCTAGTAGCGCCTCATAAGCCAAATTCTCCCACGAATTCAACGTTTTATCTTCCGCTGCATCGATTAATAAACCGCGCCCTTGTAACCCAACCACCGACGAAAAGTTCACCGGAGGTAAAGGACAACGAACTAACAAACGGTTATCACTATATTCATCCACCGACAACACATTCCGATCCGAAACCGTATCCGAATCCGAATCATTACTTCTATAAACACATTCAAATCCGCTTTCGATTCGGGTTTTCGAATTACTAGTTTTAGAAACTAATAACAGAAGATGATCAGGAAACAAAACCCTATCTCGAATTTCAAACTTATCAAACTTTTTAAAAACCCTAACGGAATCAATGGGTAAAGATGACAACCTGGGGAGTTTAACAACATGATGAAACGCCGTCGTATGTCGTCGGAAAAGTAGGAAGAAAAAAACGAAGAAAATGAAACAGTAAAGAAGAGATCTTAGGGTTGGAAGAAAGTGACGGTTAGATGTTTTAAGTAACCGTTTTCGTTTCCGTTTTTGCTCCGGCGAGTCCATGATGAGTGTATAGTTGTGAGGTGAAGTTAGATCTGACAACGGACGTGGTGTGTTTGGTCGGCCGGTTGTTTGTCGGAATCGGTGGTTGCCGGCGGTGGACGGTGGTGTGGGGTTTAGGAAAGTTTAGAAAAAAGGGTAAGAAGGAATGTTTTAAGAAATTGGTAAGACCATGCTTTACCACATGGAGATAAATACTTTTCATTTCTCAAAATAAAATAATATTTTTATTCTGACCATTAGTATATAATTTGATTAATCTTTATTAATTAATTGGTAGAGTAATGTAATTTTTAAGATATAATAATATAACGCGTAAAGGTGAATGATGATGATGTATGGTATTATGCCACTAGGCACTATCTCAAACAAGCTCCTCTTCTAAAGGGTCAACTCATTTTTAGGTCCACCCACTTACACACTTCTTTACCCAAGTCTACAAAAACTAATTTTTCAGCCATATACTTGCAATGATTTATTCTAGAGAAAATCACGAAATTAATCATCTGATATATTAAAATTTCGAAAATAATTATTAAATTCGCGATAATTTTCTCGCAAAAATTTTATCTTTTATCTTTAGTGCGAGAACGAGATTTTTTAAAATGGGTGATGTATATTAAGCCACGTCATTGCGCGAGAACGGGATTGACATGTCGCGAGAACGGGTATTAATAGGCGCGGAGACGTGACTTAATATACACCACTTATTTCAAAATATCTCGTTCTCGCATTAAAGATAAAAGACAAAATTGTTGCGAGAAAAATTATCACGAATTTGGTAATTATTTTCGAAATTTTAATGTACCATATGATTAATTTCGTGATTTTCTCTTTATTCAACCGCTACACTTAATTTTTGGCAAATATTATATTAGTAAATGTTAAACTAACTAAAAACTAGCTAAGTCCGGTGATAGTGTTAGTAGGTGATGGCTTATATTTATAGCCTATCAATCCTAACATTTGGGTTAAGCCCACTAAAATATGACAAAAAGGCTAGAACCGACACCAGAAGCCCGTGACCAGGAAAAATGGCCCGGCACCTGGCCCGTGTCCGGGAACCAGGCCGTGTCCCGGCAAAATGTCCGGGAGCCAAGCCGTGTCCCGGCAACATGTCCGGGAGCCAAGCCGTGTCCCGGCAAAATGTCCGGGAGCCAAGGCCATGTCCCGGCAAGTGTCCGGGAGCCAAGCTGTGTCCCGGCAAAGTGTCCGGGAGCCAAGCCGTATCCCGGCAAAGTGTCCGGAGCCAAGCCGTATCCCGGAAAAGTGTCCGGAACCCAGTCGTATCCCGGCAAAGTGTCCGGGAGACAAGCCCGTGTCCCGGCAAAGTGTCCGGAGCCAAGCCGTGTCCCGGCAACATGTCCGGGAGCCAAGCCGTGTCCCGGCAAAATGTCCGGGAGCCAAGGCCATGTCCCGGCAAGTGTCCGGGAGCCAAGCTGTGTCCCTGGCAAAGTGTCCGGGAGCCAAGCCGTATCCCGGCAAAGTGTCCGGAGCCAAGCCGTATCCCGGCAAAGTGTCCGGAACCCAGTCGTATCCCGGCAAAGTGTCCGGGAGACAAGCCCGTGTCCCGGCAAAGTGTCCGGAACCAAGCCCGTGTCCCGGCAAGTGTCCGGGAGACAAGCCCGTGTCCCGGCAAGTGTCCCGGGAACCAAGCCCGTATCCCGGCAATATCCCGGGAGCCGAACCCGTGTCTCGGCAGGTGTCCGGGAACCAAGCCCCGTATCCCGGCAACATCCCGGAACCTGGTCTCGTGTCCCGGCAGCATCCGGGAACCAGGC
This sequence comes from Senecio squalidus, assembly GCA_910822075.1. Lineage (NCBI taxonomy): Eukaryota > Viridiplantae > Streptophyta > Magnoliopsida > Asterales > Asteraceae > Senecio > Senecio squalidus. The sequence continues at coordinate 36,855,855 of CAJVGC010000432.1, forward strand.
CCCATGCCCCGGCAGTGTCCGGGAGCCAAGCCTCGTATCCCGGCTGTGTCCCGGCACTTAGCGTCCCTGTGTCGGGAGACCTTCCTACCAGTCAGACACTCAGGCCTAATCCTTGAGTGTAACCGTCAGAGCATTAATAAGGTCATATTAATAACATAGACGTTAATGGCCATTGGAATCCTATTGATGAGCCATAAATGGTCATCATTGCCATACGTTGTTAATACCTGGAAGTGTTGGGTATAAATACTTAACACTTCAGGTTTTGGCCACAACTTCATCATCTTCCTCACATACTCACTGACCGGAATACTTAACCATATTCCGTCAAGCCTTTCCGATCAATCTCTTGTCCACCTTAGACTCGCCAAGAGTCTGTTAGGTTTGCACTGCTTGAGCAGGAGGCCAAGAGAGTGATCAATCCTAACCCAAGTTACTGAGCCTGTCAATCCTTGCTCAAACATTGGCGCCATCCGTAGGACACGTTTTTAGCAACGGTGTTTTACCTTCATTTCCAGATTTTCACAAAAAAAATTTTCTTTAATCCATTTCTTCTTTCATCATGGAAGACATGAACTCTGCACCAATAATTTCCTCAGCCCCAGAGGTAACTACCACCACACCACCGCCAATGACTACTGTGACCTCATCCCCAGTGACTGTTGTGACCACATCCCAAGCTGAAGGGAGTACCACCCTGATACCAACGACTGTTTCCTCACCTCGTACATTTGTTTCATTGCCTATTCCATCCAGTCCATTCTTACCAGACATGGAGACAGACATGACGTTTGACAGAGGTCCTATGGGGAGGACAGGCAGGCACGGATTTTCCGCCTTGGAGGATTGGACACTAGGGGATTCAGGTCCTGCCCGCCTGTATCGATCAACAACCACTGGACCTTTGTATTCTACAAGGGTGTCCGGAGCTAGTGCATCTGCCATACCAACCCCAAACGTTCCAAGTTTTCAGATCCCCATGGCTCGTACCTCAACACTGCACGAAGAAGCCGCTGAGGCCTCTAGACAGGCTGTCCCAGAACTTCCTGGCTTTGAAGCCCCTAGGCAGTCTGCCTCAGCAGGATCCCAACCCGGCACTCAAGGAACATTTCAGAATATCCAAGGAGCAGCATCGGTCCCGGCACCAACCTCATCTAATCACCTCCTGGCCCAACTATTGGCATCCCTGCAGCCAGCACCACCACAGGTAATTCCCCAACAATCCGAAACAGATGTCCTGTTAACACAGTTGGCGGATCGCCTGAGGCAGAACGCGCCGACACCGGTGCCACCTCAAAATCCCAATTCAGAGTTATTACGACTGTTGCAGCAACTAGCAGAAGGAGGAATGACAAGAGAAGCTATTATGCCTGTATCAATAGTAAGTTCGAAATTTTGTGACTGGGTGTCCAGATATCCGATGCCAGACAAGCAGAAGGTCCCCTCCATTGTAGGCACTTATGACGGCACAAGGGATCCAGACGACCATATGGCCTTGTTTGAACAGGCCATCATGACAGAAAAATGGGTAGACCCTGTAGCCTGTAAAATGTTTCCAGGAACATTGCAAGGGTTCGCGAGGGATTGGTTTGCTGGCCTTCCAGAAAGGGGCATTAGAGACTTCGCGGATCTAAAGGCAAAATTTGTCTACCAATTCTTTCAGCAAAAGAAACAACGCAGAACACATCTGGAGGCCCACCTAATCCGGCAGAAGGAAGGGGAAGCTTTGCGAGACTTCATCCTGCGATACACTCAGGAATGCCAAAAGATCCCAGGTTTGCCAGAAAGCCAACAAATTTCAGGTTTCACCTTTTCCCTATTGCCTGGTCAGTTGCAGGAAAAACTTGCAAAAAGGACTCCCGCCACCTTCAAGGAAGCGACAGATAGGGCCTATGACTTCTTAAGATCAAGGGAAACTGTCTCCTTGGCAAGGGGGGTGGCTGGAAAGAAAGACAAGCTTTGGAACGGGGGGTCAGCGTCAGGTAGACAGGACCAACAGAGGGAAGATCTTGTTGAGAAATGACAGACGGGACAACAGCGGCAACAGAAGGTTCAGCCCTTATGACAAAACCTTCATCCGAGCCATTTCTCAACAAGACCCCGAAAGAGATCCTGCAGACAGAACGTGTAGGCTCTACCTTTAAACCTCCACCACAAATGGCACACAGGTCCGGTACAAAAAACATGAACAGGTACTGTGAATTTCACGAGGACCATGGACATGACACCAATGCCTGTCGGGAATTGAAAGGAGAGATAAGAAGGGCGCTGGACGAAGGGAAGTTGGAACATCTAGTGCCAGCCGCCAGAAAACAAACCAACAAGACCTCAACCCAGAAAACGTATGCCTGGCAAAAGAAGGGGGAGGATACTGAACGACCAGGACCGCCAGAAGGTCACATCTTCATGATTGAAGATTAGATATGCATAAACTAAACCTAGATCAAGGTCTGATAAACTTTTATTCTATACTTTCTTGTTTTGCCGAAATTTAATCTTTATTTCTGTCAAGGACATTGGATACCATGCCTTATAATAAAACGTTTGGTCTGATATTATCCCAATTATGCACTGCATTATCTTTCTAATTTTTGAACATTGTTCAACATCACAAGCATAAGGCCAAATAAGACACTCATGTCTAAGCCAAAACATGCAAACACGTCTTTTCATCTACTTGAGAAAAGATAAGCACTTCCCATAGGGAAGCGACATACCTCGCGAGTAATACAAATAAACGGTTAACCAAATCATATATCACTGATATAATACGCTTAAATAGCAAACAAGTAATAAGATAAATATCCAACGGATAAACATTTATTATTAAAAAGAAATCACTCATAGAGTCAAACAAAATATCCAAAACATAAAGCTTATAAAGCTGATATTCATAACAGAAAAGGAAAATGTTCAAACATATAAAAAAGAACACAAACTACACTGGTGGCATAGACACTGGTGGTGTAACAATAGCGAGAAGATCTTCAACAGAAATGTTCAAGTCTTGGACAATGCAGAATAGGAAAATTTTTCTTTTCAAACAAGGCATTAGCAGCTCGCATCTGACTTTCTACCAAAGGATCAAGAAAGGGTAGCACTGCATCACCAGCAACGGATCGCAACTTGGTCCCTACAATGTGTTTGCCAAATGCATGAGCAGCCCGATTAACTTCCAACATCAAATTCATCACATCAGGATGATCAAGTAATAGCTTGAACAACTGAGGAAACATAGCAAGAAGGTTTTTTCTACCCTGAACGGCCGCATCAAGTTGCTGGCTCTGAGACTCAAACTACCTGTCTCTCAACCTCTAAAGTCTTGGTCACTATGGCCAACTCCTTATCCTTCGCAGCCAGGATATCTTCATACTCCTGCGTCTTCCTTACCAATCCATCCCCTCTCTTTCTCTAAGTTGGACA
>CAJVGC010000432.1:36859377-36945626 GCA_910822075.1 Senecio squalidus
TACAAAATGAAATAGTTAAGATGCACAACTGTAATGCCTAAAAAAGGTAACATAAATACCTTTGTCGTGAGTTTTTCCATTATATGCCACATACAATAGCGGTGTCTAGAAGAAGTAAAGATCGCCTCAATAGCTTGTTTGATGGCAGGGTCTTGATCAGTAACTACGACTCGGGGTTCTGGACCAAAAGCGTCTTTAAAAGACTTCAATAACCACTTATACGACTCAATATTTTCTTTTGAAACCAAACCAGCGCCAAATGTCACGCATCTGTTATGGTTATCAATACCAGTGAAAGGTATGAAAACCATCTTGTACCTGGAAAAAATAAAAATCAGTATTATAAAAATGAATTATCTAAATATATATATAAAAAATAGAGTTAAAGTTAACTACTTGTTAGTCCTGAACGTAGCATCGAATGACATGATGTCCCCAAAAATCGAGTAATTGCGCTTAGCTTCAGCATCTGCCCAAAACAAACCACTCAAATCCCCTTCTTCATCCGTACAGTATTCAAAAGTGAAGCCTGGTACAAATTCTGCCTTGTAAGTCAATTTTTGAATTACCATATCCGCATCATAATCACCGATAAAAGTATTTATGTCTCTTCTGAAGTTCTTACAATCAACTGCAGTTACACCTACTTTCTCAAATCCACCATAAAGCTCTTTCATTATTTTAAAACCCCTTACTGGACCAATGTTGATCTTCGACACATTTTGCAAAATCTGTGTATGCAAGTAGGTCAAATCTCGGGAGGAATTCAAAAAAGGCATATCATCTTTCTCAACCAAAATATGGTTATGCTTCTCTTCAAAAAAATATATCTCATACAAATTACCAGGAATCGCCTTAAGACGGATCTCTGCCTTACAATTTGTTCTACAAGATGGCACTTTTCTCTTATTGATCGTCTTCCCAACATTTTTCAAAGTATCGATCTTTAAATTGTTAGTCTTTCTTCCTTGCTTTGAACACACAAAATACTTCAGTAACACCTTTTTAGTGGAATTGCAGAAGTGTTGAGCAGATTTCCGAACAGAAAAACCACCGTTCTTTGCATAAGTTTTATAGAACTGGTAGGCTTGATCCAAAGAAGTAAAACGTGCACCTTGAAGAGGTTTCAAAGATACATCAGGGATCCAATATCTAGACGTTTCCTCGTAACCTGTGAAGTAATTTTTACACTTAAAATTACTATAGTATGATGCACAATACATAATTTCTGTTTAAATTAGTTAAATCACAAACGAAGAACAATTATCCTAAAATTACTATAGTATGATGCACAATACAGAATTTAAAACTAGTTAAATCACACACGAAGAACAATTAGCCAAAAATTAAACAAATTAACCTAATTCGAAATCAAAATTAATATATTTACAGTTATTCTATATGATTAACAGAATTTGATTTATTAAAAATTCAAAAAATTAAACTATAGTATGATGCACAATACATAATTTCTGTTAAAATTATAATTTTCAACAGAATTTAAAACTAGTTATATCACAACGAAGAACAGTTAGCCAAAAATTAAACAATTTAACCTAAATCGAAATCAAAATTAATATATTTACAGTTATTCTATATGATTAACAGAACTTGATTTATTAAAAATTCAAAAAATTAAACTGAATCGAAGACAAAATTAAACTTACAATCAGATTCATTAGGCTGAATCGAAGCTGACATTGTAATGGATTGTTGAAGAATTGACCAATCCGAAGAGCAATTAGCCAAAATTGAAGCTTTAATCGACCAATCCGAAGAAAAATTAGCCAAAATCCGGAATTGAATTGAACAATCGGAAGAACAATTAGGAAGAAAATTGATTTGAATACCGCCATATATATAGAGAAAAGAAACGGTTGTAAAGAAAACGATGATGAACAGGGGAGAACAGCAGTTGATCGATTGAATTAAAATAGGTGAAAAGACGATAATACCCTTCTGTTATAAAAAAATAAAAAGGGAAGGAAGATACACATGGCAATATGTGATTGGTTCCTACACTTTTTACAAAATATATACTTTGTATATGATCCTACATCTATATATATATATATATATATATATATATATATATATATATATATATATATATATATATATATATATATATATATATATATATATATATATATATATATATATATAGTGAATGGTTCCTGCGAGAACTCAAAATTCTGCGAGAACTGCGAGAACTCTTTCTGATTGGCTGATGACTTTTAAATGGGAAAAAACTACGAAGAATATTAAAGTAATTTATCCATAATAATTTAAATAAATATTTATTTATTTCAAAATCAAATCCCCCAAATTTCTCGCCAGTAATTATCATTATCATCTATCTTTATCCTTTTCGTTTATATATTTCTGTGAAAAATTAGATCGTTTTTTTTTTTATCATATTTATGAATTGTTGTTTGTGGGGTTTTGTAACATGAAAATAATTTCTCATGATAAGGATTCCGAAATTATTCCAGTGCCAGATATCGATTGCATTTTTTGTAACATGGAAAATATATATATTATGCCATTGCTTAATAAATATCTTTTTAATAAATAAATTTTCACGACTGTATTATTACATACAACTCTACAAGGTTCAAATTTGTAGATGCTTCTTTTTCTCTCAAGTGGAATGCCCACCGGTTGCAAGATATGATAGCTGGATGCTGTAGGATTCTTCAAGTTCTGCAAGTACTTCAGCGATATTCGGTCTCTGTGAGGCATCTCTATCTATAGATCTCGAAGCAATTAAAGCTGTTTTTCTCATGCTTTATTCATCGTATGTTCCCTTTAAGCTCTCATCCACTATCTCAAATTCACCTACCCGCCTGCAGATAAGGTTTCGCCTGCCAAAATTCCCAAAATAATAATTGAAAACCAGCCAAACACATCTTTATCAATGGGTCGTCAACTTGAGTTGTGTTTTATCTCAAACGGGTCAAACACATCCATATCTAGAAAAATTTAATGATATATCACCAAATATTTCTAGAGGCGTCTGTCGACACAGTTTTTCCCGTGTGTTTTTACAAAGAAGTTGACTCGAGAATATATGATTCAGGTTACTTACCCTGTCTGGTTCCCACCGAGATTTGAGCTAAGATTACATGTACATCACAAGAATTAAAACGTTGAATCTGGACTTATATGCACGGGGAATATCATAGATTACCATATTAAATAACTCGGCAACCAGTACGTGTCAGGTAGATATGATCCACACAAACAGTAATCACTAAAGCTAGGTGTTGCATGTTGTAACTATATACTGTCAAAATCATATTAATTCAATTTAAGTATCAAACTAAAAGTTTGCAAAATCACTAACAGTGAACAAGATTAAGAAAAAAAGAAAACAACACTATTTTTATCAAAGTGCATTAATACTAATACTTCTAAATATGCGGTTTAAACAACAAATATCAACAAACGTACATATAATATCAATAAGTGTACACATAATATCAACAAACGTACATATAATATCAATTAATGTACACATAATATCAACAAACGTACATATAATAGCAAATACTTTCTGTTGATGTTTTTATAAAAATAAAGTGAAAATAAAATAGGGACTTGTTACCTTCTGTATTCACGGGACAATCTTCAATTCGAATGCTACTTCTTGTAATCCTCCGTTTTTCACCTTTTTACAAATATTTGTATATATTACATAACTTCATATGTTAAAGAGTTCATATGTTAAAGAGTAAAGGACGATTAATAGCTACTAACCAAGAACTGATGATTCAATTATATCACCCGATGTATGCCTATCTGCTGTTATCATGTCTTCGGTTTCATTGACGCCTTAAGAAAAAATTATTAACAGTACCCAGAATTTCATTAAATACGTTATATGAAAAATTAAGTTGCGATAAGAATCATTAAATACGTTCACAAACCTTGTTCCTGTTCATCATAATTGTAGCATATTACAAAAAAAAAAAAATTATCCCTAAATTAAGAACCCTAAAAATTATACAAACCTTTTCGTTTAGGTATCTGAGAAATTAGGATGCGATTTTTTATTGTTATACAGACGAATTCAGTGATTATCTTCACGACAAATGTCTATCGGTTATGGATTTTGAATTTGATAGTTACTGAATATCTAAAAACAAGGAATCCGATCTTTTTTTTTTTAAAAAAAATTTAATATATAATTACTATTTATCAATTTACATTTGTACCCATTTTAATTAGATAAATAATTAAAATTAGTCAATTTATTTACTATAATGCCATTGAACAATCTCAGCCTTAGATCATGATATCTGACGGTTAAATAAGAGTTCTCGCAGAATTTTGAGTTCTCGCATTAACCGGTCCCCATATATATATATATATATATATATATATATATATATATATATATATATATATATATATATATATATATATATATATATATATAGTATGTGGATCAAATACAAACCATGCTTAAAATACATACCAATAAGTACGTTTTAAAAAATTATTTAAAAATAGTTAAAAAAAAGTTTTTTTCACATTTTTTTCGAAGAATCTTCCTAAAATAACCTCCAGAATCTTTTTATGAAAGAAAAAAGAAATAATTTTTTTCGGAAAAAAACGTAGATGGATTTTTTCGGTAGATGCATTTTTCTAATTTTATAAAAAATGCATCTACTTATTTTCAAATATGCATCTAATTTATGGATAAAACTGCATCTTATTATTAATATTACAAAAAAAGTGAGTTAAAATGCACCTTATTTTTGAAAATACATCGACTTTTCTAAAAAAATGCATCTACCGAAAAAATGCATCTAAGTTTTTAAAAATCAAAAATTTCGAAAAAAAATCATTTTTTTTTATTTTATAAAATGATTGTAGAGGTTATTTTACGATGATTCTCCGATAAAGTTTTAAAAAAAACATTTTTTTTACTATTTTTAAATTGAATTTGGAGTGTTCCTATCGGTATATATTTTAAGCATGAAATGTAGCGGAACCTCACCCTATATATATATATATATATATATATATATATATATATATATATATATATATATATAACTAAAGGAGTATTGATAGCAATTATAAAGATGACATGTAAACGGTTTTGAAAACGACATGTGACAAACAATTTATAAAAACATTTTGATAAATGTTAAATTTAATACGTTTTTATATTATTACTTATTTAATTAATAAATATTTATTAGAGTAATTTGCCAAAGGTAAATAAGTACCTGATAAATACTAATGTTATTTAATTTAATGTAGATAATAATTAAAAGCATGTAGCCATGTGGTCCGATATATGTCTCTACGAAATCCTTTTTCTTTAAACTTCTAATCATTGTTTTTCTTATTATATATTTTAATATAGTTTTTATAGTATGTCATCAATTATTTAATATTATTTCTTATAAAATTAACCTTTTAATATTAAAATTTCAATTACCGTTTATTTTACGGGAATTAAAACTAGTTTTAATATATATATATAGATAAGAAAGTAATTTTGAAAATTATTGGCCAATGAAAACCTTTTTATAAAACCGAATTTAATCATTTATTTAAAACTAACTTAATCAACTAACCTTTTACTTTAACTAAAGTAACAAAATAACATCTCTTTTAACATAATAATTTTCAAAAAAAAAATATTAACTCCTTCGTTTTCAAAAGTATTTAATCTATTTCTTATTAAACAACGATAAACAACTCTTAGAGCCTTAATATCAAATTATTTATCAAATTAATTTAATCATTTCTTTTTATAAATAAAATTTAAAAATAAATATAAATATGTTCTTTAACTTTGTTAAAAAACATTTTGCTATTTTTGTTTTTTTCCCATTATTTATATAATTATTTTTCTTCATTTTATTAATTTTCGATATACAACTAATAGTTAGATATTTTTATTTTCTTATAATTTTTAACTTAGTGTATATATAAGTATATGACAATACAAATAAAGAGCACTTTTAATTTTTAAATTTTATATATAAAGGGAGGTTTTGAAGGGGAGAAGATTTTTATTGAATAGTATGAAGTATTTAATAAAATTACTAGTAAATTATATTAAAAAAATCTTATTAATATATAAAAGGAGTTTTTAGAAGGGGAGAAGATTTTTATTGAATAGTATGAAGTCAAATCCTAAGGGCCCTATTTCCATTCGAGCCTAAACAAACTCTATTTGTATGAACACTTAGCCAAAATTTTGATTAAATTTCTATTCGAATCAAACTCTACACCAATACTTTTTCGAATCAAACTGAACAGAAATATCTATTCGAATGACAAAATTTCCAAGCAAATAACACTTCCAGTCGAATGAACTCTTGAAATCTTCACACGAACACAAAATTACACTACCATGAATCAAACTACATTCGAATGAATCAAACGCGAATCGAACTCTTGTTCGCACTGGTATAAATCATGTTCGAATACCCTATTCGTGTGATAAAAACTCCATTCGTGTACACAAATTTCTAGTCGAATACCAAGTTCTTGAGAGCATCCTTGCTCTGATACCAATTGTTAGGTATGAGAATCAATGAACAATGAAAATGAGAACTAAAAGTCATATATTTCATGCACACCCATCACCTATTTATAGGCAAGGGGTGATTGTTCAATATTTACACAATCTACCTTCTAGAAACCATATTAATTACATTTTAACTCCTACACAGGTTAAACAAGTCAATGTCGTGTCAAACGGGCTGACCCTAACCCGACCCAAAAAATTTCGAGTCAGTTTCGTGTCGACCCACTCATGACCCAGTTCGTGTTCGTGTCGTGTTCGTGACGACCGATTTCGTGTTCGATTCGGGTCGTGTTTCAGGTCGAGTCGAGAATTGCCAGCCTTACCTTCAGTAGTGATTATGTGATTTTCTATAGGTATATTCACATTCTTCACAACTTTAATTTGACTTTCTTCAACCAAATCCTCAATAAAAATTTCTTCATAATTGATTGGATCAACATTGAATGATTCTTTAGTAGGGGATTGAGAAAGAGGTATCGTAGGTTTATCTAAGGTATGAGGAATGTAGGTTTGATTAAATGGAAGAGCTACTTCTTTATAACCTATACATGATTTCAATTTTCCATGAATTTGATGATTTATTAGGTTTGTTACGGATTTTGAAGCATATTCAAGTTTTCCTACATTTAATTCAACCTTATTTTTTCCCTTTTTTTAACTGTTTTATTTCTTCTCTAGCCTCTTTTAGTTTGATTAAAAGATCATCCCTTTGCCATTCAACAAACTTGATTTTATCTTGAAAACTTAATTCATTAGACTTCTAAATTTTCAGTACCTCTGTTTGCAGACCTTATTTGTTCTTCTAATGTTTTAATAGAGTCACATATTACTTGATTGTGATTTCCATCTTTAGTCATGATTTCAAGACATTCAGGAGAGCAAGGTTTAGTTTGTACCTGTGTTGGAAGAGAAGAAGTTGAGGTGTCTTTTGTTGAAGTTGTGATGGCCATTAGTGCTTTGTTTAGAGTAGTTTCTTCATCTAGGTCATTCCAATCATATCCAAAAACATCTTGTGTAACCAGTGTTGTTGATGAAGTTTCGTGAAGATTTCCATTGTTGTTGTTGTTGTTGTTGTTGTTTGTTAGGTTTTGCACTCTCTTGCAAAGTGTCCAAGTCCACTGCATTGATAGCACTTTACTTTGCTTTTGTCAAATCCAACCCTGTCATTACTCCTTGGATTTAATCTTCTTCCAGTTCTTTTTACAAACTTTCTAGCTCTTACGGACAGCATGGCAAGCTGTCATTTAAGATCCATCTCTTCAAGATCGTCTTGATGGATTTGTTTAAGATCTTCATTGGTAAGACCTGAACATGTATTATTTGAAAGGAATGTTTCAAAAGTAACATCATATGAGTTGTCATTAAGAGATGATCCAATTGGTGGGACCAGTGCAATATTAAAGTTGTTGGTACTGATGTTTCCTTTCTTTGCTTCAACTTTTGCTTCAAATGTCCTTATGTCATTCTACAGATCATCTAGTTCCATCTCTTCTAGAACATCACCTTATCTATAAGAGACAATATATATTGTCCATTCATCGCCCACTGATCTAATAAATTTCCTATTTAGACCATCTTTGTCCATGTTGACTCCAACATTAATCAATTCACCAGTAAGTTTCTTGAACCTATTAAAGGTTTGAGTCATTCTTTCATCTTTTAGAGCCTTGAAGTTTTCATACTCCTGTCTGAGAAGAGCTTTCTTATTTTCTTTATGTTCTTTGTTCCACTAAAACTCTTCTCAAGAGCTGTCAATAAAGGTTTCGCATCTTTATACTCTACAAATTGTGATTAATATTCATTACGTAGTGCAATTAGTAAAGTAATAAGAGCCTTGATTTTCGTCTGCTTTTCTCTTTTTTCTTGGTCTGTTGGTGGAGATTGAACTACTCCAGGTGTACCATCAGCATCCAAAGTAATTGCTTGTTTGTTTCCATTAACAATAACATCCCATACTGCATAGTCTGATAGCAGTAAATGTTGCATGATTCTTAGTTTCCAGAGATCAAAGTCATTGTTGCTCAAAACTGGAAATTTGTTTAATATCACATCAATCATTATTGGTAATCTCTTATTTCTTATTGAGGCTTCAATAAACTTGTAGATCAGTAGATCTTGAGCACCTCCTGTGCTCTGATACCACTTGTCAGGATCGATATGGTTTATGTAAACATAACCACAATACTATGAATAGATCTTCATATATCAAAGAAGTTTAGCAACATATTAAACACTTTGATATTACAAGTTTTTTGATAAAACAAATATTGTATATGAATATGAATAAAAACAATAACGAATATCACCAACAAAGCCTCAATGTATTAATCGATAATGAAAGACTAATACACGTGTTTTTCTTAATATAATTATCTATGTATTTATAAACCTTAAGGCTAAACCTAGCTATTCTTGGAAACGACTAAACAATTTAATTCTAATACACTTGTAATTAAGAAAAATATAAGCACAGATCTATTCTACAATTATCTTTTTCTTCAAAATCTTCAAACAGTAGTAACGAGTTACCGACAGTAGTAATGGCTTCTGTAGTAGTAACTAGTTTTCTTCGTGTAGTATTAACCATGCAGTAGTAACCATACTTAGTTAATTTCAACAGTTTATTCCCACCATTTTCCCATATCCAATATCTAAATTAAGGCTTCCGAACATACCGTGAAATTCATGTATAATGCTATGAATAATTAAACAAACGATGTTTGTCAACAAAAATCGATTTCGTTAAATACTCTTTGGGGAAAAGCCTAATTACGCCTTCACATGTCTACTAATATACTTAATGCATTCAAATGTTATAACAAATGCACTCTAAGTAAGGAGAGAGAATTGTTGCTACACATTTAATGCACTTGGTATAACATTTAAATGCGTTAGACATATTAATAGGTATGTGGAGTAGACATGTAAATCATTTCTCTTTTTTCATCTTAAAAATATTGTGTTATTTTATTATATTGGTTTCAAAATTAATGTATTTTTTATATGTAAAAATTAGTAATTTGATAATTTCCATTTTACCTTCAATAAGGTTTTTTTTTATTTAATTTAACATAACCTACTAGTATAGTTAAACATTATTGAATGGATAACAATGTTGCAAAACAAGAAAGAAAATTACAAATTGAGTTTGAACTTTAGAAATTAGGCACCGCAAATTAAATCAAACTTGTACATTCATTATTTAAAAATCATATATTATATATGATTTTATTATACAAAACAAAACACCCTATTCATTTTATTTTATTTTCTTATTTGATAGAAAAATTAATATCTAAGAAACTAAAATAAAAGAAAAAAGTTGTTACTTTTTGATAAAAACAATTTGTCTATTGTTTTGATTCTTTGTAATTGTAACCGTGTTAAAAGAAAGAAACCTATAATTTTTTATGGTGTCACGTGTAAGCTATCGGAGTGTAGCTTATTTAACGTTAATTTTTTTTGTTACTAATAGCCATTATTCTTATTATTATTACTAGATTATTGTCCCGCGATAGCGCGGAAAAAAATAAAAATTGAATTGTAAACTTTATGTTTATGTAGATTTTAGGTTATTATAAAAAGACAATGTTATACGTATAATAACATATATATACCTTTACGTTTATACACATGTTGTTTATAGTTATAATAACATAAACACTTTTACGTTTATACACATGTTTTAATATTTTTTATTAGGAGATTTTAAATAAAAATAATGTAAATCATAGTTCAAATTGAGAGAAATTTTTTTAAGTAAATTGGAATTTTGTTTTTATTTAAGTAGAGATTGGAATTAAAGAGATAATGTAATTATGTTTTGTAAAAGGGTGTAAAATGAAAATAGTGTTTGATGACATCATCAATTTGATCTAACGGTTGAAATCAAATAAGTTAACTCATCTAAGGGTCCTTACTTCGCCATGTGGCATTTAAGGCAACACCCGATTCATAAATAGGGTCGGGTTTCGGATAGAATAGTTCCAGTTTGTCGGGTTTCGGGTTTGACCCGATTGACCCGAAAATTACCGTCGAACTATATTTTAATCCAAAGGCATATGATATATATATAAGCTAGAAGTCTGAAAGAGTTTCATACATGAAACGATGTGGGACAAAGTAGGAAAAACTAAAGGCATATGATATATATAGGCTAGAAGTATGAAAAAGTTTCATACCTGAAGCGATGTGGGACAACTAAAATGAAAATAGTGTTTGATGACATCATCAATTTGATCTAACGGTTGAAATCAAATAAGTTAACTCATCTAAGGGTCCTTACTTCGCCATGTGGCATTTAAGGCCTATCTTTTATTATATATTAAAGATATGTTTAATAATGACCTTAAAATCCATATCATATTGTTACGTCAGTACACATCGAACATAATATAATTACAGAGAAAAAAATCTTCAACAATCACGGTAAAACTGGAACGTACTGTTTTCTTCAATTTTCATAACATTACTACATTATAAAATAAAAAAAGATACATTAACATATGAGAAAATATAATCTTAAAATATGGATGTATATGTAAACCACCCACCCCATTAACGCATTTTCTGTCTCTTTCTTTCCTTTTCCTTCTTCTTCTTCTCCTTCTTTTTTTTTCATTTCATTTCTCTTCTAAAATGTGTATGTATATGAATATCCTAAAAATATAAATAGATACGTATGTATATGAATGTGTATTATCAATTGGGCCTAGCTCAAGTGATACCGCTATCACAAACTCTCAGGCCTAACATGTATGACAGAAAAGGTCAAGGGTTTGGATCCAAGCCCCAGTACATATGAGTGACTTATGAACAAATGTTTTACCTGAGGTTGATGCTTCTTGTAGGTGGAACGAACGCGTACATTGAGATATGTACAAAGATTAAGGATACCTTCCAATCTACCTGAATTTTATACCTTACAAGTTACGATGTTCTCACTCTATATGAAACAACACAATTTCCAACATATGAAATGAAATATTTACCAACATAATATTACAAATACAATTTCTCTTTAAGTGTAACATTTTTAACTTATTTATTTCTAAACTAAATGTACCAATTGGATAATGTTCATTTTTATCAAATAAGAAAAGATTAAACAAAAAAGGATTTCATAACAAAAACACAAATTAAAAAAAAGTAGATAAAAATATAAGAACATTATGACTTATTCTGCTTTCATGTGTATCCGTAATGCATACAACTCTAATAGAGTTGTATGAAATATCATGTCATCGTTTTATTTGTTTATACAACTTAAATTTAATGTCTTGTAATCTATATAACTCTAAAAGTTAATATAATAGACCCATTTGAGCTTTATTTAAGTGTGAAAAATGATGCGGATCTAGTATCTTCTTAAACAACAGGTTCATCCCAATGGATACGTTCATGGAGGAACACACTCCAAAGTTGTACACGTCAGTTTTATATGTTTATTTGGCATTAGGCCTTAAACATACAACTCTTATAAAATGCTCATTACGGATACTCTTTAGAAATAGTAACAATACATGAACCGACGCACAAATGTTTTACCACCTTATAAAATAGGAGTATAAATAGCTACTGTGAGTTTTCTTATTGAATGTTATGATTCGAAATAGTTGATAAAAAGATGTCGGGATGTTTTAATAAAAACAAACATACAAAGTTTAGCCAGATTCAGAGGTTTAAACTATTTCTTATTATTTAGAGTTGATATTTAGATTCAGAAGGAGAATCTTTGAATCAAAACAAACTACACCGTAGTCCTCAAATTTATAATAATGAAATAATATGTTAGAAATTACAATAAAATCTGTCTGCCAGCTCGAACAAGAATCTTTTGATGAACCTTCTTATTCTTCCACGTTATCTGTTTTAATTTTTCTTTGAATACCTATTATTTTTATTTAGCTAAACATATCGTAATACATGGTTTTAGAGTTGATAATTTTATAAACTGAGATCCATTGTTAGTAGTTTCATATAGTTAAAACATGAAGTTGATGCAAATCTCACAATATGCTTGAACCTGCATATATTTGGATGAAGGACATGAATATCTTTTGTTTAGGCTACTTGATTAGTTAAATTCAAAATTAATCAATAAAAACAACCCTTTAAACAATAGTCATTATAACAACAATAACAATACTTAATCTCGTCGATAACGAGGTATAGGAGAAAAGGATGTACGCAGTCATACCTCTATTCAAAGATAGAGAAACAGAAAGAGAGATTGCTTTAGAAAGCAAACCAGGAAAAAGTGACAAGCAAACATACAACAAAGCAAACAAGGGTCAACATATACAAAAAGAAAAGGCAACAAAAAATGGCCGAACAAGCTAAAACAAGAGAAATAACAAAAACTCTATAAGTTTATGGGAGAAAAGATCATTAAAAATCAATAATTTTTTAGGGTACAAAATACTGAATCTCCACTATCTACTTAATTTCAATCCAATGGTTTAGATTAAGATGAAAACCCACTTTCAAACCTTTTTTTATATTAATTTATCTCGCAAACCGTAAATCGCTAGAAGAAACAAATTACGCCGTTGCGACCGTCATATTCTCCTCTTTAATTAGAGCGGTGGTCATATATATACTTTCGACGGCTTTTATTTTTTAAGGTTTAAGGTGGGTATTGAAATTGTAAAGTTAATATCACATGTGATAGTAACATCTATGGGTAAATTTCTAAAATAAAAAATGTTATATAACGAGGAATATATTCCCCGCGCTTCGTGGCGGGAAATCATTACTATTTCGATCGTCTTTGTATTCGCAAGATATAAAGATACATGTTTATTAAAAAATATTTACACGAATAATTAAAAACAAAACATTATCTATAAAAACAAAAATTAACCTTTCTTTCGTTTGTTATAACGGTTTAAGTGTCTATTATGTTAGTATAAAAAAGCGAATTTAGAACTTTCTTATAATGGATATTTAGCATTTCTTTTATGTATATAAATTAAAAAAGTTTAATATAAAAAATATAAGCTAAGTTTTATTACTAATTTTATCACTTTTCGTGAACTAAAACAAACAATAAAGAAAAAAACTTTAATAAATCCTAGCTAAAAAAAAAAGAAAAAAGTCAAAACAAAAAAACCTTTAAAAGAAAAATTAACTATTTTAAATTATCAAAATACCCAAAATCACTATTCACTACAAACTTTGTTTGAAAATTGAGTAATAGTATAATGTATAATTTATCTATACCAAGAAAAAAAATTAATTTTTGACAACTTTTTTTTTCCTGTGTTTGGACAAATGTTGAAACTCGTGATGTTATATCAGATGTGATTTTAACATCAAATGTGGATTTAAGGACATAAAAATCATTATATGATGTATAGTTCAATTAAACGGATAAAAAGTTCCACGAAATCATATGTGATAGTACTAAAATCACATATGATATTAATGTAAATAATATGTAATTTTATAATATACGTGATATGTCAAAACTAATAAGTCAATAACTCACATGATTTTAACTTTAAATGTGAATTTTAAAAAGCAAAAATATTATATGACGTATAATATATATGAACCCGGAAAAAAAAATCGAATTTTGACGAATTTTTATTTTTCCGTTTTGGTCAAATATTTATATTCGTAAGAAAATATCACATATGATTTGAACACTAAATGTGAATTTCAAAACCCATATATTTATGTGATGTATATTTAACTATATCCAAAAAGAAAAACATAAAAATTTTAAGTCAAACTACTGTTATCACATTTGATAAAACAATGATTTGATAATATAAACTTTTCGAAACTCGTCAAAAAACACGAAAAAAAAAAAATTTCGTCAAAAATATATCAAGTTGGTACTCTATCGAAAGAGGATATAATGTTTGTTTTAATAGTGTTATTTATTTGTTTAATATAAGTACGGTTTTTGAGATAATTAACTTTTAAGAAAAAAGAAAATTAAAATTAATTTTAAAATGAAGAATTGTGATTGGTTCTTTTGTACTCAAATATTTTAGAAGTCTTAAATAAACTCAACCCTATATAAGGCTTCTTTAATTTTTGTTTTTTTTGCAAAATATTTGTTAGGACTCAATAAAATCCTTATTAACTTGAAAATCAGTTTATTAATCAATCTATTAATTTAATCAATTAGTAGGTTAAATATTCAAAAATTAACACTAATAGGTTTAACTTTCAATAGTGTTAAATGTTTATTGCATAATTATTAAGATTTACACAATGAAATCGAATAAACACACATTATATTCACCAAGAAGAAAAGAGAAACGTTTATGATATTCAAAAAACTCTATTGTTATACGAAGTATAGAGTTTCTAAATAAACATTTTAAGCTTGATAAGTAAAATATATTCTTTCTAACAGAATGAAAGATTTTATAAACAGCTTACATATACTAGCTAACTAAATATGAGAATAACAAATTGTCTTATCAGAATTGTAAGTTAGGATTGATGATTGTTTTTCCCAACAGTACAACCAAAATCTATGGGACAAGCCTGATCATAACTATCAACGAGATTAATATTCACTTGGCCGTCAGATGTTATCGAATGACCAAAAAGGAACAACAAAGCATTTTCTATTGACGCGCTATGACATTTCATGCGTAAACGACCAGTGTTAATTGTTAAAACAGATGGATTTTGTATAATTTCTCTTCTTTAAATAGCATCATATGTATTTACCCCTATATAATAACCGTTTATCGTCAAGTGTAAGCATCGTGTGACGATTAATAAATAATGTAACTATTAATACTACTAATAATAAGTTGCAAACATTGTATTACCGAAAGGAACAAAAGGAAACAACATGTAAAGTTTAAAGCTGGCAAAGTGGTCTCTAATGACTTGAGAACCATTACCTTGTAACAAACTCATTCGCGTTGGCCTTTCTAACTTTAAGATAAGAGTATTATATTCTTATTTGCTTTTTAGCGGTCCATTATTTTTCTTAAACAAATAAATAAAATATTATAATTATTATTTTTTGTGTGTTTGTTCTGTCCTTATAATTGGTAACATTAAATAGATTGATTTTCTAAATTAAAAAAAAAAAGAATGATTGATGATTGGGTTTTCTCACATGTATTATTATTGATTGGTGTTATAATCTTTGGAAAAAGGTAAAGCTATTCTTGAAAATAAAGATAGTTTACTAGTTGTCTTTTTATACCTTTGATATTATTGCACATTGCACATGGGGTCGAAACTCTTTGGCATGTTCTTTAATACATAAGAATAATTCAAATGATTTTTAACATAACCTACTTTTGGTATAGCAAGAAGTGTATTTGAAGAAGTTACTTTGAATTGGAGATTAAGTTGGATTTGGGACTTTTACGTCTTTACATTCGGTTAAACGAATATTATGGAAAGCCAACTTAATTATGAAAGGTATTTATGTAACGTTAATTGCCAAAATATTACCGATTAAAATTTAGTTAAAAGAATATTGTGAAAAGTACCTTAGAGGAGTACAAACTATTAAGGGTAATTATAAAAAGTATATATATAACTTTGCTTATTAAAATCTCAACCGTTTTCTAAAAGCTACTTTAAATGACCAGTATCTTATAAAAGTATTTTAATTTGAAAAATTAATGTAACATCTTTATAGATCCAATATCTTTTGTATTAAGTTTTTAGGAATTGAAATTTTATTCCTCTAAAAAGTAAGTTATACCGAAAAATTGGTTTTATTTGTATGGTAAAGTTTTTTTTTTTTTTTTCTAGAAATAGGTTCGTATATAAATGTTTACCTCTAACTCCAACTACAAAACCATTTGTGTTAAGTCTACACACAATTGAACTTGTAAATGAAGTTTTTTTTTTGAACAGCAAAAATACTAGAAGGGAGCTTCGGCATTGTCATCACCCCCGACTAGAATTTATAATTTTATTAAAAGTTTAGCAAGAAGCTAAAACAAAACATTACATAAGAACATAGTTCGGGTTTCTAAACCAGTAAGACCAATCTAAGTTCCTACGACCACGGCTATTACACCAAATAAACATCAAGGAAACCATAGAATCAAAAATTGTATTCTTGGATGGTACATCCGAAGAGAAAACAATTTTGTTTCTATAATTCCAAATCAACCACCATAAAGTAAAAAAGGAAGCCATTACATAGTCTTTAATCTCTCGACGAGCCTTCAAGTCATCAAACCAAGTCTTCCATTCACTCCAAGAGTTAATAATAACAGCCGAAAAATCCCACCATCGAAACAGCTTCTTATTAAGATCCAAGGCTAACGAACATGAGTAAAAGAGATGGTTAACGGTTTCAGTCTTTGCTCTACAAATCGGGCACTCTATAGATGAAATTTATATCCCTCTCAAGGACATATTAATACGCAAAGGCAATTTGTCTCTAGCCAATCTCCATGATAATAAATTTACCTTGATAGGTACTAATTTATTCCATAAAGTAGGCTCTCCTTCTAAAGAATGTAGTTTTGAATCTATATATCTCCTTGTAGAAGCAACAGAAAAGCAGCCATTCAAATCCAAAGCCCAAGGCCAATGATCAGTACCTGTTCCCAACTGCAAATACGAGAGAATTGAGTTCATACCTTCGAGTTGTTCGCTTTCTACACCACCTCGTCAACCTCTCCTGAATGTAGTAGTAAAACCATGCAAAAGCTTTTCTTGAATTGTAGCATTTTTACTCTTATCCAAGGCAAAGAGTCTAGGAAATTTGTTTTTTAAAACTCCACAATCAAGCCACTTTTCGGACCAAAATAAAGTGTCACTGCCATCTTTAATCAACTTTTTCATTGGTTGCAATATGTTTATCCCGCTACTATGTAAGTCATTAATGCAGCGAAGGATGTCTAACCAAACCGAAGCACCTCCTGAATTGACTTCATGACCGATTTTCCCGTCTTCTCCATGTATCGCTTTAACAACCTGAATCCACAAGGAGTCTTTTTGTGTCTTAAATCTCCAAATCCACTTGCAAAGTAGCGCTCGATTAGTAGCAAATAAACTAGCAATTCCTAGCCCACCAATTTCTCTACTTTGTAATACGTTACTCCAACTAAACCAAGAAGATTTACGGGAATTCATTTCAACACCACGAAAAAAGCTACTTCTAAATCTTTCTAAGCGATTAAGGATACCTTTAGGAACTCGAAAGATCGAAAAATAATATGAAGGAATTGCACTAAGCACCGATTTAACTAGTGTAAAGCGTCCACCCATTGAAAGAGTTCTAGCCTTCCATTTCGACAAACGGGCTTCTATTTTATCAATGATAACTTCCCAAGATTGAACACGAGACATCTTATTACCCACTGTGACCCCGAGATATTTGAAAGGAGTACTTGCGGCTTCACAACCAATGAAACTTGCGGCTGTTTTAACGTCCTCAAGGTCAACCCCTCCAACCCCAATAATACTACATTTCTTTAGATTGATTTTGAGACCGGAAACTATATAAAAACATTGCAGGATGTTCACTATGTTCCTCATGTTATCATTAGACCATTCTCCAAAAAAGATTGCGTCATCCGCGTAAAAAAGATGTGAGATGGATAATTGATCTATTTTCAATCCTTTAAAAAGACCTTGCTCCTCAGCTTTAACAAACGAGACATGAAGCGATTCCATCACCAATATAAAAAGAAAAGGAGATAACGGGTCTCCTTGAAAGTTAATAACAATAGAAGAACATATTCAAACTTAATATATTCCTTCTATATATACAATAAATATTCCATGGAAATTTGCTATCCAAAAATACTTGTGGCAATTATGTTATTTGCTAAAACCATAACAAATGTTCAAAATATTCATTTGGATCAGTAAGAGTTTTGTTAAAAAGTTATAATATATATTTAAATTGGAACTTTTAGGAATAATTAATGAAAATATGAATGTGATACTTGTAATGACATCTTAATTACAACTATAAGAACTATGGTTAAGTGCTTATAAATAATTTTTTTTTTACAAAGGCAAAGTGCTTATAAATAATTTACACATCATGTTTTAAGCTAAAATTAGCTTTAAATTTGATGGATGGGCCAAGCGCTTTTCGAAACCTTAGCTTTAGATTTATCGAGACATAGGTTTCAAGTATAGAATTACTCTTACCTTTTTTGTTTTTTTCTTTATCTCTTTCCTTTTGATTTTTTTTTTCTTTTTTCGCACATAGTGGACGTAAATAACCTTTGATCTGAGCCAGAAACGGGTCGGTCCGTTTCAAACCCAGAAAACCGACCCGGCCCGACAGATTTCGGTTCGGTCATCGGGTATGGATTTAGGATGATTTCGGGTATCGGTTTGGTCCGGTCCATACCCGATTAAAATCAGGTATACCCGATAAACAATTTTTTTTTTCTTTTCTTTAATAAACTCAAAAAGTTGAGTCAGAAACGGGTCGGCCCGTTTCAAACCCAGAAAACCCGCCCGAACCCCCCCCCCCCCCCCCCCCCCCCCCCCCCCCCTCCGACAGATTTCGGTTCGGTCATCAGGTATGGATTTAGGATGATTTCGGGTATCGGTTCGGTCCAGTCCATACCCGATTAAAATCGGGAGTACCTGTTAAACAATTTTTTTTTCTTTTTTTTTTTTAATAAACTCAAAAAGTTTTAAATTCGACGTTGCTATGACACGAACCCATGGTATCTTGTTGATAAGTTTCTATCTTACCACTCTACTATAAGGAATTGTTGATAAAAATATTAAAGAAATTATATTTAATAAAAGAAAAACTCAATTTCAATATTTTCATATAACATTATTGCATAGATTATGTTTCATTAAACCTAATTCAAAACAAAAAAATTAAAGATATTAAATGCTTGTTTATTACTTTATATATATAGATATATATCTCATGTATGTATATGTGTGTGTGTATGTCTCATGCTCAATTTCATAATTTCTTTAGCAAATTCATATAGTTTACTTTTTAATATGTTTCTAAAGACAGCTAGAAACAAATATATTGCATGTAAGTTTTATATATATGCAACTAGAGTCATATTGTCTAACAATACATGGCAGCGGAATTTAGGATCACATAGTAAATAATAAATCGGATAAAGAATTACCTTGAATTAGAAGCAAGCGAAAGTCATAGATCTAAGTGTAAGATCTAATCTACGGTTACGTACGCGACACCTTCTTTTAGCAACAGACTAGTATGCTAGTACACATTTAATTGCTTTAAACAACAATTGTCGAAAACCCCTTGGTTTGCTAAAGCAAAATCGAACACACCCTTAGGTTTTAAGAAAACCGATCAGTTGCAGGCTCAAACCCTACAATCGATTTTTTATGTCTTGATTTGTGAGAGTTGGAGTTTCTTTTATAGCCTAGCAAATCGTGTTCTCCAAGTTATACTAGAATAAGGAAACCTCCTTATTATTTACATTATAAGTCCTCTCATTTAATAAATATTTACACTTAACCATTAAATAATATTTAATAAATAAATTAAACTTGTACTCGTGTCTAAATGTCGATGTGTGCGCTCCCGTAGTCTCACACATTTACGGACACACATTTGTTAAAACTATTCAAATACCAACAGCTCCAACTTTTGAATAATTTTCAAACAAACGTGATAACATTGATAAATGTCTAGCAACATATCAATGCTCCCATAAATGTACGGGTAAGTTTCTCCAAAACTCACTTGTGAGTCTAAATTCGGTTCATATCCTTTTGTTACAGATACTTAGTTAAAATCTTTTGATGGATCAAAATCATTCC
This sequence comes from Senecio squalidus, assembly GCA_910822075.1. Lineage (NCBI taxonomy): Eukaryota > Viridiplantae > Streptophyta > Magnoliopsida > Asterales > Asteraceae > Senecio > Senecio squalidus. The sequence goes on from CAJVGC010000432.1 coordinate 36,879,677, forward strand.
ATTTTAACTACTGTTTCTCATTTCGCGAATCACTTAAGATTACCTAATACATTCGAGACAGTTCTGGACTTATTTGGGTCTGGCCAGACAAACATCTTAAGTATTCATCAGTGGCCCAGTTAGTATCTAGCTTCAGTTTTCACTGAAGGAACAAATCCTATATTGACTGTCACACCCCGCTATAGCGGAAACACGGAATGTGAGAGCTGGAATATCATTACACGGTCATAAGCAAATTAAACGATTCAAGTCATTTCATTTCAAATAAAATAGTTCAAGTTTAAACAACCAAGCAGTTCACAAATTTAAATTAAGTACAAATACAAAGTTTCCAAAACAAATTCCCAAAAATAGAAAGGTCTTTCCCAAGTGCGCCTCACGTAACCATAGTGACCCTTCCTTGCCATGCATTCCGACACTTACACTAATTTCCTGAAACATAAGATAAAGTGTCAACTACATAAAGTAGTGAGTGAGTTACAGTTTAGAGTTTCGATAAAAGTTTCCAAAAATAAAAAGATGTAAAATATATGATGACGACATAAGTAAAAGGAACGGAGCGACGTTAGAACACGTAATTGTAAATAGTAAAAGTTTGTACACACGCAAGTAAAACAGATAAAACTCGTATAAATAAAGTTGTAGGGAATCCAGGCGCTAAAAAGATATATGCGTAGGTAATATGTGCTTAACTAAATAGTAACTCGTATCAATCACTTGGTATAATATAGGTTGTAAGTTTACACTAAACCGATTGTCTGGTCAGGATCTAGCCCCAAAATGTTTAATTGAGTTTCCACCTGAATCTTAGTAATATGTACTTGGGTCGCTAACCCTAAGTAAGGAGTGACCTCTCCTAAGTATCGATACCCATAGTACTAACGGTTGTTGCTAATAGTGTATAAAGTTTCGAACCAAAAATGGGGCAATTGAACTCTGTTTCTAAAGATAGTAGGCACTTACGGGTTTATATTCTCATCAAGGATTGGTTGCTCTAACAAGTATCCTAATTTAGTTAACCAATTAAGGAGTAACAACACATATACGCATATTAGTTTCACAAGTTTTCAAGTTTCCCAAAGTTTCAAAGTTTCCAAAGAGTTTCAAGTTTAGTACAAGTTTCCAAAGTTTACGAGTTTCATAAGTTTTAAAATGTTTCAAGTTTCCAAAGTTTCAATAAGTTCCAAGTTTCGCACAAGTTTCCAAATGTTTCAATAAGGTTTCAAACGTACCAAGTTTCCAAATGTTTCAACAATTCGCAAATAGTTTCAAAAGTTACAAAGCATATAATCTTATGTTTCCCCCAAATAATGTTTAAAAGCACAAAAGTAAAACAAAGTGGGATTGTAACTCACGGTTTGCGAAGTAAGTAAGAATACTAAAAGCACAAGCGAAGCGGAACGCGTCGGGAATCAAAAGTGACCTAGAACACCGGAATAACGTATAAATATTATTAGTATGAATTAGGTTATGTTAAAGTTCCATTTTAACATTTTAAAAATTAAGTTCTAATATTTTAGATTCTGTCCCAAAAAGATTATTACGGAAGGTTATGCGATTAAACGAGTTCGTGTACGGTTTAGGGTCCGATATGTCCAATTAAGTCCAAAAAGTGTCCAAGTTCAATGTCAAAGTGTATAAGTCCCGAAAATATTAAGTTACTGAAATTGAAGAATATTTTATGGTGAAATTTGGGCAGCGCTTCCGCGCTATAAAATTTAAGTCCATTTTCAAAACACTTTCCCGCTTTAAAACACGCAATATAACCAATAAGAACAATAATACAAATGTTTCAACTCCAAAAGCTTTTCCAAACAGTTTATTTATCAAAAACAGTAAGCTTTTCAAAGTTTATAATCTGTGGTAACTTATTTTAGCTTATTTTTACGTTTAAAGCCTTTAAAACGACAAATATGTTGAACAGCAGTATTCAGGCGGCGGCTGGAGACACTCAGCCGCCGGCTGGACTTTAGCCGTCGGCTGAGAACCTTCAGCCGCCGGCCAAAAGCCTTCGGCCAGTTTCAAGATTACGTTATTTTTCGATTTTTAGCTTGTTTAAAGGTTAGATTCGACATGCAAACTGATATTTATCAATTATATGTATTTTTAGAGTAAAATCACTGTTTCTTTTAGATTTATATGTTAAAAGTGTAGATCTATTGTAAAAACCCGTTTTTAAGCAAGAAAACGTTTTAGATCTTTATAAAAACATATTTTCAGTTTATGGATCTTACATGCAACCGATTATTTAGATAAAAACAGTAAAAAGAAAGGATTTTACCGAAGGAGAAAGCAAGGTGACGGTTTGGATGAGATTTGGCTTGAAAAACTTCTTCAAAACCCGATTTAAACATTTTCCTTTGATACCCTTTACTCTTGGAACGATTTTGATGGATTAGATGGTCGATTTATGGTGTTCATGGACTGTTTTAATGGTGGTATATTTCTGTATTTGATGAACTTTCTTGAGAGAATTTCTAGAGAGAGAAGGTGTAGGTGTGTTTGTGTTTTTGAAAAGTGAAGTGAAATGAGGGTAAAGGAGAAAACAAAAGATGTTTACTGGCCTAGGGAACTGATCTAAGCAGTAAATATGGTCCAATCCCGAGTTGGGGAAGTTGGCCAATAAATTTTCATGCAAAAATGACTCATCAAGTCACAGTCAGCGGAATTCAGCCGCCGGCTGAATATATTCAGCCGCCGGCTGGATTGGAATTCCAGCTTTGTGACGTTTTAAGTTTTCCGTTATAATTAGTTAAGGACTAGAATCTTTTTAGTTTCCGTTATGAACTTAGTCAAGTTCTTGTATTGTTTATTTGGTGTTAGGATTTATAAATTGATTCCGACTTTTGGTTCCGACAATAAAAGACACAATAAAGTTTGAACTCGAAAATATGAACACGATAAAAGAGTAACTAGAGAATCGAACCGATTAAGTAACTGAGAATCACCTGAAATTTAGACGGTTGTCACATCATCCCCGGGTTGAAAAGAATTTCGTCCCGAAATTTGACTCGTCCAATCAGGTAGAAGTATCTTTGAACAAATGAGGATACTTTTGACGTATCTGGTCTTCACGTTCCCATGTGAATTCGTGACCACGTCGGGAGTTCCAACGAACCTTGACAATAGGAACACGGCTTTGTCTGAGTTGCTTGACCTCTCGATCTACAACTTCAAGCGGTTCCTCGATGAAATTGAGTTTGTTGTCGATCTTGACCTCGTCGAACGGGATGACGATGGTCTCATCAGATAGACACTTCTTCAAGTGCGAGACATGGAACACGTTATGAACATTGGAAAGAACTTGCGGGAGTTGGAGTCGATACGCTACTGGGCCAATACGCTCGATGACTTCAAACGGTCCGGTGTACCTCGGGCCTAGCTTGCCGCGTTTCCCGAAGCGAACTACCCCTTTCCATGGCGATACTTTAAGAAGTACCCGATCGCCAACCTGGAACTCGAGGGGTTTCCTTCGGTTATCGGCGTAGCTCTTCTGCCGAGTACGGGACGTCTTCAGTCGTTCTCTGATGGTGGTGATCTTGTAGATGGTTTCTTGAACAATGTCGAGCCTTGTGAGCTGTCGATCGCCGGCTTCTAGCCAACAAAGCGGCGATCGGCACTTACGTCCATATAAGGCCTCGAACGGGGCACACTTAATGCTAGCGTGGTAGCTGTTGTTGTATGAAAACTCGACCAATGGAAGGTGAGTATCCCAACTTCCTCCAAAGTCAACTACGCATGCTCTAAGCATATCTTCAAGTGTTTGGATCGTTCTCTCGCTTTGACCGTCGGTCTGAGGGTGGTAAGCTGTGCTAAGATCTAGTCGCGTCCCGAGAGATTTCTGAAGCGCGTTCCAAAAGCGGGACGTGAACCGACTATCCCTGTCAGAGATGATGGAGAGAGGTGTTCCGTGGCGAGATATGATCTCGTTGAAGTAGATTTGCGCGAATTTCTCCATCGAGTGAGTTTCTCGCACCGGCAAGAAATGAGCAGACTTCGTCAATCGGTCCACAATTACCCAAATTGTGTCGTTACCCTTTGCCGTCCGGGGTAACTTGGTAACGAAATCCATGGAGATTTGTTCCCACTTCCACATAGGAATCTCCGGTTGCTGCAATAGTCCTGATGGCTTTTGATATTCCGCCTTGACCTTGGAGCAGGTAAGACACTTGGCCACGTACAAGGCGATATCCTTCTTCATGCCCGGCCACCAATAATACTCCCTAAGGTCCTTGTACAATTTGTCGGATCCTGGGTGAATGGAGTATCGGGAACGGTGACCCTCATCCAAGATTAGCTTTCGAAGATCCTCGGACTTCGGAATCCATGCTCGGCCCTTGAAGTAGTGAATTCCGTCGGATTTGCATTCGAACTCCTTCTCATGATTGTGCAACGTTTCTCCCTTTAATTTCTCGGGCTTCAATGCTTCTCGCTGAGCCTCGGCGATTTGCGTTTGAAGGTTAGTCTGAATCTGGATACCTAAAGCTCTTACCCGGGATGGTCTCACCCTTTCCTTCCGACTCAGGGCGTCTGCTACTACGTTTGCTTTACCCGGGTGGTACTTGATCTCGCAATCGTAGTCACTCAGCAGTTCGATCCATCTCCTCTGCCTCATGTTGAGCATCTTCTGGTCTAAAATGTGTTGAAGACTCTTGTGATCCGTGAAAACCGTGCACTTAGTCCCATACAAGTAGTGTCTCCAGATCTTTAAAGCAAAAACGACTGCTCCCAGCTCTAGGTCGTGAGTAGTGTAGTTCTGTTCGTGTACCTTGAGTTACCTCGAAGCGTAGGCGATGACTTTGTCTTTCTGCATAAGGACACACCCAAGTCCTTGATGGGATGCATCGCAGAATACTACGAAGTTATCCGTACCCTCTGGTAGAGACAAAATCGGTGCGTGGCAAAGCTGGTGCTTGAGTTTCTGGAAGGATTCCTCTTGCTTCGTACCCCAAATAAAATCCTTATCCTTCTGAGTGAGCTCGGTAAGTGGCTTAGCGATCTTCGAGAAATTCTCGATGAACCTTCGATAGTAGCCGGCCAACCCTAGGAATTGGCGAATTTCCGTAGGAGTTGTCGGGGCTTGCCATTTCTCGATCGCTTCTATCTTAGCCGGATCCACATGGATCCCTTCTTGGTTGACCACATGACCAAGGAAATGTACTTCCCGGAGCCAAAATTCACACTTAGAGAATTTGGCGTACAGTTGCTGTTCTCGGAGGAGTTCTAAGATGAGTTTCAAGTGTTTCGCGTGGTCCTCCTTGTTTCTCGAGTAGATAAGAATGTCATCAATGAACACGATCACGAATTTGTCCAAGTAAGGTCTACACACCCTGTTCATCAAGTCCATGAACACTGCTGGTGCGTTGGTTAAACCGAATGGCATGACAAGGAATTCGTAATGACCGTAACGAGTACGAAAAGCGGTTTTTGGAATGTCGGTCTCACTGACACGAACCTGATGGTAACCCGAACGGAGGTCGATTTTCGAGAAATAAGTTGCACCCTGCAACTGGTCGAAAAGGTCATCGATCGTAGGGAGTGGGTATCGGTTCTTGACGGTCAGCTTGTTCAGTTCGCGGTAGTCGATGCACATACGAAAGGATCCGTCTTTCTTTTTAACGAAGAGTATTGGGGCTCCCGAGGGGGACGAGCTTGGACGAATAAGACCATGATCTAAGAGTTCCTGAAGCTGTTTAGACAGCTCTTGCATTTCCGGTGGGGCTAGACGATACGGTGTCCTAGCGACCGGTGCTGCACCAGGAACGAGGTCTATCCGGAATTCCACTTGTCGGTGCGGAGGTAGCCCGGGAAAATCTTCGGGAAAGACTTCAGGGTGATCCTTGACTACTGGGATATCTTGGATACGGATCTCCTTGGGTTTATGTTCGACAACGTGAGCAAGAAACGCGTCACAGTCCTTCTCGAGGTACTTGCGCATTTTCAGGGACGACACGATGCGGAGTGATCGTCCGGGTTTGTCTCCTTGAACAACTAAAGTTTCGGTGTCAGAGAGAGGTATGCGGATAAGTTTGTCAAAACAGACGATCTCGGCTCGGAAACGAGAGAGCCAGTCCATTCCGACGATAACATCAAAGCTTTTCAGCTCGATTGGAATTAAATCAATGGGGAAAGTCTTATCGGACAGGCATATGGAACATCCTATGATTATATCCTTAGCTTCGAACTCCTGACCGTTAGCGTACTCTATGGTGAATCTATCCTTAAGAACCTTAGATCCTAAGTTAATGAGGGGTCTAAATTCTAAGGATACAAAGCTTCTTTCGGCACCAGAATCGAACAAAACGGATGCATAATGGTTATTAACAGGAAACGTACCGTTCACCGCATTCGGGTCCTGTCGAGCTTCCTCAGCTGTGAGTGCGAATGCGCGTCCTCGACCTCGCCCGCCTTGGTTTGGTTGGGCGTTTCGGAGTCTTGGACAAGCGTTCCGGAAGTGCTGGTCACTTCCGCACTCGAAGCACACCGGCTTCTGACCTGGGACTACCACCTTTTCCGTGCAATACTTAGCGAAATGCCCTACCTTCTGGCATTTTAAACACACCGGGCAGTTCCCGTGGTGGTGAAAGTTGCACTTATTGCACTTGGGGTTCGTCCCCGTGTATCGAGTCCCTGCAGGTGGTGGTGGCGGTGGCGGTGCTACAGCTGCGATGGCGAGGTTGCGGGTGGTCTTCTTCTTCTTGTTCCGATCACTACGCCTTGGGGTTTGGTCAGACTTCCTTTTCTCACCCGACTCTTTCTTGGATGATGCAGGAGCGGTGAGTAGGTTGCTGGTGAGGCGGTGAGCTAGGATGATGGCACTCTGGAGGGTCTGGGGTTCCTTGGTGAGAACCATTCCCCTGATTTCAGGAACAAGACTGGAGACGTACAGGTCAATCTTGTTCTCTTCGGGAGTCACTAGCCTTGGGACCAGTCGGGCCAACTCATGGAATCGGGCAGTGTACCCTTCGATGTCGTTTCCGACCATCTCGTGATCCGAGAGCTCAGCCTCGAGCTTTTTGATTTCCCCTTTGGGGCAGTACTCCTCTATCAGGAGGTTCTTGAATTGTTCCCAGGTGAGAGCATAGGCGGTCTCACGTCCCCTATTGCGGACCACATTGTTCCACCAAGTCAGTGCTTTACCGTGCAATACGCAGGAGGCGTACTGCACTTTCATAGCTTCGGCACATCTACTGATGTGCAACACCGACTCGATGCTCTCAAACCATGATACCAGGCCTACAGCACCAGTTGTGCCATGGAATTCCTTGGGCTTGCAGGCCATGAAACTCTTGTAGGTGCAAGCTGGTGGGTTTGGGTGTTGGTTCTGATTCTGGTGGTTGTTCTGTTGTTGTTGCTGCTGCTGTTGCTGCTGTTGCTGCTGTTGTTGCTGCTGTTGCTGCTGTTGTTGGTGGTGGTTGTTGACGTTAGCATTGATTCCCGCAGTGATCTGGGCGATCATGTTGGGCATCGCTGCGTTCAACTGCTCAGCGATGATACTAACGTTGGTACGGGGTGCCATGATTCTATAACAGACAACAGATTCAGTTTAGAACGCACGATTAGAGTATGATAAGAATATAATTCAATGAACAAGTTAACAATCACGCCAGAGTAATGTAATAGAACATATAGCACACGCACGATAAGGTTTCAAGAGATTCACATGACAAGGATTCATACGCAATAAATGATTCAACCACAGTACAAGATTCACAAGACAAGGTAATAATAGATAATAATAAATGGAACTTCATTCATTAAAATAAAAGTTGAGTACAAGGTTCAAAATAGAAGAGAAGTACAGTACAATACAATATGGAAATAATGAAAATGGCTCGAAGCTGTGTACATTGAAAATTACAACTCGGCCTACAGTACATAATAAAAGAAAAGAACTAACGGCGCCTCTCGAAGAACATCTTGGCGATGAAAACCGCCAACAAGGTCCCCATGATCAGACAAACTCCGACCAAGCGCTGCACTGTCCGGGCTGTGGCCTGGACTGCAGCAAGGTGTCGGAGTGCCTGCTCCGACAACCGATGAGCGGCATCGGAGACCTCGCAGAGGAGCAGCCCTTGTTGCTGGGCTTCCTCTGAAAGTCCCCTTACCTCACGGTGAAGGTGCAGGAAAGCGGCAGGAGGGGGAAGCTGTGGGGTAGGCGGCATCCTCTGCCTAGCGGCCTTAGCGTCTCTGGCACGCTGCATCTCTTCTCGCTCGAGCTGTCGCTCCCACGAGTAATGGTCAATCATCGAGGTGCGCGGAACCTCGGGAGGTGAGTGTCCGAATGGTAGATGGGGTGGCGCAGGCCTGGACGGGCCGTCCTGCTGCGCCGCCATCCTATCGGGTAGCCGGCCCGGGAGAACTACCTGCTTACGTGCCGTCATAACGACACGCGGTCCACGGCGCTGTGGTGGCGCGGCAACGGGAGCCGGTGGAGGTGGTAATACCGACCTCGGGCTTGACCCGATGCTGCTGGACACATCCATGGAGGTATCCTCCGTGGGGTCCGTGGTCTGATGACGGAGACTTTCCGAGGCGGTATGGCCCTCGGATGGCTCGTGTGACGATGCGGCTCGGTGCTGGGATCGGGACTGTGATCGTGAGGGGGATCGCGAGCGTGACGATTGAGACATGACGAATCTGCGACGTAGAGAGTTTCGTAAGTACATGAACAAGATAATGTTAATGGAAATATGTAAGGAAATGCAGGTAAGGGTCAATCACGTGAGGTTGGGAATAGTAAGACCGGGAATTTTTCGACTCAAAACCGTTTAACATTAGTAATTATGTTCCGTTCTTGCATAAGCCATTTTGAACTAGGCAGGGGTGATCAGGCCATGCGTAGTTAAAAACAATCATGCAATTGCGAAATTAATTCTCTAAAGTTTTGCACCCATAATGATTTTCCGAAAAGCCTTGGTTATAGTTTGGTTTCAAAAACTTTTTTTCTAAAACCGTTTTCACTATAACCTGTGCTCTGATACCAAGTCTGTCACACCCCGCTATAGCGGAAACACGGAATGTGAGAGCTGGAATATCATTACACGGTCATAAGCAAATTAAACGATTCAAGTCATTTCATTTCAAATAAAATAGTTCAAGTTTAAACAACCAAGCAGTTCACAAATTTAAATTAAGTACAAATACAAAGTTTCCAAAACAAATTCCCAAAAATAGAAAGGTCTTTCCCAAGTGCGCCTCACGTAACCATAGTGACCCTTCCTTGCCATGCATTCCGACACTTACACTAATTTCCTGAAACATAAGATAAAGTGTCAACTACATAAAGTAGTGAGTGAGTTACAGTTTAGAGTTTCGATAAAAGTTTCCAAAAATAAAAAGATGTAAAATATATGATGACGACATAAGTAAAAGGAACGGAGCGACGTTAGAACACGTAAATGTAAATAGTAAAAGTTTGTACACACGCAAGTAAAACAGATAAAACTCGTATAAATAAAGTTGTAGCGGAATCCAGGCGCTAAAAAGATATATGCGTAGGTAATATGTGCTTAACTAAATAGTAACTCGTATCAATCACTTGGTATAATATAGGTTGTAAGTTTACACTAAACCGATTGTCTGGTCAGAATCTAGCCCCAAAATGTTTAATTGAGTTTCCACCTGAATCTTAGTAATATGTACTTGGGTCGCTAACCCTAAGTAAGGAGTGACCTCTCCTAAGTATCGATACCCATAGTACTAACGGTTGTTGCTAATAGTGTATAAAGTTTCGAACCAAAAACAGGGCAATTGAACTCTGTTTCTAAAGATAGTAGGCACTTACGGGTTTATATTCTCATCAAGGATTGGTTGCTCTAACAAGTATCCTAATTTAGTTAACCAATTAAGGAGTAACAACACATATACGCATATTAGTTTCACAAGTTTCCAAGTTTCCCAAAGTTTCAAAGTTTCCAAAGAGTTTCAAGTTTAGTACAAGTTTCCAAAGTTTACGAGTTTCATAAGTTTTAAAATGTTTCAAGTTTCCAAAGTTTCAATAAGTTCCAAGTTTCGCACAAGTTTCCAAATGTTTCAATAAGGTTTCAAACGTACCAAGTTTCCAAATGTTTCAACAATTCGCAAATAGTTTCAAAAGTTACAAAGCATATAATCTTATGTTTCCCCCAAATAATGTTTAAAAGCACAAAAGTAAAACAAAGTGGGGTTGTAACTCACGGTTTGCGAAGTAAGTAAGAATACTAAAAGCACAAGCGAAGCGGAACGCGTCGGGAATCAAAAGTGACCTAGAACACCGGAATAACGTATAAATATTATTAGTATGAATTAGGTTATGTTAAAGTTCCATTTTAACATTTTAAACCTTAAGTTCTAATATTTTAGATTCTGTCCCAAAAAGATTATTACGGAAGGTTATGCGATTAAACGAGTTCGTGTACGGTTTAGGGTCCGATATGTCCAATTAAGTCCAAAAAGTGTCCAAGTTCAATGTCAAAGTGTATAAGTCCCGAAAATATTAAGTTACTGAAATTGAAGAATATTTTATGGTGAAATTTGGGCAGCGCTTCCGCGCTATAAAATTTAAGTCCATTTTCAAAACACTTTCCAGCTTTAAAACACGCAATATAACCAATAAGAACAATAATACAAATGTTTCAACTCCAAAAGCTTTTCCAAACAGTTTATTTATCAAAAACAGTAAGCTTTTCAAAGTTTATAATCTGTGGTAACTTATTTTAGCTTATTTTTACGTTTAAAGCCTTTAAAACGACAAATATGTTGAACAGCAGTATTCAGGCGGCGGCTGGAGACACTCAGCCGCCGGCTGGACTTTAGCCGTCGGCTGAGAACCTTCAGCCGCCGGCCAAAAGCCTTCGGCCAGTTTCAAGATTACGTTATTTTTCGATTTTTAGCTTGTTTAAAGGTTAGATTCGACATGCAAACTGATATTTATCAATTATATGTATTTTTAGAGTAAAATCACTGTTTCTTTTAGATTTATATGTTAAAAGTGTAGATCTATTGTAAAAACCCGTTTTTAAGCAAGAAAACGTTTTAGATCTTTATAAAAACATATTTTCAGTTTATGGATCTTACATGCAACCGATTATTTAGATAAAAACAGTAAAAAGAAAGGATTTTACCGAAGGAGAAAGCAAGGTGACGGTTTGGATGAGATTTGGCTTGAAAAACTTCTTCAAAACCCGATTTAAACCTTTTCCTTTGATACCCTTTACTCTTGGAACGATTTTGATGGATTAGATGGTCGATTTATGGTGTTCATGGACTGTTTTAATGGTGGTATATTTCTGTATTTGATGAACTTTCTTGAGAGAATTTCTAGAGAGAGAAGGTGTAGGTGTGTTTGTGTTTTTGAAAAGTGAAGTGAAATGAGGGTAAAGGAGAAAACAAAAGATGTTTACTGGCCTAGGGAACTGATCTAAGCAGTAAATATGGTCCAATCCCGAGTTGGGGAAGTTGGCCAATAAATTTTTATGCAAAAATGACTCATCAAGTCACAGTCAGCGGAATTCAGCCGCCGGCTGAATATATTCAGCCGCCGGCTGGATTGGAATTCCAGCTTTGTGACGTTTTAAGTTTTCCGTTATAATTAGTTAAGGACTAGAATCTTTTTAGTTTCCGTTATGAACTTAGTCAAGTTCTTGTATTGTTTATTTGGTGTTAGGATTTATAAATTGATTCCGACTTTTGGTTCCGACAATAAAAGACACAATAAAGTTTGAACTCGAAAATATGAACACGATAAAAGAGTAACTAGAGAATCGAACCGATTAAGTAACTGAGAATCACCTGAAATTTAGACGGTTGTCACATTGACTATAATTGGTAGTCATCGTAGCTCGCAACATTACCAAAAATAGCCTTTATAACACCCTTATTCAGGAGTGCGTTTGACTAGAATCAAATAATGCACTACGTACATGATTCCCAACTTGTATCTCAAGTCAAAGGACATTAAACCTTATGAATTATACTTAATGACAAGGATCCATAAGTACTAATTCATGTGGGATAATCCAATGTTCATCTCTATGTACACCATCCGGGTTAGTGAGCAAAGCTGACTACTCAGATATTGTCTTAATTCAATTATGCTCCCACATAATCAAACGACAACAGATATTTAGAAAAATATTTAAATATAAATATAAATATAAATCAAGGATTAAAACATGTAAAATTGGACAACAATTAAATATGAATTAAAATCACATATCCTTAATATTATTTAATCATAATAAAATTGTTTATACATCCATATATCCAAATACTTAATAAATTCACAGATTACATGGAACAACTAGACAAACGAAGTCCTATGCCCTCAGCCAAGTGAGTCTGTTTCGTCTTTGCCAAAGCCTTTGTAAAAGGATCTGCCAAGTTGTTATCTGTGTGAACTTTGAGTAGCTTGATTTCATTATCATTTATGCACTCACGAATATAATGAAATTTCCTTTGAAAGTGTTTGGCTCCCTTTTGAACACCTGGTTCATTAGCTATGATTATTGCACCCGTGTTGTCGCAATACATATCCATGGGTAACTTGGCGGTAGGAACTACACCAAGTCCAGAAATAAATTTTCGGATCCAAACAGCTTCCATTGCAGCTTCAGCAGCTGCTATGTACTCAGACTTTGTTGCAGACATTGCAATGGTGGACTGATTTTTGCTTTTCCAGGCTACAACTCCTCCATTCATTATGAAAACATAACCTGTTTGAGATTTGATGTCATCATGGTCTGTCTGAAATCCAGCATCACAGTAACCAGTAACTTTAAGCTCTGCCTCGGGATTTCCACCATACCCCAGAACCATATCTTTAGTAGCCCGTAGGTACTTCAGAATGTTCTTTACAGTAATCCAGTGTTTTTCGCCTGGATTCTTTGGAAACCTACTTACGATATTTGGCGCAAAAGCTGTATCAGGTCTTGTACATCTTGTTGCATACATAATGGATCCTACTGTCGAAGAATAGGGAATCTTTTGCATACGTTCCACCTCTTGAGGTTTATATGCACCATCCTGAATACTGAGTTTAAGTCCATCTTGCATTGGGATAAATCCACGCTTGGAGTTTTCCATACTAAACCGTTTTAGTATTTTGTCAATGTAAGCCTTTTGACTTAACTCTATCATCAGCTTAGATCTATCTCTCGAGATCTTGATTCCTAGAATATATGCTGCATCACCCAAGTCTTTCATGGCGAAACACTTTCCAAGATAAGATTTTACATCTTCAAGCATTGGAATGTAGTTTCTCATAAGTAATATGTCATCGACATATAAGACAAGTAATACAACATTACTCCCACTGGTCTTTAGATATACACATGGCTCATCTATATTCTGAACGAAACCAAATTTCTTGATTTCTTCATCGAATCTTTTATTCCAACTCCTTGATGCTTGCTTAAGTCCATAAATGGACTTCTTTAGCTTGCATACTTTGTTGGGATGTAATGGATCAATAAAACCTTCTGGTTGGTTCATATAGACCTCTTCGTCTAGATAACCATTCAAGAAAGTTGTCTTGACATCCATTTTCCATATCTCGTAGTCATAGAATGCAACTATGGTTAGGAGAATTCTAATAGCTCTTATGTTTTCCACTGGGGAAAAAGTCTCATCATAATCTATACCATAGACTTGAGTAAATCTTTTTGCCACGAGACGAGCTTTATAGACGTGTATATTCCCATCCATGTCAGTCTTTATCTTAAAGATCCATTTACAATCGACAGTCTTGGCATTTGGAGGTTTATCTACCAAATCCCAAACTTCGTTGTCATACATGGATTGGATCTCCAAATTCGCAGCTTGAAGCCATTTTTCAGCGTCTGGACCTGATGATGAAACTTTCAAGTTTCGAGGTTCATTAAGATCCCCTGATACGTCAACATCTTCTAGATTAACGTTTAAGTTCAACCTAGAAGGTGCATGTATCGTCCTTTCGGACCTACGAATTGGAGCATCAACAATTTGTTGTTGAGACCGAAATTGTGGCTCAATCACAACTTGAGTCGGACTAGATTGAGGCATATCATGAGGCTCAACTCTATCCCCCCCCCCCCCCCCCCCCGAATTGTTGATCACCGGTGTTAGTAGAAAGTAACGTATCTTCCTCTTAAACCTCGTCAAGGTCTATAACCCTCCCACTGTTTCCTTGACCAATAAGCTTTGTTTCGAAAAACTCAGCATATCGAGCCACTTTCCCAGTGTTCTCAGAAGGATGATAGAAGTAGTAACCCAAACCCATCGTTTCCTTTGGGTATCCTACAAAGATACACTTAACAGATCTATGTTCGAGTTTGTCAGGCGAATCGCGCTTAACGAAAACCTCACATCCCCAGACCTTTAAGTAAGACAAATTTGACGCTTTGCCAAACCCTAATTCATATGGTGTCTTATCAACTTTCTTGGTTGGAACCATATTGAGAATGCGTGCTGCAGACTCTAAGGCATATTCCCAAAAAGACAATGGCAAGGTTGTAAGATTTATCATCGATCGAACCATATCCAACAATGTTCGATTTCTCCTTTCCGATACACCATTGTGTTGTGGCGTATAAGGAGGAGTAAGCTACTGGAAAATTCCATAAGCTTGTAGATGATTCTTAAACTCTTGACTGAGATATTCACCACCACGATCCGATCGGATGACCTTGATGGTTTTGCCGAGTTGATTTTCTACTTCGTTTTGAAATACCTTGAAGATTTCAAACACCTCATGTTTATGTTTAAGCAAGTAAACATAACCATAACGGCCGAAATCATCGGTAAATGTAACGTAGTAGTAAGCACATCTCCTAGACATATGCTTAAAAGGACCGCATACATCAGTATGTATGATTCCTAGTAAGTCGGTTTCCCTTTGATTCTCATGCGAGAAGGGTTTCCTTGCCATTTTGCCCGATACACATGACTCACACCTATCAAATGAAACCTCACTTGATTTCAAAAGCCCTTCACGTTAAATCCTTTCGATACGGTGTTTGCCAATGTCTGCAAGACGGCAATGTCATAGGAAGGATGAGTCTAAGTTAGACTTAGATCGTTTTGCGCTTAAATTAAATAATGAATTATTATTTGGTAATGAAAGACGATCATGCAAATCAATTTCAAATATTCCATCAATAGCAATATCATTAAAATAATGAATATTATTCATAGAAACAGAAATCCCATAATCGGTAAATGTATTACAAAAACCATTATCTTTCAAAACCGAAACTGAAACAATTCCCCTAACTATAGAAGGTGCATAATAACAATTGTCTAATACAAGAATTATGCCCGAGGGTAATCGTAAGTCATAACTTCCAATGGCATCCACTGCTGCTCGTATGCCGTTGCCGACGTACAGGTACAAGGATCCATACTTCAGTTTCTCTTTCGCTCTAAACCCATGCAAGGAGTTACAAATATGAGTTCCACAACCAGTGTCATAGACCCAAGTATTTGATTTAGCGAAAGAATATAATTCAATGGTGAAAATACCTATAGAACCGGCCGTGTCTTTCTTTTTGTTATTTTGCACCTTGGCAAGCCACTTAGGACAGTTCCTCTTCCAGTGACTCTTATCTCCACAATAATGACATGTATCATCTTGTGCGACCTTTTCCTTCTTAGCTGGAGGAGTTTGCTTAGGCTTGGAAGAATAAACAGCAGCTTGTTTATTTTTACCACCCTTTGCAATGTTCCCCTTAGCCTTTAGCGGTTGCTTTTTCTTCTTATGAGCTTGGCTACCCTCAATCATTAAGACTTGAGTGCCTTTCACCTTCATTTTTGACTTTTCGAATTCCACCAACATAGCGTGGAGTTCGTTGATGCTTTTGTTCATACTTTGCATAGTATAACCTCGTGTGAACTCCTCAAATTCCGGTGAGAGAGAGTTGAGAACAATGCTCACAACGACTTGGTTATGATATGCAAATTGCATCCTAGTCAAACGATCAAACAAGCTTTTCATGTTCATAACGTGAGCCCCAACGGGCGTTCCTGACACATGATGACATGTATGTACTTCTCGAATGAAGTCATTTTGCTCAAGGCCGACTTGTTTCTAATACGATGCACGTAGCTCAGATATGATCTGATTGGGTTGCTTGTTGTCAAACTGCTTTGCAACCTCAGAGGACATGCAACTCAACATAAGACATTGCACTTCTACGTGAGCATTATAGGTTGCCCTATACAAGTCACGTTCCTCTTGAGGAGCCTCAACAGCTGGCTTAGCACCCAAAGGTGTTTCAAGGATATGTTCGCGCTCCATCACTCTTAGGACAATCCTCAGTGATCGGTGCCAATCATTGAAATTCGGCCCAGTAAGAATATTGCGCCTTAACGCGATTTTGGTTTCATTCAAAATCTCATCAGTTGCGTTTTGTGCAATTTCTGCAAAAACAGAGTGAAAGTTCTTATTAGTACTTTCGACATAAAATTCTTAATATAAAACGTAAAACCCATGGTTTACTTTTAGTTAAGTCTAGGATCCAATTGACATATAACCGTTCTATCAGTTGATCTGCTAGGAACTAAGTAATACTCAAAAGGTAAGTGACGATCCGTAATTGCATTTACCGGTGCAACTCCTAGAAAATGGGACTTAATGTCATAATTCTATCCGAGCATCTAAATGGTGATCGTGACATTAATCATGTTTCGTCGCATCTTATCGCTATCGGCGTTTACAGTCTCACTGCATAACCCGATTTAAGTCATCCGACTGAAGACTGCAGATAGTCCACCATAGTCTCACTATGAGTGGTGATCCGCCTTGGATACACTTCACCTACGTCTCACGTAGAGTGACGAGCAAGTACAAGTTGTCTAGGCAATACGGATAGCAATTGACTTAAATTCCATGGGTGTTAAAAATCTACGTACGCAATTGCCATGCAACAATTTTGTAACGTAATTTAATTAAAAACATAAAGTTTTTATTTTATTGGTTATTAAACGTGTTTCTATGATTACCTAATTCATACAACTAATCGTAACATGGTCATCATTAAAACCCTTTCGGTAGCTCTACAACGGGTACGACCAGGTAAGCAAGTGAGGGTAGGGGACGACTACGCATCTCTTAAAACCTGACCTCATTAGGAGTAGAATACTCCGCAAACTTTCCTAGACATTGTCCTTTATGTAGGTGAGCCTAGTTGGGTAATAATACATTGAGCATGTACAATCTAGTTAAGAATTACTAATCACACGCTTATTAAATCGATGGTTTTTAAGATATTTTGTAAATTTATACGTTCCGTCGCTTGGACCAAATTACGGTATATAAACCCAACCAATGCATTTTAGAACGTATAAAATTTTCCAAAATAAATTAATAACTCGTTGTAATAATTCTTTAGTCATATTAATTTAATTTTGTTTCTTTCAAAAAACATTTGACAACAATATTAACAATATACATTAAGAATTATTCTACGCATCAAACGGGTATTCTAAACATGCAAATGGTCTTTGTGGTCATTTTAAATATACAAACCCTTTTACCCCCGTTTCAACGGAAACGGACCACATACATCCGTTCACAAAAATCCAATATGGATTGCGTAGGCGGTTTGTATATTCAAAATTCTCAATATCAAATAAACCACAAATAGACCTTTTAAGCATATAGTTCTTATTAAGGTGTCACACATATACAATTAACAAATTAATAATATGTGTCAATATATGCAATTTACTTTTTATAATATCATAATATCTAATTATGTTTACAAAGTTATGCATGTAACTTAATAAACATAATATATAAAAAATAAATACGACACATAATTAATTAAACATAAAAATTTGCGTTTAAGGTTTAAGACTTAATCAACGTTTAAACAAAACAAAAAAACGTTTTGTATTTTTTTTATTTTTATAAAACGTTTAAAGATTACGTCTTAACGTTCGTTTAATCTTATACCTCGATCCCCCCACAACTTTTGATGTTTACAGATTATCTAAAATAAAATTACTATGGTTTGGCTGATACCACTATAGATATACAACTAGAGTCATATTGTCAAACAATACATGGCAACGAAATTTAGGATCACATAGTAAATAATAAA
Organism: Senecio squalidus; assembly: GCA_910822075.1. Taxonomy (NCBI): domain Eukaryota; kingdom Viridiplantae; phylum Streptophyta; class Magnoliopsida; order Asterales; family Asteraceae; genus Senecio; species Senecio squalidus. The sequence goes on from CAJVGC010000432.1 coordinate 36,897,739, forward strand.
TCGGATAAAGAATTACCTTGAATTAGAAGCAAGCGAAAGTCGTAGATCTAAGTGTAAGATCTAATCTACGGTTACGTACGCGACACGTTCTTTTAGCAACAGACTAGTATGCTAGTACACGTTTAATTGCTTTAAACAACAATTGTCGAAAACCCCTTGGTTTGCTAAAGCAAAATCGAACACACCCTTAGGTTTTAAGAAAACCGATCGGTTGTAGGCTCAAACCCTACAATCGATTTTTTATGTCTTGATTTGTGAGAGTTGGAGTTTCTTTTATAGCCTAGCAAATCTTGTTCTCCAAGTTATACTAGAATAAGGAAACCTCTTATTATTTACATAATAAGTCCTCTCATTTAATAAATATTTACACTTAACCATTAAGTAATATTTAATACATAAATTAAACTTGTAGTCGTGTCTAAATGTCGATGTGTGCGCTACCGTAGTCTCACACATTTACGGACACACATTTATTAAAACTATTCAAATACCAACAAGTTTGACAAGTAAATAAATAAAAAATACATGTTTTTAGTGGACAGATTAAAAATAATAGTTATAATTAAATACAAATGTTATAGTAATAATAAAAATGATAGCTATAGTCTTAATAAATAACATGTACAATAATAAATATGTTTTTTGTTACCACGCTAAAAAAAACAAAAGAGATGTTGCTATATCTTTGATACTTATTTGTTGGCTTGTTGTCTCCAACACCAACAAAGTACACTGATGTTGAATAAGAGATTTGCTATAATGTAAAAATCAACATAAAAAAAAAACCCAAGACCTGGTCCGCCCGACGGTTTTACCCGACCCGACCCGGTCCCAACCGGTCCGGTTTTCGGTATGTGATTTTAGGCCCTAACGGTCTCGGGCCGGTCTTGGTCCGACCCGATCCGGTCCGACCCACTTTGCACTGGGCTATTGATATATAATTTTTGGGGTAGGGTATCCAAGGCTCGGAGGCGGAATCCCCATGAAGGCCGAACGAAGGGCGAAATAACGAGTTTCGGAAAGACCGGTATCAAACCCGACATGTATTTAATGCCAACAGGCATCCGAACCTTGAAAAGGGGCGTCATATTAAATGCAAGGTATATAACCCTTCCTACGCCATTAATGCACCACACCCCGAGGCTATCAACTCCGGATAACCAGCATGACGCCCGCGTGCTAGGTATGGCTACTAACGCAAGGTCGCTCCGTCTTCCTAATAACCGATGAGTAATGACCGGTCCTCCCAGGTATAAATAACACTTGACTTTAACGAAGCATTATCAATTCAACAACTAGAAATTACACATCTCTCTACCTACCTCTACTCCCATAACTTTTACAATCATAATCCCTCACATGAATACTAATTCCTATGTCGGAAGTTTATCGGGAGTCCGCCCTCCATAAGTCTAACGGTTTCTTTTGTTGATCAAATAAGAAGACTGAGGATGAAGGACGAAGGGATAGACTCAAACTTCCAACTTAACCCTCTCATTCAAATATTTGATTTAACAATAATCAAACATACACAAGCAGCTCAAAAGTTTAAGTGTAGTTGTCCAACTATCTCATTAATTTCTAATTCAGATAGTATCAACAAATATGATTAAGTATTATTTGATAGGTCAATTGTAAGAATAGTTTACGAGTAAGTTTATATTTTTGATATGAAGAATGCAAAGCGAAACTCAACACTTTTATGTTGCTTTGCGGTTATTTACATACGCTATAGATATCTTGTTAAGCTAAACAAAATATATTTTGAGTTTTCGATGTCGTCACAATAAACTGCATGCTTGCAATTAATCTGTTCATCAGAATTCACATATCAAGTATCAAGGTTACAGATAACGTAAGGCGTGGCGTGGCGGCATGAGTAAGACTCAAGCTTTGAAAGAAAAGACGCGAAATGACGTTTTTCAAAGCGTGACAAGACGGCAAAAAAATTTAATATATTTTATAATTTTATGTATACTTATATATATTTTTACTATTATTAAATTATATAAATATCAATAAATTATCAAAAAGTCTGTTTTAACATTTATGTATATATATATATATATTCTAAGATATAGTCACAAATTTACAATCAAATAATTTTTATAGCTATTTTTAACTATTTTTAAACTTTTTTTTTTTTTTTTTTAAATTTTCATAACGCGTTACAAAAAACTCGCGTTAAGGCGCGCCATGGGACACCATGACCACGTTTTTTTGCCGCCACGCCTAAAAAGACGCTTTTCATGTTTTCGTAATTTCTCGTCGTGCCTCCACGCCATGGCGCGTTATTTAGAACCTTGTCAAGTATACACATAATGCACCTCTCATCCACACAAGTCACTCATATTCAAATCTAATAAAAATAGAGTTTGATAACAACAACTTTTAAGACTATAATTAATAAGTTGTTACATATATTGGAATTGGAATTGGAAATTTATACATTAATTAAAATAGAGATAATTCTGAAAATAAAAGGACAAATACTTATAGAAGTACAAAATATCTTAAAGTTTTGGACACAACCCTCCCTTTGTTAACCATTTCCATAAAAATATGAATGTCTTAATGAAAATGTAAAGCAAAATGGATTTTGGACCAAAATATTTGGCTTGGGCAGGCCGGCTGATGGTCCCGTGGCCATATATTTATAGTCAAAGCCCAACGACCAGCTTTTATTTAATCATAATTTGTTACTTCAAAGAATGGCCTTGTACATCCCATCTTCTGCAAAGGCCAAGCTTAATACCTCAAATCACTTGCTACGTATTTAAGATTGGTTCAAATCATAAAAAGACCATAAAAATATTTTAAACCAAAAAATCAATCAAAACTCTCATTTCTAATATCAAATTTAATTATTTTTTGTTCAAATGTTAATTATTTAAAAACTTGTTAAAGTATAAAACAAACAAATTCTAGAACAAGATTTTATCATCTTTCTATATAATAGTCACTCTATGTACTTTCGATAATATTATTTTTTCGAGTTTTTTGATGGTTTTTGAAAACTCATATTATAAAACTTATATTCAAATTACATGTGTTATTAGTAATATAACATGTTTTTATTTTATTTTAGTTAAATATACATCATATAACGTATCTATGTTTTGAAATTCAAATTTAATATAATAAATCACATGTGATATTACCTTACAAATTTCATCATTTAACCATAAACGAAAAAGTAAAAATTCGTCAAAATTCGAACTTTTTTCGGGTCTATATAGGTTATACATCATAAAACATTGTTATATATTAAAATTCATATGCAGAGTTAAAATCATGTGTGTTATTGTCTAATGAGTTTTAAAATTTTGCATACATAATAATATCACATATGATTATAGTAAAATCATATGTGATTTTAGTATTATCACATGTGATTTTAGTACTATCACATTTTATGCCAAGAAACGAAGATTACAAAAAATCTTCACAATTCCATCTTTTTTCTAAATTTAGGTAATTTATATGTTTTATAGTAATTCTATTTCATAAAATTTTACGTATTGGTGCTAATATCACATGTGATTTTATCATTACAATTTTAATACCTCCACACAAAAAAAAATCGTCGAAAATATATAACATCAATGCTCTAATTAAAGATAAATATTAAACGATCGCAACGGTGTAATTATTTTCATATAAGATTAACGGTTTACGAAATAAATTTAGAAAAAAAAAGAAAAATAAGTTTTGGTTAAATTTTAACCGTTAAATTAAAATGAAATAAATTGTCAAGATTGCATCTTTTGATATTAGAAAGTTATTAATATTAATTGATCAATTTTTTATTTAGCATATCTATGCATCGATCTATATATCTACTTAAATTCTTTTGGTTTTATAAAAATTACTATCTAATTTAAATGCTTTCTTTTTCTATGAATTTGTGTATTTTATTATTATTATAATTAAAATATTGTCTTTAAATACAATATTTATCATTTTTATTACAAAACAGGTTGTTGCTGGAGTGGTTAGTGCGCCGCCTCTACTGCGAGGAGACCAGGATTCGAATCCCGCAACCATCTCATTTTCTTCCTTTTTTTGTACTGCTTTAAAAATAAATTTGCTTGGTTTGGGCTTAGGTGTTGAGCTTTCATTTTTTTTTTTTTTTTTAGATTAGTATCAAATAAAAAATATACTTTGCGAATCAAATAATCCCGTCAAGACGATCACACATTTCGTTTTCGCCCCGAACTCGTGCAACGCACGAGTCCCCTCTAGTTATATATATACTAATGCATACATTAGAAGAAATGTAAGAATATATAATTTAACTTTTTTGGTTTTATATACACGTGAAAATTATATAAATACACACTAATGCATATTATGAATATGTAACCAAAAATGAATTCAAATGAAATTCAGTTATTAAAAACTGTATTCAAACATGATAAAGCATATACTTTCATGAAGTTTGAAAAAGCATATCAATTCAAACGAAAATTCAATTATTAAAAAACCATAAACATAGAGAAAAAAAAGTACTATTCTTCGCAATTTTCATCATCTGTCGTGCAGTCTTCATCATCAGTGTACTCTTCTGTTTCTTCCCTTTCTTCAGATGCTGCCTCATTTGCTTCTTTATTTGCCTCATATTCTATTCCGTCTTTGTTGCCTTTCTGACCAACTTCTTTGCGATTTCTCTTTCATGGTTTCTAGATTCGTGTAGGACGTATTTGTTACACTCTTTGCACAATCTCTTTTTATTTTTGCTCTTCTTAGCGGCTTCTTCATGAGAACCAACTTTCATTTTTCTCTTACGACACCCTTTGTTGTTAATTCCACCGATAAATGATGTCATAATATTTTGCTTTGAAAGAATCAGTTGGCCTGATAGATCAACTTCCATCTCAGTTGTTAGTTGAGCAATCTTTTCATGGTAATCAATAAACCTCTCCACATTATTGCTTAAAAGCCGAATACAATAATGTACATCTGCATATATTCCATAAGCCAACTTATCAACATGGTTGATGTCACGATACTTGTTCCAGAGTTTAATCCTATTAGCTGACAATGCATCCCTCCTCCAACGCGTAAGCACATACTAAATCGGAATCTCAGGAACGTCGTTACAATGAAAAAATGCACAAATATGGTGACAAAGATAGCCATCACGCGAGAAATGCATTCAACTACATTCGTAAGTCCTATCTCGTAGATTATGCACAACCTTAATCAAAATGAAAGTAAGAGATAAGTTATTAAGGATTTATATATAAATTTCAATACGCTGTATACACTAGTAAATACACAAATACACACTAATGTATAAACATGAATTACAATGTATTTATTAGTGTATAAATTATTCACTAATGTATACACTAGTATATACACAAATAAACACTAATGTATAAACACTAATGTATGAATTTAAAGAAGGAATGATTGAAAGTACCTTCAACTCGGCTATGTGCTTGCATCATTTGTCTTTATGTATAATATCATAAACTTTAACACCTTCACTTTCAGTAACACCCTTGTATGTGCATGAATATACACCTTTCCATATTTCCTTCTAAACCTCATTAAAATTTTCTCTTGTGTATACCATCGATGCATGAACTTCAACTTTAAAGGGAGTTTTGAGTTTAGGTGAAGTTGTGTCTGTAGCATGGTCAAGGAGATTTTGATATGCCTTTGGGATTCCATAGCTTCCTCGAAACACATTACGAAACTCACAAGTGTGTTGCCTTCATGCGAAAAGTTACCGAAGAAAGAATTGGAACTTTCTGACCTAGATGTAGTCTTCATCAAACAACACATACTCAGATGTTTGAAGTATGCAAGAATCCATTTGGTCTCGAGGTCAAACATGTCAGTCAACCATCTGTTTGCATTTAGAACGAATTCTTGAATTAAAAGTATCAAACCCTCTTCGACTTCTTGAGGCTCTAGATAAACATTCCTCACTAATTTGTAGAGACGTTTCCGGAAATGTGTTATCTAGTAACTCTTACAAACATGTACAAAAATATCAATATAATAATAATTAATGACTTCATATTATATGATATTCATTAGTGTAGAAGTTAGGTCAATATGAACAACAAATCAAACGGAATGAAGAAAAAGAGATCGAATATGAGATTAAATAAGCTGTAGAAATCTATATTTGATGAAGATTTGGTGAATATCATTATCAAACTCCGAATTTGAAGGTAAGAAAATGGCGAATTTTAGAGAGAGAGATACGTGAGGGTGTTTGTGTATGTTTGGGACAGAAGAAAGACTGCAATGGTGTTTGTAAATGAGACATGAGAGTAAAATGTTAAAATGCCCCTTCGCGTGTTAAATTGTATTAGATATTGATGATGAATTAAAAATATGATTTAAGGGCCGAAAATTAGTTCCTTTTATTTCTAATTATTTACATAATTTCTTACTTCAAACCAACCATATATATATATATATATATATATATATATATATATATATATATATATATATATATATATATATATATATATATGTAGATATATAGATAGATAGCTAGCTAGCTAGTTATATATATATATATATATATATATATATATATATATATATATATATATATATATATATATATATATATATATATATATATATATATATATATATATATATATATATATATAGAGAGAGAGAGAGAGAGAGAGAGAGAGAGAGAGAGAGAGAGATGATGAGAAATGTGAGAAAGACACTGATTAAGTAGATTTTAAATTTGATTCATCATTTATAAATATTTTAAAATACCATTTTATGTAACTTTGATTCAATATATCTATAAAATTGTTTATTTGATTGCATTTTATAACTTCGATTCACATTTTTTTCTTATTTTTTTTCTTATGAAAATTTTGAATCAAAGTTAAAATCTTCCGAATAAATGCATTTTCTCACGTTTCTCACAAAAAATCCATTTCTAACCGGGTCCCGGTCATATATATATATATATATATATATATATATATATATATATATATATATATATGTGTGTGTGTGTGTCACACCCCGCTCAGGCGGAAACCCGAGGTGCGAACAGTTTCAATAGTATCAAAGGTCACAAAGAACATTTATAATAACAAAACATCATCGAATTAAATAGAATTTTGAGATACAAGGTTTTACATAACATGAAATAAATAAAGTACAATGATAACAAAACGGATCCTAAAGGGAAGTAAGTCATAGCAAAACAATTTCCACGTAAACGATCCAAATAGTCACAATAGCATAACATCAATCAACAGTAACCTCAAACCCCTGAAAAGCGTTAAAATACGACGTCAACATAAAGTTGGTGGGTCATTCACATTTTTATAAAAACATAGTAATAATTTCTTGTTTATCAGTAAAGCGAGATACAAGCATAACCTTAGATAATAAATACACATGATCCTTACGTTTAATAGCAACATTTACCCCCTCCTTAGTGTGTCAAACTAAGGCTTAGTCATCGAATAATAAGTGGTCATAACATCGACTCATAGGGACAAAGTACCCTCGTCGTCCCATATCAGCGATGAGGGTTTGTAAAACCCATATAGATCTATATATATGTACCAGTGGCTCAATAAGAGTTAACAGGCGTGTATACGAGGGCCATATACTACCGGATCCTAAAGGGAAGTAAGTCATAGCAAAACAAGTTCCACGTAAATGATCCAAATAGTCACAATAGCATAACATCAATCAACAGCAACCTCAAACCCCTGAAAAGCGTTAAAATACGACGTCAACATAAAGTTGGTGGGTTATTCACATTTTTATAAAAACATTAAGTTTCAAAAGGTTTTGACCCAATTTTAAATATATAAGTCCAAACATATTAATAATTTCTTGTTTATCAACAAAGCGAGATACATGCATAATCTTAGATAATAAATACACATGAGCTTGACGTTTAATAGCAACATTTACCCCCTCCTTAGTGTGTCAAACTAAGACTTAGTCATCGAATAATAAGTGGTCATAACATCGACTCATAGGGACATAGTACCCTCGTCGTCCCATATCAGCGATGAAGGTTTGTAAAACCCATATAGATCTATATATATGTACCAGTGGCTCAATAAGAGTTAACAGGCGTGTATACGAGGGCCTTATACTACCACTAAGGCCATATAAGTAAGGTAACACTAAATCTAAAGGCATCACAATCCACAATGTATAAAACAATATATAAAGTTTAATCACGCTTTTCATGCCTAAAGATATAAAACGGTAAAAAGGGAAACAAATAACTCACAAATCAACACTAAATACGTCGGGTAGACAAATCAGTAGAATATCATTCCACCGCCTAAGTGCCCTAGCATAAAGACATCGAAAGTCTAAGTACCTCTATAAGTGTAGTAGGGTTTAGCCTTATTAATTAACGTTATATTTTATAGTATATTAAAAGTGTCCCAAGGAATAATATTTCGAGTCAAAACGACGAATAGAAGAGAGCGATATTTCGAGTCAATAATGACTACTAGAAGATATCGATAATTTGAGTCAATGAAGAATAGAAGAGAATGATATTTCGAGCGATAATGACTACGAGAAATATCGATTGTAGATTGAATACTGATACCAAAGTTTAGTCGAAGTTAGCTTAAATCAACGTTATGGGATAATTGATTTTAGTCAAAGTCGGCGATTATGAAAAGGAGTCAAAGTCAACTAAAAAGTCAACATTCGACATTCGAAAAATTAGTTATTTTGAGTAAAAATAGTTTGAAAAATAATTTGATATAGGTTTAACGAAAGATATAATTTATTATTAGAATTTAAGATTACGACCGCATTTTTGAGTAAAAAGTATATTTATCGAAAATATGAGTTTAACGATTATCATAATGATAAATATTATGTTTAGGATTGCGATTACGTTTTTGAGTCCAAAAACGTTTATTTGTCAATATATACTACTTTATGTATGATAATATATATGTATACGTTTACGTTTGTTCAAAATATTTAAGATTTAGGTGGCAAACCGGGAAAACACGTACTGAAGCTTCACTGCGGCGCAATGAATCACCACTGCGGTGCATTGAGCTTTATTCCGCAACCCGTTACTGCGCAGTGTGCCAAAAACCCACTTTTTAAACTTTATTTTATACTTTTTAAGTATCGATAACATTTATATTAAGTCTTAATATTAATATGTCCGGTATATATATTATATAAATATGTATATAAGTTTATTTATATACTATATGTGAAAGTTTCTACATAATAATAAGTAATAATACTCATTAGAGTTTAAATAACAATTATATGTATACTTAAGTCCAATTAGTCCAAAAGAGTCCATGAGTCCAAATAATCAACTTTCAGTAAGAGTTACGAATATTACATATTTACTTATAATTTCTCGTTTTATAAGCTTACTTTCTATACCATTTTTATGTTATTATAAACTAATAACCTACAATATAAAGTTATATGTATAATATGTTAATAACTTACATTTTCATCCATATTTATGCATATTCATCTATTTATATATTACTTAGACGAATTAAGTGATAATTAAGAAAACGTAAAGAGATTTAGGGATTAATTAGAGAGTACCGAAGACCTCCGCTGTAATCAACCAAAATCGTCGGAAAAGATCTCGAAATCTCCCGGAAAATGAGCTCCAAAAGTGGTGGTGGTGAGGATCCGACTCCAAACACACAAAAACACATACTTATTAGTATATGAGCTTTAGAATGAACGTGCATAAGTTTGTAAATGTTTCGTAAACTGTAAATGAATTAAATTTCCAAGTATAGTAGGTTTCCAAAATTAGAAGGTTTCTATATTTAGAAACTTCTATTTATAGTAAGTTCCAAAAATAGTATCCATTTTAGTAAGTATCGTAATAATACGTTTTCCTTATAATAGAAATGTTTGAGTTTTACTTTCCCCCGATTAGTTTAAAACACATAAAGCAGTAGAAAATAGGGGCAATGAACTCACCTTAACGAATGAGCGATATAATCGGAAATGTGTGTAATAGGCGTAGTATGTAGATCACAAGTAGTGTCCTCACTAGTCCTAGAGCTCCCGTAGGTAAAGGTATAAATGTAAGTAAAGATTTGACGGTTAGACTTTGAATGAAACGACACAATTTTTCGGCGAACACAAACGTTCGTTCAAACTGAGATATACGAAGTTCGAGAAGGAATTAGACGTCGAGAAATGTATATCTGAAAACTAGACACCGAGTGATATATTTTGGACTAAGATATCAATACAAAAGGGTTTGTTATGAATGAGATATGCTTAAAACGAAACTGGTTACCTAATCTGTCAAAAAACGGTATATTTGTATAAGTTAAGTTTATTACGTTTTAATGTCGTATAATTTAGCTGTAGACAAGATAAATATTTTCAATACCTTTTAGACGTGTTATTAACTTATAATAAATCCACTTAATTACTGTTACGTCTCAATAAGATCTCAAACACTAGCTAATCAATTACAAATAAGTATTTAGATGTTAATTGTTATAGCGAACAAAGCAACGAGAATAACACACAGTTATATTGATTCAAAAGGTACAACAAATTACAAAGCTCAAGCTCACTATTTATACACAATAATAGTGAGCTTGATAAGTACGAATCATAGTAAATCTTCTAAAAGGATAGAAGATTTGATCTAACCAACATACCTAAAATAAAGCAATACGTTTCATTATGGAGCTGAGTAGTCAGCTTCATAATGCCTTAGTCGCTTTTCGTCACTCAGACTTAGAGTCACTCTGTGACAACCGTCTAAAAATTCAGGTGATTCTCAGTTACTATATCGGTTCGAATCTCTAGTTACTTTTTATCGTGTTCATATTGTTCTAGTTCGTACTTGTTGAGTCTTTATTTTGTCGGAACCAAAGTCGGAATCAACTTATAAATCCTAACACCAAAGAAACTATACAAGAACTTGACTAAGTTCATAACGGAAAACTTAAAACGTCACCGAGCTGGGGAAAAACCTTCCAGCCGACGGCTGAAGGCTATCAGCCAGCGGCTGAAGCCCAGCCGGCGGCTGGATGTGGTCAGCCGGCGGCTGAAAGGCCGCTGACTGTATTTTAATGACTCATTTTGCATGCTTTTCGATTGGGTAAAGGCATTAACTCCGGGATTGGACCATAGTTACTGCCAAAACACTTCCCTAGGGCAGTAACACTCCCCCTTTCCCACCTCCCCATTCACGTTACAATTCATTTTCAAATCAAAAACACCTACACTCTCTCTCTCTCTAAATCTCTCTCATTTCCTCTCAAACTTTTCAAGCAAAACAGAAAAATAACACCATAAACAGCCCCTAAAAACACTAAATCGTCCATCAAAATCATATACAAAATCGTCCTAAAGTAGAGGGTAACAAGGAGGAAGCTTGGAATCGGGTTTTGAAGGGGTTTTGCATCCATTTTGAAGCTAGAATCCTATCCAACCGTCACCTAACTTATTCCTTCGGTAAAACCCTCTTATTTTTCTATTATTACTTAAATATTTGCTTGCATGGACGATCTATAAACTAAAAAATGGTTTTTCTAAAAAGTTAAAACGTTTTCTTGTTTAAAAACGAGTTTTTCTCATAGATCTACATTTTGATGATATAAATCCGAAAGAAACTGTGACTTTTGCTTAAAAATGAATATATTTGAATAATAACCGATTGCATGTAAGAATCTAACACTAAAACGGGCTAAAAATCGAAAAATAACGAAAAAAAGAAACTGGCCGAAGGCCTCCAGCCGGATGCCGAAGATATCCAGCCGGCGGCTGAATATCTCCAGCCGCTGTCTCGATCTTGCTGTTCACTAAAATCGTCGTTTTGGGAACGTTAAACGTAAAAATAAGTCCAAATAAGTTACTACTGATTGTATATTTTGGAAACTTATTGTTTTTATAAATAAAACTGTTTGGATGAGTTTGAGGACTTGAAACACTTGTATTATCGTTTATATTGGTTTAAAATGGTTGTTTAAAGCGGGAAAGTGTTTGAAAAATGGATTAAATTTTTATAGCGCGGAAGCGCTGCCCAAATTTCACCGTAAACTATACTCAAAACTCAGTAACTTAATGTTTTCGTAACTTATACATATTCACCTTAGACATTGACTCTTTTTGGACATAAATGGACTAATCGGACCTTAAATCGTACACGAACATGTATAATCATATAACGTTTCCGTAATAAAACTTTGGGACAAAATTTAAAGTATTAAAGTTTAAGATTTAAAAATGTTAAAATGGAACTTTAACATAACTTAAGTCATACTAATAATACTTATACAACATTTCGGTGTTTTAGGTCATCTTTGAATCACTACGCGTTCCGCTCCGTCCGTGCTTACTCGTATCTTTTCTTCGCAACCCGTGAGTTACAACCCCACTATGTTTTACTATTTTAAATGCTTATTTGGGGGAAACATAAGATTGTTGTTATGTAACTTTTTGAAACTATTTGCAACTCGTATGAAACTTTTGAAACTTATGAAACTTTGAAACTTATGAAACTTGGAAGCTTTTGAAACTTGGGAAACTTGGAAACTTATGAAACTTGTGGAACTTTGAAACTTATGAAACTTGGAAACTTTGGAAACTTGTGAATCTTGTGAAACTTGTGAAACTAATATGCGTAAAATGTGATAATGCCCCGTTAATTGGCTAAACTAAACTTAGGTTACTTGTATGCGCAACCAATCCTTGATGAAAATATAAACTCCGTAAGTGTTTACTACTATATTTAGAAACAGAGTTCAATTGCCCCGTTTTTAGAGTTCATAAACTTTATACACTATTAGCAATAGCCGTTAGTATTATGGGTATCGATACTTAGGAGAGGTCACTCCTTGCTTGTGGTTCGCGACCTAAGTACATATTACTAGATTCAGGTGGAAACTCAATGAAACATGTGACAACCGTCCTATTCCAGGTGCATTTTTATACTCTATGTCTCTTTTGGTCTATCTAGTCTTTAACTGTTCAATATTCGGAACCGCGACAGTGTCGGAATCACAACCGGAATCAAATTATATAAGTCCTAATACCAAGAAAACTCCTAATGAACTTTCCTATGTTCATAACGTAACATACTTTAAAACTTTAGTTAACGAAAAGGTCCAACGAAACAATTATACAAAATCAGCCAAAACACAAACATTGTTACAAAAATGGTCCAGGACGACGCACAGAGGCCATGTGCGCCGTCCTGGCAGGACCAGCTTTGCAAAATTTTGAAAATTTTGCATGTCTCGTTTTACACACCACCAAACCCAATCAAACTCGGGAAAAGGTCATCATTACTGCTAGAATACAGTCCCCAACCCCCCACTTTACTCTTCCTTTCATTTTCTTTTCATTTATCATTTTTACTAAACCAAAAACACACACACAAACAAATTCTATCAAACTTTCTCCCAAAACTCCCCCATTTCCAGAATATTACAGCCTTAAAACACCATTTTATTCCATACAAAACGTTTGAAACATCAAGAGGAGCAAGGGAAACCAAAAGATTTCGGTAAAGGACCATTTTCGCAAAGATTTTTGAAGCTAAATCCGGCCAAATCATCATCCAAGCTAATCTCTTCGGTAGAAATCATTCCCTTTTCATTTTATACTGATTTTATTACTTGCATGTAAGATCTAATGGTTTAAAACAAGTTTTTATAAAGATTTATGACTTTTTATGGTCAAAAACGTTTTTAATCGAAATAACCTTTGGATCCACGAATTTGTGACTAAAAATACTTTAGAAACTGTTAAAATGAAGTTTTAATAAGTTTAAACCTATTGCATGTCGAGATCTATGGATAAATAAACGTTTTACAAAGGAAACTCGAAAACTCGCGTTCTGTGCGCCGTCCCAGAGACCAGGACGACGCAGCGGGCACAAAAATGTGTTCTGTGCGCCGTCCAGTGCTCACAGCGGCGCACAGAGCTGCAACTTTTCCGAAACTTTGTCGTTTTGTCGTTTTTGGCACGTTTTGACTATATTTGACCCGCTGACTTTTTGACATATGACCTTTGGGGACTGAATAAGTAACAATAATAACATTTGAGACATGTATGGACTAGATTAAATATGTTATCGTGTTTTAGGTGATTTGTGAGCGGAAGTGGATTGTACATTTTTGGATATGAAATTTGGGCGCGGAAGCGCTGCCCAAATTTCCTTAGAAAAATGTAAACCACTTCAGCGAGCAAAAGCACTCGTAACATAATAATAATAAACGTTAAATCAGACTTTTGGACAAAAACGTGATAATTACCATTTCGGACTAATTTAACAATACTTAACCTTGACACTTAAAGTTTAATAAAATTTTATCTATTATATTATATAAATAACATAATAAGATAATAACTAATTAAACTATCTTGGTAATAATAGGCGATCCGTGATTCCCGGCTTCCATTTCCGACCAACTTTCGCGTTCCTACTCTTCGCAATCCGTGAGTTACAACCCCTTTTACTTAATGTATTTTTGCATGATTTTTGGGGGAAACATAAGATTATTTGTACTTTGAAAACAATTATGAACAATTGCAACTTTGTGAACTTTTGAACTTATTTACGAACTTATGAAACTATGGTGAACTTTGGAAACTTTTATGAAACTATTATGACTTTGGAACTATTGAACTATTTTGGACAAACTCTTTAAAACTCTTATGCGTAAACACTTTTGCTCTACTGGCTTACTTGAACTTACCGGCTTGCCCCCTTTTCGGCTAAACTAATTATTGACGCTTGTATGCGAGACCAACCCTTGATGGAACTATAACATGACTCTTAAGTGACAGACGACTATCTCTTTTTGAAACAAAACTACTTAGTGCCCAGCTGCTTTTTAGACTTTACACACTATTAACTTCAGAGCCGTTTAGTAATTATGGGTATCGATACTTAGGAAAGAACCGTTCCTTGCTTAGATGGCAGTCTAAGTACATATTACTAAGAACTTGACGACTCCCCGTAGGATAGGCGGGGTAAGGGGCCTCACGGTTGAACAATCGGTTTAGTGTGAACACTTAAGTTATAGATGCCAAGAGGTTGATACAAGAATCTAATTAGTTACTTATACGCATAAATTTATAAACTTTTAGCGATTTATTCCGCAATAGTTTTAGCGATTGTTTCCGCAACTATGATTTTTACGAAATCTGACTCTACTTGGTCTATACGAACTTTAGGGCACTGACACGCCCATTACTTACAACTTTAAAAGTATATAAATTTTAAGCGACTTTTCTCCGCTAACTTCCTTTTTGGAAACTTTTACTTTTATATACTTAACCAACTTTTTGTCGAGCAATTTAAACTGTAACTCACTCACTACTTTCGTAGTTGACACTTTATCTTATGTTTCAGGAAATTTAGTCTAAGCATGAGGTGCATGACATGGACGGGTCGAGGCGGTCGTGTGAGACTGATTTGGGAAAAGACTTGACCATTTTATTTTGGGAATTTTTAATGGAACTTTATCTATGTATTTCGTACTAAATGCTATGACTTGGTTATCTATTTCTGAACTTGTAAACACTTTTATTTTTAATCTATGACTTGAATACCGTTATGTTCCTTATAACCCGTGTAATGATGTTCCAGCTCTTCACATCTCGTGTTTCCGCTTTAGCGGGGTGTGACAGACTTGGTATCAGAGCACATGTTATAGTGAAAAAACGGTTTTAAAAATTTTCAAAAGTTTTCGAAACCAAACTATAACCAAGACTTTTTCGGAAAATAATTTATGGGTTCAAACTTTAGAGAATTAATTTCGCGATTGCATGTTTATTTTTAACTACGCATGGCCTGATCACCCATGCCTACTTCAAAATGAACTATGCAAGGACGGAACGTAATTACTATTGTTAACGGTTTTTGAGTCGAAAATTCCCGGTACTGTCTTTTCCCGATTCTCACGTGACTGACCCGTACATGTATTTCATTACACATTTCCTTTACTATTCTTTTGTGTCTTCACGTACTTACGAAACTCATTGTTCACAGATCCGTCATGTCTCACTCCTCCCGTTCACGTTCACCGTCACGATCCCAGTCTCGCTCGCTACCGAGAGCTGCTTCGCCTTATGAGGCTTCCGAGGGCCGCACCGCCTCGGAAAGCCAACGTCGGCAGACCACCGATCCCACGGAGGACACCTCCATGGCCATCTCCAGCAGCATCGGGTCCAGCCCGAGGGCTGTGCTACCCCCTCCACCGGTACTCGTTGCCGCAACACTTCACTACCGGGGCCCGCGCATTAGGCATACCGCGCGAAAGCAGGTAATCCTCCCGGGCCGCCTACCGGACAGGATGACCGTGAACCAGGCTGGACCATCCCAACCTAACCCATCTCACCTACCCTTCGGTCACCCTCCAGAGGTTCCACATAACCCTCTCATGGACCATTACTCTTGGGAGAGACAGATGGAGCGCGAGAAGATGCATCGCGCTCGAGACGCCGAGGCCGCTAGGCAGAGGATGCCTCCTACCCTCCAGCCTCCCCCACCGACCGAGTTCCTTCACCTGCACCGAGAGGTACGGGGACTGGCACAGGAGACCCAGCAGCAGGGGCTCCGCATCAGCGAGGTCACCGACTCTGCACAACAGTTGTCGGAGCAGGCGTTGCGAGTCATCGCATCGACCCGAGCTACGGCACGAACCGTGCAGCACCTCATTGGTGTGTGCCTGGTGATGGGCACATTGATTGCGGTCATGGCGGCCAAGATGTTTCTGGAAAGGCGCCATTAATTATTTCCCTGTATTGTACTGTACTTAGCCTAGTCGTAATTTTCTCATTGTACACGACTTAGACTTTTATTTCCTTTTTCCTTTCTATGTATTGTAATCGTATTTCTCATTCAGTACTTGTATTAAACTTTATCATCATTAATGAAACTTCTATCTATTATTATTGTACTTATCTTATCATATGAATCTTTTACTTTTGACAATCATTACAATTCTATCTCTTGAATCATAGTCATGCGTGTGCTATTTGTTCATTCATATTATTCTCATGCTATAATTATCTATAGTCACTAAATTATATTCTTATCATATTCCATTCGTGCCTTCTAAACTGAATCTATTCTTCTGATTGTAGAATCATGGCTCCTCGCTCAAACGCTAGCATCATTGCTGCGCAAGTTGCTGAACAGTTGAATGCGGCAATGCCCAATATGACCGCCCAGATCACTGCCGGAATCAATGCCAATGTCAACAACCATCATCAGCAACAGCAACAGCAACAGCAGCAGCAGCAGCAGAACAATCAAAACCAAAATCAGAATCAGAACCAACACCCTCCCCCTCCCCCGTGCAACTATAAGAGCTTCATGGCATGTAAGCCAAAGGAGTTTCACGGCACAACTGGTGCTGTAGGACTGCTCCAGTGGTTCGAGAGCATCGAATCCGTCCTACACATCAGCCGATGTGCCGAGGCAAACAAGGTGGAGTACGCCTCCTGCGTATTCCATGGCCGAGCTCTGTCCTGGTGGAACACCGTTGTTCAAACCAGAGGGCGCGAGACTGCCTACGCTCTTCCCTGGAACACCTTCAAGAATCTGATCATTGAAGAATACTGCCCAAGAGGGGAAATCAAGAGGCTCGAGGCTGAGCTATGGGACCACAAGATGATCGGGAGAAGTACACCACCCGGTTCCACGAGCTCGCCCGGCTAGTTCCAAGGCTGGTAACCCCTGAGGAGAACCGGATCGACCTGTACATCTCTAGTCTAGTTCCGGAAATCTGGGGCATGGTCATCTCATCTGAGCCGCAGACCCTGCAAAGCGCAATCATCCTAGCTCACCGTCTCACCAGCAACCTCCTCAATGCTCATACCTCCTCCAAAAAGGAGTCAGGTGAGAAGAGGAAGGCCGAGCAGACCCCAAGGAGAAGCGACCGCATCAAGAAGACCCGTAGCACCCGGAACTTTGCCGTGACTGCCACACCTGCACCTGCACCAGCACCACCTACCGGATCCAGGTCCTACTCCGGACCGCACCCGAAGTGCAACAAGTGTAATTTCCACCATCTCGGGAACTGCCCGTTATGTTTGAGGTGCCAAAAGGTGGGTCATTTCGCCAAGTACTGCCCGGACAAGACAACCGGCCCAGCGCAGAAACTGACGTGCTATGAATGCGGGAGCGACCAACACCTCCGGAACACCTGCCCTAAGCTGAATCGAACTCCGGGGCAAGGTAGGGGCCGCGCCTTCGCATTAACAGCTGAGGAAGCACGTCAGGACCCCAACGCAGTTACTGGTACATTTTCCCTCAATGATCATTTTGCTTCCGTGCTATTCGACTCAGGAGCTGAGAGAAGCTTCATTTCCTTAGAATTTAGACCCCTCATTAATCTAGGATCTAAAGTTCTTAAGGATAGTTTTACCGTTGAATATGCTAACGGCCAAGAGTTTGAGGCTAAGGATATAATCTTAGGATGTTCACTATGCTTATCTGACAAAATCTTCCCCATTGATCTAATTCCTATCGAGCTTTCAAGTTTCGACGTTATCGTTGGAATGGACTGGCTATCTCGCTTTCGAGCAGAGATCGTCTGTTTCGACAAACTCATCCGTATTCCTCTTTCGGAAAAAGAGACTCTCGTTGTTCAGGGAGACAAGCCTGGACGACAACCTCGCATCGTGTCTTCCATCAAAATGCGCAAGTACCTTCAGGAGGACTATGACGCATTCCTTGCCCATGTCGTCGAGCGTAAACCTGCAGAGAGCCGAGTCCAAGACATTCCAGTAGTCAAGGATCATCCCGAAGTCTTTCCCGAGGATTTGCCAGGGCTGCCACCTCAACGACAAGTGGAATTCCGAATAGACCTCGTTCCTGGCTCAACACCGGTTGCCAAGACACCGTACCGTCTGGCGCCACCTGAAATGCTAGAACTGTCAAAACAGTTACAGGAACTCTTAGACCATGGTCTTATTCGCCCGAGTTCGTCCCCCTGGGGTGCCCCAATCCTCTTTGTCAAAAAGAAAGACGGATCCTTCCGTATGTGCATTGACTATCGAGAGCTGAACAAGCTGACCGTCAAGAACCGATACCCACTCCCGAGGATCGACGATCTGTTCGATCAGTTGCAGGGTGCAACTTACTTCTCCCAAATCGACCTCCGTTCGGGTTATCACCAAGTTCGTGTCAGCGAGACCGACATTCCGAAAACCGCATTTCGAACTCGTTACGGTCATTACGAATTCCTTGTCATGCCTTTTGGTCTGACCAACGCACCAGCAGTGTTCATGGATCTAATGAACATAGTGTGTAGGCCTTACTTAGGCAAATTCGTAATCGTATTCATAGACGACATTCTCATCTACTCAAGGAACAAGGAAGATCATGCGAAACACCTTAAGCTCATTTTAGAACTCCTCCAAGATCAGAAATTGTATGCCAAATTCTCGAAGTGTGAATTCTGGCTCCGAGAGGTACACTTCCTTGGTCATGTGGTCAACCAAGAAGGGATTCATGTAGATCCAGCTAAAATCGAAGCGATCGAGAAATGGCAAGCTCCGACGACCCCGACGGAAATCCGTCAGTTCCTAGGATTGGCTGGCTATTATCGAAGATTCATCGAGAATTTATCGAAGATCGCAAAACCCCTCACCGAGCTCACTCAGAAAGACAAGGAATTTATTTGGGGAAAAGATCAGGAGGATTCCTTCCAGAAGCTCAAATATCAACTGTGTCACGCACCGATTCTGTCCCTGCCAGAGGGCACGGATAACTTCGTAGTGTTTTGCGATGCCTCCCACCAAGGACTTGGGTGTGTTCTAATGTAGAAGGACAAGGTCATCGATTACCCTTCTAGGCAGCTGAAAGTACACGAGCAGAACTACACAACACACGACTTAGAATTGGGAGCCGTCGTGTTCGCTTTAAAGATCTGGAGACACTACTTGTATGGTACTAAGTGTACGGTCTACACTGACCACAAGAGCCTTCAGCACATTTTAGACCAGAAAATGCTCAACATGAGGCAACGTAGATGGATAGAACTGCTGAGTGACTACGATTGCGAGATCAAATAACACCCGGGTAAAGCAAACGTAGTGGCAGATGCCCTGAGTCGGAAGGAAAGGGTAAAGCCATCTCGAGTTCGAGCATTAGGTATTCAAATTCAGACGAGCCTTCGAACGCAGATTGCAAACGCGCAGCAAGAGGCGTTGAAACCCGAGAACATTAAGGTCGAAACGCTGCATAATCATGAAAAGGAATTCGAACGCAAGTCCGACGGAATCTACTACTTCAAGGGTCGAGCATGGATTCCAAAATCTGAGGATCTTCGCAAACTCATTTTGGACGAGGGCCACCGATCTAGATACTCCATCCATCCGGGATCCGACAAGTTGTACAAGGATCTCCGAGAATATTACTGGTGGCCGGGCATGAAGAAGGATATCGCCTTGTATGTAGCTAAGTGCCTTACTTGCTCCAAGGTCAAGGCAGAATATCAGAAGCCCTCAGGTCTACTACAACAACCGGATATTCCCATGTGTAAGTGGGAACAAATTTCCATGGACTTCGTCACTAAGTTGCCTCGTACGGCTAAGGGTAACGACACGATTTGGGTAATCGTGGACCGTTTAACAAAATCCGCTCATTTCCTACCGGTTCGAGAAAATCACTCGATGGAGAAATTCGCTCAAGTCTACATCAACGAGATCGTCTCTCGTCATGGAACACCTCTCTCCATCATCTCCGATAGGGATAGTCGATTCACGTCCCGCTTTTGGAATGTCCTTCAGAAGTCGTTAGGTACGCGACTAGACCTCAACACCGCATACCACCCTCAGACCGATGGCCAGAGCGAAAGGACGATCCAAACACTTGAGGATATGCTGAGAGCATGTGTAGTCGACTTCGGAGGAAGTTGGGACGCTCACCTTCCTTTGGTCGAATTCTCCTACAATAACACCTACCATGCCAGCATCAAGTGCGCACCATTCGAGGCTCTTTATGGACACAAGTGTCGGTCACCGCTTTGTTGGCTAGAAGCTGGCGATCGACAACTTACGAGACTCGATATCGTCCAGGAGACCATTGACAAGATCACCACCATCCCTGAAAGACTGAAGACATCCCGTACCCGACAGAAAAGCTACGCAGACAACCGAAGGAAACCCCTCGAGTTCCAAGTTGGCGATAGAGTGCTCCTCAAGATATCGCCATGGAAAGGGGTAGTCCGCTTCGAAAAGCGCGGCAAACTAAGTCCAAGGTACACCGGTCCATTTGAAGTCATTAAGCGTATCGGTCCCGTTGCTTATCGTCTCCAACTCCCCCACACTCTCTCGAACGTTCATAATGTATTCCATGTCTCACACTTGAAAAAGTGTCTGTCTGATGAGACCATCGTCATCCCTCTTGACGAGGTCAAAATTGACAACAAACTAAACTTCATCGAAGAACCGCTCGAAGTTGTTGACCGCGAGGTCAAACAACTCAGGCAGAGTCGTATTCCGATTATCAAGGTTCGGTGGAATTCCCGACGTGGTCACGAATTCACATGGGAACGAGAAGACCGATTCCGTCAGAAATATCCACATCTATTCGAGAACACTTCTTCATGATGGGACGAACTAAATTTCGGGACGAAATTTCTTTCAACCCGGGGAGAATGTGACAACCGTCCTATTCCAGGTGCCTTTTTATACTCTATGTCTCTTTTGGTCTATCTAGTCTTTAACTGTTCAATATTCGGAACCGCGACAGTGTCGGAATCACAACCGGAATCAAATTATATAAGTCCTAATACCAAGAAAACTCCTAATGAACTTTCCTAAGTTCATAACGTAACATACTTTAAAACTTTAGTTAACGAAAAGGTCCAACGAAACAATTATACAAAATCAGCCAAAACACAAAAATTGTTACAAAAATGGTCCAGGACGACGCACAGAGGCCATGTGCGCCGTCCTGGCAGGACCAGCTTTGCAAAATTTTGAAAATTTTGCATGTCTCGTTTTACACACCACCAAACCCAATCAAACTCGGGAAAGGCCATCATTACTGCTAGAATACAGTCCCCAACCCCCCACTTTACTCTTCCTTTCATTTTCTTTTCATTTATCATTTTTACTAAACCAAAATCACACACACAAACAAATTCTCTCAAACTTTCTCCCAAAACTCCCTCATTTCCAGAATATTACAGCCTTAAAACACCATTTTATTCCATACAAAATGTTTGAAACATCAAGAGGAGCAAGGGAAACCAAAAGATTTCGGTAAATGACCATTTTCGCAAAGATTTTTGAAGCTAAATCCGGCCAAATCATCATCCAATCTAATCTCTTCGGTAGAAATCATTCCCTTTTCATTTTATACTGATTTTATTACTTGCATGTAAGATCTAATGGTTTAAAACAAGTTTTTATAAAGATTTATGACTTTTTATGGTCAAAAACGTTTTTAATCAAAATAACCTTTGGATCCACGAATTTGTGACTAAAAATACTTTAGAAACTGTTAAAATGAAGTTTTAATAAGTTTAAACCTATTGCATGTCGAGATCTATGGATAAATAAACGTTTTACAAAGAAAACTCGAAAACTCGCGTTCTGTGCGCCGTCCCAGAGACCAGGACGACGCAGCGGGCACAAAAATGTGTTCTGTGCGCCGTCCCAGTGCTCACAGCGGCGCACAGAGCTGCAACTTTTCCGAAACTTTGTCGTTTTGTCGTTTTTGGCACGTTTTGACTATATTTGACCCGCTGAATTTTTGACATATGACCTTTGGGGACTGAATAAGTAACAATAATAACATTTGAGACATGTATGGACTAAATCGGACTAAAATGGACTAGATTAAATATGTTATCGTGTTTTAGGTGATTTGTGAGCGGAAGTGGATTGTACATTTTTGGATATGAAATTTGGGCGCGGAAGCGCTGCCCAAATTTCCTTAGAAAAATGTAAACCACTTCAGCGAGCAAAAGCACTCGTAACATAATAATAATAAACGTTAAATCGGACTTTTGGACAAAAACGTGATAATTACCATTTCGGACTAATTTAACAATACTTAACCTTGACACTTAAAGTTTAATAAAATTTTATCTATTATATTATATAAATAACATAATAAGATAATAACTAATTAAACTATCTTGGTAATAATAGGCGATCCGTGATTCCCGGCTTCCATTTCCGACCAACTTTCGCGTTCCTACTCTTCGCAATCCGTGAGTTACAACCCCTTTTACTTAATGTATTTTTGCATGATTTTTGGGGGAAACATAAGATTATTTGTACTTTGAAAACAATTATGAACAATTGCAACTTTGTGAACTTTTGAACTTATTTACGAACTTATGAAACTATGGTGAACTTTGGAAACTTTATGAAACTATTATGACTTTGGAACTATTGAACTATTTTGGACAAACTCTTTAAAACTCTTATGCGTAAACACTTTTGCTCTACTGGCTTACTTGAACTTACCGGCTTGCCCCCTTTCGGCTAAACTAATTATTGACGCTTGTATGCGAGACCGACCCTTGATGGAACTATAACATGACTCTTAAGTGACGGACGACTATCTCTTTTTGAAACAAAACTACTTAGTGCCCAGCTGCTTTTTAGACTTTACACACTATTAACTTCAGAGCCGTTTAGTAATTATGGGTATCGATACTTAGGAAAGAACCGTTCCTTGCTTAGATGGCAGTCTAAGTACATATTACTAAGAACTTGACGACTCCCCGTAGGATAGGCGGGGTAAGGGGCCTCACGGTTGAACAATCGGTTTAGTGTGAACACTTAAGTTATAGATGCCAAGAGGTTGATACAAGAATCTAATTAGTTACTTATACGCATAAATTTATGAACTTTTAGCGATTTATTCCGCAATACTTTTAGCGATTGTTTCCGCAACTATGATTTTTACGTAATCTGACTCTACTTGGTCTATACGAACTTTAGGGCACTGACACGCCCATTACTTACAACTTTAAAAGTATATAAATTTTAAGCGACTTTTCTCCGCTAACCTCCTTTTTGGAAACTTTTACTTTTATATACTTAACCAACTTTTTGCCGAGCAATTTAAACTGTAACTCACTCACTACTTTCGTAGTTGACACTTTATCTTATGTTTCAGGAAATTTAGTGTAAGCATGAGGTGCATGGCATGGACGGGTCGAGGCGGTCACGTGAGACTGATTTGGGAAAAGACTTGACCATTTTATTTTGGGAATTTTTAATGGAACTTTATCTATGTATTTCGTACTAAATGCTATGACTTGGTTATCTATTTCTGAACTTGTAAACACTTTTATTTTTAATCTATGACTTGAATACCGTTATGTTCCTTATAACCCGTGTAATGATGTTCCAGCTCTTCACATCTCGTGTTTCCGCTTTAGCGGGGTGTGACAAAACATTTGGGGCTAGATCTGACCAGACAATCGGTTTAGTGTAGACTTACTTTTATATTATGCCAAGAGATTGATACAAGTTACGGATTTAGTTAATCACATATTACTTACGCATATACATTATTTTAGCGTTTGCTTCAGCTATAACTTTTTATGATACGAGTTCTATCTTTACTTGCGTACGCTCGAAACTTTTATAAATATCTATGTTTTTAGCGCCGTTCCGCGTTCTTTTCATTTATGATATTTATCACATTTATATTTTCTTTTTGGAAACTTTTATCGAGAAACTCAAAACTGTAACTCACTCACTACGTTATGTAGTTGACACTTAATCTTATGTTTCAGGAAATTAGTGTAAGTGTCGAGATGCATGGCAAGGAAGGGTCGGTATGGTCACGTGAGGCGAATCTTGGGAAAGACCCTTTTATTTTGGGAATTTATTTTGAAACTTTGTATTGTGTACTTGTGTTAAACAATTAAACTGCTTGGTTGATTTCGAATTATGAACTATTTTATTTAAATGCAATGACTTGAACCGTTTACTTTGCTTATAACCGTGTAATGATATTCCAGCTCTCACATCTCGTGTTTCCGCTATAGCGGGGTGTGACACACTCAGACTCAAAGTCACTCAGACTCAGAGTCACCCAGACTCAGCAACTAAGACTTTAATAAACAGATTTATTAACTTGGGCTAAATCGTTGATTTTCCCAACAATCTCCCCCTATCTGTTTGGATTAAAGTCTTTTACAATTAATGCATAAAAAATAAACACAAACTTAAAATTTCAACATAAAACAGTTTGTGAATAAAAAACACATCACTTTCTTCTCTAGGAAGATCTTTTCTGCTTCAATGGCACATCCCATGGATTTGGCTTCTGCACTTCTTTTGCCCACTTTAGTCTTTCAGCTTTCCAGTCAAGAAGCTTCTCCATCTCAGCATCTGATCGATGAAACAGTAATTGATATTCTTTCTTGATCAGTTCCACCTTGTTTGTCAATGTCCCAATTTTTTCAATTCTTTTAAGGTTATTGAATAACCAGCTGATCAACTTCATACGAAAGGGGATGCATTGATCAGATTCACATTCGCTGAGTAGAGCAATGCAGTGATAGATTGAGGACATGTTCAACCTTTCCTTAGCCTGAAAACATTCTTCTCCCCCACAATCAACATAACAAAGGCCTTCATGGTTACCATTCTTCACATAAGTTCTGTCTTGAAAGATCACACCTTTTGGAACAGGATGACGACTGCTTGTTTCTAGACCAAGGGATTTAGCTCCATCTCTCACTCTATTAACAGTGCAAAATTCTCTATAGTCCTCATCTAAGATCAGCTTCAGCATATGAGCAACATTCACATTTGAAACAGCTTCTCTTTTTACTTCAAGTCTGTGTGCAATGTTTGTTATTCTTGAGCTCAGACTGACGATTGCTTTCCATTCTTCTAAACCCAAAGTATGAATTTTGTGTACCCCAACTCTGAAGGATCCCTCTTTGTGATAACACGTCAGCATGAGGTCAGATCCACCAGTATCAGCATAATTCAAGTGTTGGATTTTATTCATATTTATCCTCATTGCAAAGTTTGACTCAATGTAGTCTAGTCTGGCTTCCTCCCTTAACACCTGTTTAGCCATTAGTCTGTCAGCTTCTATCCTCTGCTGTTCTTCATCAATAGCCAACTCTTCTTCTTCTTTCATCTCAGCTTCAAGTGTTTCAGCAGCCTTTGTGCACTCGTCTTGTGTTTTTGTGGGATTGGCCTCAAACTTCTCCATGTATAGCCCTTTGACATACTCCTTGTATTTTTCAACTGTCATCCCAACATTGTGTGCATATCTTTGAAGCTTTGCTAGTTTCTCAGCTTCAGCTTGTCTTTTCTTTATTTCCGTTTCTTGCTCAGTTTGAACAGTTGGCTCCACCCTTTCAGTTTCTTCCTCAGCCTGATCTTCCAATTCATTATCAGTATTAGAATCAGTATGAGTTCCAACTTTTCCTTTTCCCTCCTTGTCTCTTCCTTAGTCTTCTTTCTCAGATTCACTAGATATGTCGCTGTAATCAGTCTCATAGAAGTCTTCAGACTGACCAGTTTTCAGATTGAATCTAGTTGTCTTGTAGTATCTTTTCTCCCCTTCATCTCTTTTTCGTTTCAAGTCTTTCTTGGGAAGGTCAGACTCATCAGTTGCTGTAACTGTTTTCTCCCCCTGAGTCTGAGCATCCCCTTGTGATACCTAAGCAACCTGTTTCCCCTTTCTCATCATACTGATCTCAGAAGTCAGTTTCAACACCATCCCCTTTAATTCCTCCATCTCCTCAGTATTTTGGCATTTCAGAGCATGTAACTCAGTCTGCATTGCACTCAGTTTGACATCAAACTGAGTTGACATGTCCTTAATTGCTTGTAACAGCAAAGGAACAGTCATAGCAACCTCAGACTAAGAGGATTCAGTAACAGTAGGTAATGAAACAGATGGTATGGCCTCACTCCCTCCTTGGGATTTAGGAGAATGATCCTTAGTCAAAGAAATGGAAGTCTGTACCTCACTCAGTTTGGGGAGTGAGGCATTGACGACTTGTGAAGAGATGTGAGAGAATTTTGGTGGTTCAGTATCGTGAATTAGCACAGAGCTAGTAAAAATTGCCTTAGGAAATGGCTTTGAAACTGAGGGGGGTGGTCCCATACTAAGTACAGGGATATTCAGGAGTGGAATATCTTCTTCAATGCTTACCACATGTGTTAGTGTGGCAGCAGTAACGTGTGTCTCCAAGCTGACTACGCTAGATTGGCTTGGGGTAGTCTGGGTAGTCAGATCCACCTCTTGCTCTAGGAGAGGGAGAATGGTCTGATCTACAGCACTTGAGGGGAGTTTAGAACTCTCAGCCTCATGGAAGAGTGAGTCCATCGGTGCTTGATTTAGAGTGGGGCTTGATGTGAGTGCTTTTTCAAAAGAAGTTGGTGAGTTCAAGAGATTGGTCGCTTGATTTGCTAAGACATCAAGTTGAGGAGTGGACTGTACCTCAGACTGAGATGGGATACTCTCAGACTGAGGGATAGAAAGAGTTGTATTCATACCTGATTCAGCCTCAGCTCGCCCTGCCCCACCTATTTCCACCTCAGCTTCAGTAACAGGGATGTTTGCCTCCAAATTCACTTCAGCTCCGTCATTGTGATCATCTGAGTCTGAATGGTCAGACTCAGTGAGTTCATGATCTATAAATGGGTTGTCAATCCACTGAAGCATGATTGGGGTTAATCCTGGCTCATCCTCAGTAATAGTGATATAAGTGAAAAATTTTGGAGTCAGCCTGGGAAGAGGGCACACATAAAAGGTTTGTTCAAGTTGCTCATAAGCTTCTTTTCCCAGAGCCTCCTCAAAGCTGAGTGAAAGGACACGAATGAATGGAACATCATTTGGTCGTTTTGTCTTTAAGGCAAGGGAGAGAATCTCGTCAAAATAGAGTTGTGAATAAGAGATTCGTCTACCCGTTACCATTGAATGAAAAAGATGAGTCTCAAATTCATTCATCTGATTAAGACTCCCAGATTTACCCCCCAAACACCGTGTGATCATGGAAAATAGGAATTTCCATTTGCCGGTAAAAAATTTATATTCAATTACGCCTTGGATTTCAGGCTGACCAATGAGAGGGAATGCCTCAGCTCGAGCTTGCTGTTTGGTCAGTCTGGCCTGGAATCCCCCTTCACCTGCTTCAAGAACGGTGGGAACCAATAAGGCTGCGCGAATAGTCTCCTCAATGATGGTAATAGTCCGTCTCCCATCATTTTACGTGCCAGTGAGTGCAGTCTTTTTATCATTGGCGGTGCAGGTGTACCACCACTCACATAACGCCGGTGGGTACATCACCGTTTCACAAAAATAAGCGCCATAGAGTGGGTGCGCCTTCAAGAATTGACACAGTTGCTCAAATCCCCTGTTCTGTCGATTGGCGGGAATATCGGTAGTGGCCACCCTATTGTTATCTTTGATTTGAACCCTGATGTGAAAGTTAGCGCCAGGAATCATGCGAGGAGTAACGTGAAGGATCATGTTCATATCCGCCATTGATGAGATTGCAAGAAAAAGATTAGAGAAAAATAAGAGAAAATAAGAATTAGGTTACAATTTGAAATTAAGTTGAATTTAAACTAAAGGAGCGAAATTTAAGTAACTAAGTTAGGAAACTTTCCATATAGTCTATGTAATTTAACCCTATTGACAGTTATTACCCTTGAGGTAGAAAAAGATTTACAACTGACCCTTAAAAAATAGTAAAGAATTAAAAAAAACTTTACAGACTAAGAAAGAAAGAAGAAAAATAAAAAAATAATTTACGAAAATTACATTTGGTCTGAGCACATGGTCAGACTGAAAAATCTGGAGCTGACTGACAAGTCACACTGAAAAATCTTGAGCTGACTAAAAGGTCAGATTGACATTTATTCTTTTGACAGATTAAGGATTTAACATGCCCAGTTCTCCTAACAGATAGAAAAACCTGTCCTCACTCAGAGGTTTCGTGAAAATGTCTGCCAATTGATCATGAGTAGCTACAAATCCAGTCTGACTTTGCCTTTCTCCACACAGTCTCGAATGAAATGATGTCTGATTTCAATGTGTTTTGTCCTGGAGTGGAAGACTGGATTCTCAGTAATTTGAATGGCACTTTTGTTGTCACACATGATTGGAGTGTTTTGTATTGTGATTTCAAGATCAGCCAATTGATGTTGCATCCATAGTAATTGTGCACAACAGCTCCCTGCAGCCACGTACTCAGCTTCAGCCGTGGAAGTTGCCACTGAGTTTTGCTTTTTGCTTGACCAACTGACCAGTTTTCCTCCCAGAAGCTGACATCCTCTTGATGTACTTTTTCTGTCCAATCGACACCCTGCATAATCTGCATCTGTGTAGCCAATTAGTTCAAAACCAGAATCTTTAGGGTACCATAGACCAAGATTTGGAGTACCCTTAAGATATCTGAAAATTCTTTTGACAACTTTAAGATGGGATTCCTTTGGGTCAGCTTGATAACGTGCACATAGACATGTAGAGAACATGATATCAGGTCTACTAGCAGTTAAATAAAGTAAGGAGCCAATCATACCTCTATAAGTAGCTTGACAAACTGACTTGCCAGATGAGTCTTTATGCAACTTATCAGAGGTACTCATTGGTGTTTTCATTTCAGAACATGTTTCAAAACCAAATTTCTTTATTAAATCATGAACATATTTACTTAGATTTATGAAAATTCCATCTTTCTTTTGTTCTACTTGTAGACCAAGGAAGAACGTGAGTTCTCCCATCATACTCATCCTATATTCACTACACATGAGATTTGAAAACCAAGTACACAACTTTTCATTTGTGGATCCAAATATGATGTCATCAACATATATTTGTACCAAAATCACATGCCCTTTTTCCTTTTTGATAAACAGTGTCTTATCAATTGATCCTGTTTTAAAATGATTTTTGAGAAGAAAGTCTGATAGAGTATCATACCAAGCTCTAGGAGCTTGTTTGAGACCATATAATGCTTTGTTTAATTTAAAAACATGATCAGGAAAGTTAGGATCGACAAAACCTGGAGGTTGCTTGACATAGACTTCCTCCTGTAGATCACCATTCAAAAATGCACTCTTCACATCCATTTGATACACCAAGAAGTCTTTAAAAGCTGCATATGCTAAGAATAAGCGAATTGCTTCAATTCTGGCCACTGGAGCAAACGTTTCATCATAATCAATGCCTTCTTCCTGCTTGTATCCTTGAGCCACCAATCGTGCTTTACTCCTGATCACCACCCCATCTTTGTCATATTTGTTTCTAAATATCCATTTAAGACCAATGATAGTCTTAAACAGAGGACGGGGAACCTTTGTCCAAACATTGTTTCTGATGAATTCTCCAAGTTCCTCTTGCATACCATCAACCCAGTCTTCATCTAATAGAGCCTCTTCAACCTTCTTTGGTTCCATCCAACTCAAGAAATTTGTGTAAAAGCAAAAGTTTGCTGTGGCATTCTTTCGTCTGGTTTTGACTCCTTCATTTAATGAACCAATTACTGATGATATGGGATGTCCCTTGACAGTCTTGATGTTTCCTATCTCACTTTGTGGAACTGCATCTCCTTGAGACTGAGTATCATCAGACTGAGTGTCATTAGGCTGAGTATTTTGGATATGAGTTTGGTCAGACTGAGGGGTTTCAGTCTGAGTTTCATCAGTTTCATTAGACTCATTTGTTTCAACATCAGTGACACTGTTGAAGGTGGATTCATCAGGTTCACTCTCAGACTCTTGATTTTGATGTGCTATGTCATCATTTTGATCTGCAGTATGAGAGTCAGCTTCAAACGTTGTTACTAGTAATTCATCACATAACTGATTAATAGTGGCTATGTCATTCTGGGATGACTGTTCATCTTTATCAGACTGAGCTGTGTCATCAAAAGTAACATTGATACGTTCTTCCACAACTTTCCTTCTTTCATTATATACTCTGAATGCTTTAGCAATCCTTGAGTATCCAACAAATAATCCTTCATCAGCTTTAGGAGACATTTTACACAACAAGTCCCTTTGATTCAGAATATAACATCTACTTCCAAATATATGGAAATAATGAATGGAAGGGACTTTGTTATGATATAATTCATATGCTGTTTTCCCATGTCTCTTCACTATGATGGATCTATTCTGTGTGAAGCAGGCAGTGTTCACACCTTCAGCCAGGAATTTAATCTTCATGTTTCCATAACATAACATTGTTCTGGCAGCTTCAATGAGAGTTCTATTTCTTCTCTCTGCAACTCCGTTTTGTTGAGGTGTCCGAACTGAGGCAAAGTTTTGTACAATTCCCAATTGATCACAAAAATCTATCAAGACTGAGTTTTTGAACTCAGTTCCATGATCACTTCTCATCTGTCGAAAAAGAGTATTTTTCTGTCGCTGTTCTTTTTTGATCAGACTGATGATTTCTTCAGCTGCATCACTTTTAGCCCTTAAGAATATAACCCAAGTGAATCTAGTAAATTCATCTACAATCACAAGGGTATATTTCTTTCCTCCTTGGCTCTCAATCCCTATTGGTCCAAACAGATCCATATGTAGCATGAACAGAGGTTCCTCAATTGAGTGCAACATTTTGGATGGGAATTGAGTCTTGGTTTGCTTTCCAAGCACACAAGCTGAGCAAACTTTGTCTTTTGTATAGGTTAGTTCTGGAAGACCTCTAACCAATTTACTTTTTGACAGAGCATTTATGTTTTTGAAGTTTAAATGAGATAATCTTCGATGCCATAGCCAATTAAGTTCTTCTTTGGTTTCTGTGAACAGACATGTCTCAGCCTCATCATTTGCTGTACTCAGATCCAGGAAAAATACATCTCTTTCCCTTTTTGCAAGTAGCAATGGTTTCCCCTTGGCACTGTAGATTATTCCAGCTTGTTTTCTGAATCTGACTTCATGATCTTCATCAGTGATTTGACTTACACTTAGTAAGTTGTGTTGTAAACCTTCTACATAAGCAACTCTTTTGAAAGTGACAGATCCAGCATGTATTTTTCCATATCCTCGTGTCATTGACACCCCATTGTCACCATATCTCACTTGAGGTCCAGCTTCTTCTTTATAGTCTTGCAAGAAAGACTTCATTCCTGTCATGTGCCTTGATGCTCCACTGTCTAGATACCATTTTGTAGAGTCCTTATAAAGCTTTGATTTGTTCCAGTCTGAGTTACAACTCAGTCTCTCAGCTTCCTTCAGATCCTTTTCGAACTGAGATGCAGATTTCTCAGCTTCAGTCACTTCCTCTGTGAACGCCATCAAGCACTTATCCACCACTTCCTCATCCTCATCAGATGATAGTTCCTCATCTAACCATTCTTCAGCAAAGAATTCCTTTTGCTCAGTTTGAGGATTTTGAATGCTTGAACTGTTGCCTTTCTTGTATTTAAGATACTTCTTTCTGTATCTTTGGGCCCTCTCAGCAACCTCATCCATATGTTCAGTCTGAGCATTTTTTACTTTACAGTCAGCAGCCATGTGACCATATTCATTGCATTTAAAGCATTTAACCTTCTTCAGATCGAAAGGTTTCTTTCCTTTGTAACCTGTCTTCTGTTCCAGCTTCATAGTTAACAGGGCAAGATGACTTTTCAGCTTTTTGAGCTCAGTTTCATCAACTGATTCTAAGTCTGAGTGTGACTCAGACTCAGATGAGTCAGCTTTAGAATAAATTTCTTTATTCCTTTTGCTGGTAGCAACTAATGCAGCTTCTGGATCTCTTGTAGTCCTTCTAGTGTTTATCTTTTTCCTCTCTTGAGATTCTTCAAAATTCAGCCACAATCCAAAAAGGCCAGGCAGCTTATAGGTGGACAATTTTTCACTAACCACAAGAGAAGTAATAACAGATTCAAATTTGTTGGGCAAGATGTCAACAAACTTTTTGCAAATTTCAACATCTTCCTTCATCATTCCCAGGGCTGATAGGTCATTCAACAGTACTTGGAACCTTGTATGCACGTTAGCTAAGGTTTCTTTATCTTTCACGTAGAAATTTTCATAATTTCTAATCAGACTGTTCAACCTTTGTTCTCTTACAATCGGTACTCCTTCATAAGATACAATTAAAGTATCCCATATTTCTTTAGCGGATCTGCATCCAACAATCTTTGAGAATATTTGCTCAGACACAGCATTTCCTAGAATGCTTCTTGCTCTTGGATCTAGATTAAAGAGTAGCTTATCTAGATCTGTCCACTGTGATTTAGGAGTTTGAACCCACCTTGCACGTTGAACAACTTTGTCTCCTTCCTTGACCTCATCAATGTGCTTTCCTGGAATAATTGGTCCTTCCGTTACAGTCCTCATCATTTCTTCATGAATTCCGGACAAATGCCACTCAGCTTTAAGTTTCCAGTGAGCAAAGTTGTGACCACTGAAAATAGGAATACCTTTTCCAGCCATAGCGGGTGTATTGGATGAAGATGATGACATTGTATTTGAGATTTTATGTATTGATCGTTTAAGATTGGTAAATTTATTAAAATTTAAATCTTATTTGCTCTGATACCAGTTGTTAGGTCTCAATAAGATCTCAAACACTAGCTAATCAATTACAAATAAGTATTTAGATGTTAATTGTTACGAATCGATTAATCACTCAGTTTCTTAGTTTATTATAGCGAACAAAGCAACGAGAATAACACACAGTTATATTGATTCAAAAGGTACAACAAATTACAAAGCTCAAGCTCACTATTTATACACAATAATAGTGAGCTTGATAAGTACGAATCCTAGTAAATCTTCTAAAAGGATAGAAGATTTGATCTAACCAACATACCTAAAATAAAGCAATACGTTTCATTATGGAGCTGAGTAGTCAGCTTCATAATGCCTTAGTCGCTTTTCGTCACTCAGACTTAGAGTCACTCAGACTCAAAGTCACTTAAACTCAGCAACTAAGACTTTAATAAACAGATTTATTAACTTGGGTTAAATCGTTGATTTTCCCAACAATTACTTTCAAGGTTATCTAAATGGTTACACAAGATTGATTATTTAACCTAGTAATTTTACTCGAAATATTCAGATTAGACCCCTCGTTGGTAATTTACGTTTTTAGGAAGTTATGTAAAGAGTTAGGAAGTGAATCTTACATTTTTCAAAACTAGACTCCAAGACCTACAACATTCATTAAGGTCTAAGATTATAATAGTAAGCCAATAAAGAGTTATACACTGAAGAAAACAGACTACCTAATAGTTTCTGAATCTGTCCAAAATTAATACGTATATGGTTAATGTTTAAAGTGAGTTTGAAAAGCCTAAACAATACTCAAACGATCCCGATATTTTAGTTATAATATTTTAGACCAGTGGTGAGACATCCAATATATATTAATTTCCATTCTCTTTTACTAAATTGTTACACAAATTCCAATTACAAATCCTAAGTAACATCGTTTAGCAAATTTCAGTTTTGACCCATGTTCACTATTTTGCAGATTCTGGGAGTTTGGAAAACAATTAGACAACGTATTTTATATATTTGAAAACTAGAAAAGGATATCTACAATTCCCAAATAGATCCTAATTCCAAGTCATACGAAAGATATTGACCGTTCAATACAGACAAGAAACTGATTCAGGTTTAGAACGTATAGAGCACAAGTCTTAGGGGTTTCTATGTTGTTATGAAGCCATGATTCGTACGTACAATTGATATAACGACAATATAGATTAGGGACATCCAAATTCAGATTCATCCCCAAATAAATCATGATTGAAAGATTACAAAACAAAGTATTGAAAGGAAGTAATTCAGATTAACGTTTAAAATATAACCTTGTGTTGAAATTGATTGATTCACAAGATTGATTAAGACTCAACGGTTAACCACGGTCACAACACCAATTATCACTTGTTATATGTTGACCTGGAAACACCAAAACAAGGTTTCACCATAGTACACGATGAGGGTAACAAACTGATGGTATAAAATCGGCTAGGAAGAAATAAAACGGATAACTTACGTTGATTGACAAATGAAGTTTCAAGGAGAATTATGGCTCGTTTCAGAGGCTGAATAACGACGATGAGGGCCACCACACGACCATCAACTTCTTAACACAACAACGAGTCATATCATACATGGTTTAGGAGGAGAGAAAGTAAATTGATTGGATCAATAAAGAGTAGAATGAGAATTGGTATTACCTAAACACCCGATGACTTGATGATGGGTCAAAAGATAATGTTTACTGAGAATACTCCAAGAATCGGTGGCTGGAAAAAGGTGAGATCGACTGTAAGTAAGAAGAGGGAGGCGATGGTTGGTGAATTTGTAAAAAGAAAATTAGGGTTTTTGTATAAAGTGTTTATATGTGATGTGAATTAGGGTTGGCTTTGGATTACAAGATGTTTGGTTTAGAGAGGTTAGTCCAAAAACCCTTGATCAAGACTATAAGACCAGACCACAAAGCCATAGGCTCGATATAAGCCCATCACAACGTTTTTGTTTTGAGAACTGGCACCCGTTGTGTCGCACCATGTGTGAGGTGCGGCGCACCTCTATCAGGTTCACGCGAAATTTTTGTTTAACTTGTTTTCGAGCAACGGACGGTATCCCAAATCTGCGATACACGAATTACACGATACACGGAACGTAATAAGTACAAGTTGTTGTAATAATGAAACCGGAAGTTCTCGAAAGGTTTATATAAAGTATACGACTACGTCATAGTATGAATATGAAATCCAGAAAGTTTCTCGTTAAATATCTAGGAGCTCGACTAGTGAACTATCTATTGTGCATCTAACTAACGAAAGCATCACACAAAAAGTACACACACATATCATAGAAGTCATCTTACATCTAAAAACATATCTTTTAATCTCGTAAAAATAGTAATAAACAAGTTTTAAATTTTTCAGTATAATACGGTAATGATCTACATGTATACTAGACTAACTAAGGACAGAGAGAGTAACGGTTTTCATAGATGATTCCTTGCAAAAATACACAATATTTATGTTAGAATCCCTAAAATAAACAAAGAAGAAGAAGAAGGGATAAAAAGATGAAGATGGTGTTGAAATTACTTACCAAAGGAAGGAGATTCAAGGAGATGATGATGAATATAAATGGTGAGTCTTTCCTCTATAATGAACTCTCCTTTATGATGGTTTCCTTTCTGGAAATGAAGAGAAAAATGAGAGAGAATGAGTGTGAAATGAGAATGAAATGAACGGAAAGATATAAGTGTGTATTATGGCATGAGAGATGAATGGAGATGTTAGATGGATCCAGATTTTGACCAAATGTTCCATATTAGATAGATTACAACTCCAAATCACGTGAAAATCAAGTTGTGGATATCAAAACAATGTAAAAGGACGTATTTAACCTTTTGTGTCCGAAGTCCTGACTGCGGCGCAGTCCGCTGTTGACCAACAGTTAACTTTCGTTAACTTTCCGTTAAAAGAACTAAATTTGTAATAAACTTAACGTTAATTATCGTTAAAGGACTAACTTTGTAATATACTTTTAACGTTAATCTTAATCATATAATCGAAGGCATAAAACACCCTAACTTATCTTACGAGTATACTTATATCTACTAGGCACTTAGGTATCGAAAATAATTCCGGACAAAACGGTAATAAATTCCCGACTAAACAATAAATAACGCATGATAAACGAAACAATAACAATAACAGGGTCAAAACAAAATATCGATAAATAAAAATGACAAATGGCACACCGAAATGATACCTCAAAAACGCGGCTCACTACTAGAAACAGGGCTATCCTTGACCCGCTTTTTATGACCCACGCAGAAAGATGACGCGCAATATCCAGGGTCATAAAACAACAGTCATTTTGAGTAAAGAGATGACGCGTTTTTAGATGTGTCATAACACATGGGTCATAATCAGTTAAAATTAAGATTTCGTTATGACGTTTGTTTTTCTTCGTCCTAAATAGGTGTCATGTATATTATTTTTGTCATAGATTATATATCTGCTTAAAATTAAAAAAACTCAAAACCTATTTTTTTCCCCCAAAACTTCCCGCTCTCTAATAAGCATCGATCGCTCGATAGTATCGCTCTGTAATTCCTTCCAGATTTTCATCACATCAATGGCCAAAATTTTCATCTTCGCATTTCTTCTTCTCTCCTCTTCATTATTCCTTCAAGGTAATATATTAATCTCATCTCAGATCTAGATCCATTTTTCAATCCCAATCGATTTCTTCCAGATTCATTCTCTAATTTTAGATCTGTAATGCATTTTGTTATTTTAGGTCAATTTAGTTGTTGTTGTTGACTTTTTCAATCTCAATTGTTTAATTTCAATTTTGATCTAACGTTCGATGAATTTATGTTAATCAAATAGGACTAAATAATATGTGTTTTTTTAGTTTATTGTATTGCATGATTGAATTGTTTTGGTTGTTATAGTTGCTAGGTCTCAGTCCGATTCCGAACAGGATGCTGATGATGACCTGGTAGCTCAAACTATTAAGGAAGCCGGAGAGGCGGATGTTGGTACTGATGATACTCATGATTTTGGTTTCGGGAACTTTAAACCCGCTCCTGGTGTCGAAACCGTCTGTGTTTTCCCTAAGAACTTTGCAAAATGTAAGTTTATTACACTTGTTTACCTTTGTTATAATTTTTTTTTTCTAACATACTTCATTGTGTGTGTAGTGGTAGTAGCAGGACAAGATACCGAAGTTTTGATCGGAATGAAAAACGAGGGTATGTTATTTGTTTGTTTCTAGACGGGCAAATGGTTTCATTTATTTACTATTGGTTAATGAACAGGTGAACAGAGTGTGAAGGTTCTTGCAGTTCATGCTAGCGTTCATCTTCCTTATGATCATAGGATGTTGGTCCAAAATCTCTCTACAGTGGTAATATATATATATTTGACTATTATGGGAAATCTTTCAAAATAAAATTCCCAAAATAGATTCTCCCTTGACAGTTACAGAAAATATTGCAAACAGTGGATCAGAAAAATCAATTAATGGTGCTCAAATTGAATATAAACGCGGTTCTTATATGGGAAGTTGTAGACATCATATATGGCAAGCTATACGAGCATCCTCTGCCGCTCCATATTATCTTGATGATTTTTCTGATGGTATTTTCTCTTATTTTCTGGTAATAGTTACGGGTTAAAATTTAAGTCAGCATATGGTGAGGATGAATTGTGATACATTCAGGAACTATTATGTCTACTAGAATTAAGTTGTCGATAAAGAACGGTTGCTTTGAACTTTATATTTCAACATTTCACTTGTGCAGGTGTATTCAGGTGGCAAGATGGTGCTATTGTTGCGAATAATCCTACTATATTTGCAATACGAGAAGCACAACTCTTATGGCCAGATGCAAAAATTGACACCTTAGTTTCAGTTGGTTGCTGTTCTGTTCCAACTAAGGTAGCATCCTTTGCTGCATTCTATTTCTTTTTCTTATAATTATAATCATCCTTTACAAATTTGGGAATTGTTCCATCTTATGATATATAAATAGTACAAATTCATTTCAAATTATTATATTTTTTACTGTGTTCAAATGTAGGTTCGAAAAGGTGGGTGGCGTTATTTGGACACTGGCCAAGTCTTGGTTGAGAGCGCATGCTCAATCGAGCGCGTCGAGGATATGTTAAGCACATTGCTCTCCATGATTCCAGAGATTCAGTATTTTCGGTTTAATCCAGGTAAATCTGCCAAGAGGTCGTAGGATACTAAGATGGGAGGGTTTGGTAACATGTCAAAGGGGCTCAGGCTGGAACAATACGAGTCAAAACATGTTTTCTCCATACTTTATTTTTTGTACTTAACTAATGTATTGTCATTTTAACCCGCTTTTCCTGCAGACTTATTTGCCCTTCACCTTTTAGATAGTTTTCTTATTTGACCCGCTTGAGATAAAATTCAACCCATGTCAACTCATATCATAAGTAAATGGGTCGAAATTGCACCTATAATCTTGAATGTCAAAATATAGTATAGCCATAAGCTATATCATTGTTTCTTTTTCTATAAAAATCTTTTAGCTTAACCCATATAAACCGGTTGAAAGATAAAATACAACCCATATCAACCCGTTTATTAAGTGGGTTGAACGCCGCCACCTACATAGGCAAACAGTGACACAGCTTATCTGATTCATTTTCTCCACCTGTCATTATTCTAGAACCATCTCTTATAAATTCCATGTCTTTAACTACAGGTATTGTCTAGTTTTTTCATAAAAAGATAATTAGATAGGGTTAAATATGATTAGGTTGACTCGTTGTTCCTTTTTAACTAACTTTTTTATTTGACCCATTCATAAATGGGTCATTAATTTCATTAACCTCAGATTCATGTATTTCGCAGCAATAGGTGAAAATGGACCCTCGTTAGGTTGGAGACGCAGCGTGCTACTAGTGAGGGATTCTAGTTGTCCAGATTCTCGAAAATATTCCAACTATATTCAATCACTTGAGTCATTTTGTTCTAGCAATGGAATAAGAATAACTCCGGCGGAAGTGACATCGGGAAAACTTAAACCAGTACCAGAAACATCATTTCCATCCCCATTTACATCACCATTGTCCAATGGTAGCTTCCTATCAAGCCCATACAGTTCTGATATAAGGACTCATAGAACTCGCAGAAGAGATTTCCTACCATATTTAAGTCTTGATGGAAACTTTAATGCTAAAAGTTTTTGCCCCTTAGAATCTCCAACGGCACTTAGACAGCTTTCAGTGCCTATTCGGTTATTGCATGAGAAGTTACAAAATTCACCACAGGTTGGAGTTGTTCATTTGGCTCTTGAAAATGATTCAGATGGCTCAATATTAAGGTCAGTTTTTCCTTCCTTCATCAACCAATGTACATTGTGGTAAATTGTTTAATTTTTGTCTTTACTCTTGAGCGATCTAGGTGAATCGGGTAAGTGGAATTTCTAGTTCTTAAGACATCTTTTGGGAGCACATTAGAAGCAATTAATGTTTTAGATATAATTAGTCTTGGTGTCCTATCTCTTGTTTCCATGCTCATCTAAGCTAATGTAAGCTTATTGTTCCAGCTGGCAAAATGATATTTTCGTGGTTGCTGAACCGGGTGAACTCGCTGAGAAGTTTCTAAAAGACGTCAAATATAGCTTTCAGTCTATGCTGAGAGGGAGGGGCAGGAGATGCAAGTCAGACATATCAAACATCTCTAGTGTTGCTGATTTGGTTACGTCTAAGCCATGCTTCCAGATTGGAGCTGTTGTACATCGCTACATAGGACGCCAAACTCATGTATGCTTCTTTTGATATATAACTGTAAACTGGTACTATAATGATCTTATATATGTTGTGCTTTACTGGTTCATGAAGGTCAATGAAGACAATCAAGAAATTGGGGCTTACATGTTTCGCAGGACAGTTCCTTCTATGCACTTGGTTCCTGCAGATGTTCGTTGGATGGTACTCGACACTTTGTTTACACATTATATACAAAGTTGCTTATTCTTGTGAACTCGTTGTAATGAAACATGTTATAGTTAAGTTATTTGTACATTATTAGACAAATGTTATGTAAGGAAAACGCATGGTTTTGATTATATATGAAATGCGTTAATTTTGTACAATGATCAGATTGTTGGTCAGGTTTATTGTCATGTATATATATAATATATATAATATATAATCACCAGGTTTTATAAAAAAGAATTTTATTTAAAAAAAATAAGTTTGCATAACTTTGACACGCAATTTCATATGTCATAAACATAAGTCATAAAATGTGGGTCTTAAACGAAGGTCAAAAAAGAAGGTCATAAAACGAGGGACATAAGCGCGGGTCATTCAGCTGTGACGCCTCAATGCGCGTCATAAATTATTTATGACTGGTCCATCCTTGACGCGCATTTGCGCGTCATAAAGCCTCTTCTTGACGCGCAATGCGCGTCATTGATGGCCCTGTTTGTAGTAGTGGCTGTCACAATATATATATATATATATATATATATATATATATATGTATATATATATATATATATATATATATATATGTATATATATTATATATATATATATATAACGATTGATTGGCGGGTTTCGCCCAAACCCGAGTCACTTTGTGGTCGATCGACCCACCTATATATATATATATATATATATATATATATATATATATATATATATATATATATATATATATATATATATATATATTCCGTGTTATATAAATAGAATTATATATTAAGAATCAATTAAATTTTATTAACATATCATGGTTGGTAAATTATAATTATTTTATTTTTGTTACAAGCCATCCGAATAAAAGTAATTAAAAAAAAGTAAATGTTTACTTTGTTATCACGAATCCGTCTCTACAAGCTTTCGTGGGACACTTAGTTGTCGAACCAAGTTATTCTAACTCCAAACCATACTCATAAACAAGGCAAAGTGATCAATAAAGAACAACACAAGAAGAATAAAATACTAGATGAGAAAGATTACTCTATTACTCAAAGATGGAAGTTTACAAACGAGAGAAAGAACATAAGATTGTTTGAAGGAGTATGGGATTTGAAGATTGTGGATTGTAGGATTGAAGGATGATTTGCAAATGAGGGAGGAAGAGAGTATTTATATTAGAGTTTCTCATACCAAAGAACCTATCTAAATACTCTATATAGATATTTATAAAAAATACTATACACTTTATGTCTTCATGTTTCCATTACCTTCTACTACCTTCCATTATATTTTTAATGGGTATGTGTTTCTTGAAGCTCCTTGAATTGTATAAAAGTATATGGATTTTCAACTAAACCGACCTCCTAAACTAGGTGGGCCGTGAGAATGTCGTAACTTTTAAAAATTTAATGTTATTAACACATACGATCTATTTTACCTTTTTAAGAATAAAGATAAAGATAAAAATATCATCAATGTTCTAAATAACGCGTCATGACGGCGCCAATACGTGGAGTAGTGGTCCCAAAATATGTAAGACGTTTTTGTTAGGCGCGACGTTTAAAAACCGCCCCATGACGCGCTTTAACAGTTATAAAAATTAAAAAAAAAAGATTGAAAAAAGAGTTTAAAATTTGTAATTATTTTAAAAACGACTATAAATATTTTTTTATATTATAAATTAGTGACTATATATTAGATTATATATATATATATATA
This sequence comes from Senecio squalidus, assembly GCA_910822075.1. Classification (NCBI taxonomy): domain Eukaryota; kingdom Viridiplantae; phylum Streptophyta; class Magnoliopsida; order Asterales; family Asteraceae; genus Senecio; species Senecio squalidus. Next base: position 36,939,846 of record CAJVGC010000432.1, read on the forward strand.
TATATATATATATATATATATATATAGGGTTGGGTTCTTGTAAAAACACCATCTAATATAAAAATGTAAAAACTAGTAAAATCTGTTAAAATTAAAAATTATTGGGTTTAAAACGTAATTTATTTAGCGCGGTGGCAAATTTGTAAATAATAAAAAGATTAGGGGCCTTTCCGTCATCACATATATTTTTGTGATCTAAAATCATTTTGGATTTATTGATTACAGTTTTATCTCTCTCTAAACATCAATAACGAAACTCGAAGAAATATGAAATTTTTAAAAAAACCGATCGAAAAAACTACATCTACTACAAGTTAATTTCATCTACATCTATTAAATTAGTTTTTTAGATATTTTTTTACTAACTTTTTTTTTATAAACGAAATCGTGATAAACTTGTTGATGATGATTCAGAGAAGGACGTTGTTGTTGTTAATGGAACTGATTCAACTGACGAAGAACCGAGTAATAAACGGTTTCGAAAATCGTTTGTTAAAGGTAAAATTACATTAATTAGAGTTAGATGTAGTTTTTTGATTTTAGTAGATGTAGTTTTTGATTAGATGTATTTTTCAAATTGATTAGATGTAGTGTTTTGAGATTGATTAAGTGCATTTTTTTCAAATTGATTACATGTATTTTTTTATAGATTGATTAGATGTAGTTTTTTCAGATTGACTAGATGTAGTGTTTTCAGATTGAGTAGATGTAGTTTTTTCAAATTTATTAGATGTAGTGTTTTCAGATTTATTAGATGTAGTTTTTTTAGACTGATTAGTTGTAGTTTTATAATTTGTTTAAATGTAGTTTTAAAAAAGATGAGTAGATGTAGTTTTTTTAAAATGAGTAGATGCAGTTTATTAAATGAGTATATGTAGATGTAATTTTTGATTATATTAGATATAGTATTAGTTTTGAAAAGTGATTAGATGTAGTTTTGTTAAAATGAGTATATGTAGATGTATTTTTGATTATAGTAGATGTAGTTTTAGTTTTTATAAATTGAGTATATATAGATGTAGTTTTATAAAAGTTATATATGTAGATATAGTTTTGATTAAAGTATATGTAAATTCCTAATTTCATTTTATAAAATGAATATACGTAGATGTAGTTTTATTATAGAGTAGATGTAGTAGCATTATTATGGTAGATGTAGTTACAGTTATAAGTGTGTTAAAATGATATATGTCATGTGAGTATAGTATTTGTATTTTAATATATAGTAGATGTATTTGTTTTATTATTGTAGATGCAGTTTTTATAGTAGATGTAGTTATAGTTATAAGTGTGTTAAAAAGGTGAATAGATGTATTTTTGTTAAATTGAGTAGATGCAGTTTTATTAAATGAGTAGATGCAGTTTTATTAAATGAGTAGATGCAGATGTAACTTTTGATTATATTAGATGTAGTTTTAGTTTTGAAAAGTAAGTAGATGTAGTTTTGTTAAAATGAGTTATGTAGATGTATTTTTGATTATAGTAGATGTAGTTTGAATTTTTATTAGAATGAGTATATGTAGATGTAGTTTTATGAAAGTTGTATATGTAGATGTAGTTTTGATTATAGTAGATGCAGTTTAATAAATTGAGTAGAAGCAGTTTTGATTGATTGTATGTAGTTATTATTAAATGAGTATATGTAGATGTAGTTTTGTATATAGTAGATGTAGTTTCAATTTTATACATGATACATGTAATGTGAGTATTGTATTTGTATTTTATTATAGTAGATGTAGTTTTATTTTTGAAGAGTGAGTCGATGCAGTTTACGGATTGAGTAGATGCAATTTTATAAAATGAATATATGTAGATGTAGTTTTATTATGTCACACCCCGCTATAGCGGAAACACGGAATGTGAGAGCTGGAATATCATTACACGGTTATACGCAAATTAAACGATTCAAGTCATTGCATTTAAACAGAAATAGTTCATAATTCGAAAACAACCAAGCAGTTTAAATTTAATTCAAGTACAAAATACAAGTTTCCAAAATAAATTCCCAAAATAAAGGGGGTCTTTCCCAAACTTCGCCTCACGTGACCAAACCGACCCTTCCTTGCCATGCATCTCGACACTTACACTAATTTCCTGAAACATAAGATAAAGTGTCAACTACATAACGTAGTGAGTGAGTTACAGTTTTGAGTTTCTCGATAAAAGTTTCCAAAAATAGAAATATATAAACGTCGTAAATAAAAAGGAACCGAACGACGCGAGATCATACATGAATATATAAAAGAGTTTCGTACACACGTAAGTAAAAATAGAACTCGTATAATAAAAGTTGAAGCGGAATCCATCGCTAAAATAAAGTATATGCGTAGGTAATATGTGCTTAACTAAATTCGTAACTCGTAACAATCACTTGGCATAATATAAGGTAAGTCTACACTAAACCGATTGTCTGGTCAGATCTAGCCCCAAAATGTTTCATTGAGTTTCCACCTGAATCTAGTAATATGTGCTTGGGTCGCTAACCCTGAGCAAGGAGTGACCTCTCCTAAGTATCGATACCCATAATACTAACTGCTGTTGCTAATAGTGTGTAAAGTTTCGAACCAAAAACGGGGCAACTGAGTCCTGTTTCTAAAAATAGTAGTAAGCACTTACGGTTTATATTTTCATCAAGGATTGGTTTCCTACAAGTAGCCTAAATTTAGTTTAGCCAATTAAGGGCATTAACACATAATACGCATAATACTTTCAAAGTTTCACAAGTTTCCATAGTTTCCAAGTTTCACAGTTTCCAAAGGTTTCCAAAGTTTCCAACGTTTCAAAAGTTTCCAAGTTTCATACGAGTTTCACATGTTTCAAAGGTTTCAAAGTTTCATACGAGTTTCACATGATTCACGTTTCATAAGTTTCAAAAGTTTCAAGTTTCACGGGTTTCAAACAGTTTCAACAAAGTTACATAAACATACAATCTTATGTTTCCCCCAAATAAGTAATTTAAAATAGTAAAAACATAGTGGGGTTGTAACTCACGGTTTGCGAAGAGAGGTACGAAATAGCACGAATGAAGCGGAATGCGTCGGGAATCAACGATGACCTAAAACACCGGAATGACGTATTAATATCATTAGTATGATTTAAGTTATGTTAAGTTCCAATTTAACATGTTTAAGCTTAAATCTTAATATTTTAGATTATGTCCCAAAAGGTTATTACGGAAAAGTTTATGTGATTATACGTGTTCGTGTACGATTTAGGGTCCGATTAGTCCGTTTGTGTCCAAAAAGAGTCAATGTCCCAAGTCAATATGTATAAGTTATAAAAACATCAAGTTACTGAATTTAAGTAATAGTTTACGGTGAAATTTGGGCAGCGCTTCCGCGCTATAAAAATTAAGTCCATTTTTCAAAACCACTTTCCCGCTTTAACGAACAATTTAACAAATACAAACAATAATACAATTTTTTAAGTCCTCAATCTTTCCCAAACAGTTTCTTTATTTAAAACAGTAAGCTTTTCAAAATATACATTCTGTGGTAACTTATTTGAGCTCATTTTCACGTTTAAAGTTCTTAAAACGACGATTTTTGTGAACAGCAGGATCCAGACAGCGGCTGGAGACACTCAGCCGCCGGCTGGACCTTAGCCGCCGGCTGGGTGTCTTCAGCCGCCGGCCAGAGGCCTTCGGCCAGTCTCTAGATTTTGTTATTTTTCGATTTTTAGCCCGTTTTAGTGTTAGATTCGAACATGCAACTGGTCATAATTAAAATATATACATTTTTAGGCAAAAGTCACAGTTTCTTTCGGATTTATATGATAAAAATGTAGATCTATTGTAAAAACTCGAAGAAAACGTTTTAGATTTTTATTAAAACACTTTTTCAGTTTATAGATCTTCCATGCAATCAAATATTTAAGTAAAAAGAGTAAAAAGGAAGAGTTCTACCGAAGGAAAACTTTAGTTGACGGTTGGATGTGAATCTAGCTTCAAAATGGTAAGGGAAATCTTCCAAAAACCCGATTTAAAGCTTCTTCTTGTTACCCCTTAACCTTAGGACGATTTGTGTGTATGATTTGATGGACGTTTTTGTGTTTAAAGGACTGTTTTAATGGTGTAAGTTTCTGTTTTAGTTTGAGTTCTTGAGAGCAATGTAGATGTAGTTTTATTATGTCACACCCCGCTATAGCGGAAACACGGAATGTGAGAGCTGGAATATCATTACACGGTTATACGCAAATTAAACGATTCAAGTCATTGCATTTAAACAGAAATAGTTCATAATTCGAAAACAACCAAGCAGTTTAAATTTAATTCAAGTACAAAATACAAGTTTCCAAAATAAATTCCCAAAATAAAGGGGGTCTTTCCCAAACTTCGCCTCACGTGACCAAACCGACCCTTCCTTGACATGCATCTCGACACTTACACTAATTTCCTGAAACATAAGATAAAGTGTCAACTACATAACGTAGTGAGTGAGTTACAGTTTTGAGTTTCTCGATAAAAGTTTCCAAAAATAGAAATATATAAACGTCGTAAATAAAAAGGAACCGAACGACGCGAGATCATACATGAATATATAAAAGAGTTTCGTACACACGTAAGTAAAATAGAACTCGTATAATAAAAGTTGAAGCGGAATCCATCGCTAAAATAAAGTATATGCGTAGGTAATATGTGCTTAACTAAATTCGTAACTCGTAACAATCACTTGGCATAATATAAGGTAAGTCTACACCTAAACCGATTGTCTGGTCAGATCTAGCCCCAAAATGTTTCATTGAGTTTCCACCTGAATCTAGTAATATGTGCTTGGGTCGCTAACCCTGAGCAAGGAGTGACCTCTCCTAAGATACTAACTGCTGTTGCTAATAGTGTGTAAAGTTTCGAACCAAAAACGGGGCAACTGAGTCCTGTTTCTAAAAATAGTAGTAAGCACTTACGGTTTATATTTTCATCAAGGATTGGTTTCCTACAAGTAGCCTAAATTTAGTTTAGCCAATTAAGGGCATTAACACATAATACGCATAATAGTTTCAAAGTTTCACAAGTTTCCATAGTTTCCAAGTTTCACAGTTTCCAAAGTTTCCAACGTTTCAAAAGTTTCCAAGTTTCATACGAGCTTCACATGTTTCAAAGGTTTCAAAGTTTCATACAAGTTTCACATGATTCACGTTTCATAAGTTTCAAAAGTTTCAAGTTTCACGGGTTTCAAACAGTTTCAACAAAGTTACATAAACATACAATCTTAAGTTTCCCCCAAATAAGTAATTTAAAATAGTAAAAACATAGTGGGGTTGTAACTTACTGTTTGCGAAGAGAGGTACGAAATAGCACGAATGAAGCGGAATGCGTCGGGAATCAACGATGACCTAAAACACCGGAATGACGTATTAATATCATTAGTATGATTTAAGTTATGTTAAGTTCCAATTTAACATGTTTAAGCTTAAATCTTAATATTTTAGATTCTGTCCAAAAAGGTTATTACGGAAAAGTTTATGTGATTATACGTGTTCGTGTACGATTTAGGGTCCGATTAGTCCGTTTGTCTCCAAAAAGAGTCAATTTCCCAAGTCAATATGTATAAGTTATAAAAACATCAAGTTACTGAATTTAAGTAATAGTTTACGGTGAAATTTGGGCAGCGCTTCCGCGCTATAAAAATTAAGTCCATTTTTCAAAACCACTTTCCCGCTTTAACGAACAATTTAACAAATACAAACAATAATACAATTTTTTAAGTCCTCAATCTTTCCCAAACAGTTTCTTTATTTAAAACAGTAAGCTTTTCAAAATATACATTCTGTGGTAACTTATTT
>CAJVGC010000432.1:36945726-37046778 GCA_910822075.1 Senecio squalidus
CCATTCCCCTGATCTCAGGAACAAGATCGGAAACATAGCGGTCGATCTTGTTTTCTTCAGGAGTCACTAACCTTGGGACCAGTCGAGCCAACTCATGGAATCGGGTAGTATACCCTTCGATGTCGTTTCCGACCATCACGTGATCCCAGAGCTCGGCCTCGAGCTTTTTGATTTCCCCTTTGGGGCAGTACTCCTCAATTAGCAGATTCTTGAATTGTTCCCAGGTGAGAGCATAGGCGGTCTCGCGTCCTCTATTGCGGACCACGTTGTTCCACCAAGTCAGCGCCTTACCGTGCAGCACGCAGGAGGCGTACTGCACCTTATCAGCTTCGGCACATCTGCTGATGTGCAGCACCGACTCGATGCTCTCAAACCAGGACACCAGTCCTACGGCACCAGTCGTGCCATGGAACTCCTTGGGCTTACAAGCCATGAAGATCTTGTAGGTGCAAGCAGGGGGGTTTGGGTGTTGGTTCTGGTTGTTGTTCTGCTGATTCTGATTATTGTTCTGTTGTTGCTGCTGTTGCTGCTGCTGCTGTTGCTGTTGCTGCTGTTGCTGTTGCTGTTGCTGCTGGTGATGGTTGTTGACATTAGCATTGATCCCAGCTGTGATCTGGGCGATCATGTTGGGCATCGCTGCATTCAACTGCTCAGCGACTTGTTCAGCGATGATACTGGCGTTGGTACGAGGTGCCATGATTCTACAACAGACAACAGATTCAGTTTAGAAACGCACGATTAGAGTATGATAAGAACATAATCCAATGAACAAGTTAACAATCACGCAAGAGTCATATAACAGAACAGATAGTACACGCACGACAAGGATTCAAGAGATTCACACGACAGAGATTCATACGCAAGAGAATAATTCAACCATAGAACAAGATTCACACGACAATAACAATAATAGATAATAAAAGATAGAAACTTCATTCATTAATAATAATAAAGTTGAGTACAAGGTTCAAATGGAAATGGAGTACAGTACAATACAAAGGAAATAAATAGAAATGGCTCGGAGCTGTGTACATTGAAAATTACAACTCGGCCTACAGTACATAAATAAAGGAAATGAACTAACGGCGTCTCTCCAGGAACATCTTGGCGGCGATGACCGCTAACAGGGTCCCCATGACCAAGCAAACTCCTACTAAACGCTGCACCGTCCGGGCTGTGGCCTGAACTACAGCGAGGTGTCGCAGCGCCTGCTCCGACAACCGATGCGCGGCATCGGAGACTTCACAGAGGAGCAGCCCTTGCTGTTGGGCTTCCTCAGAAAGTCCCCTTACCTCGCGGTGGAGGTGCAGAAAAGCGGCAGGAGGGGGAGGCTGTAGGGTAGGCGGCATCCGCTGCCTAGCTGCTTCAGCGTCTCGGGCACGCTGCATCTCCTCACGTTGGAGCTGTCGCTCCCATGAGTAGTGGTCCATCATCGAGGTGCGTGGAGCCTCCGGAGGTGGGTGCCCAAAAGGAATATGGGGTGGTGCAGGCCTGGACGGGCCGTCCTGCTGCGCCGCCATCCTGTCGGGTAGTCGACCCGGAAGGACTACCTGCTTACGTGCCGTTATGACGACACGGGGTCCACGTCGCTGTGGTGGTGCGGCAACGGGTGCCGATGGAGGTGGTGGTAGCACCGACCTCGGGCTAGACCCGATGCTGCTTGACACAGCCATGGAGGTATCCTCCGTGGGGTCGGTAGTCTGGTGACGGAGGCTCTCCGAGGCGGTATGGCCCTCAGATGCCTCATGCGATGACGCGGCTCTCTGCTGTGATCTGGACTGGGATCGTGAGGGGGGTCGTGAACGAGACGATTGAGACATGACGGATCTGCGACGCAAAGAGTTTCGTAAGTACGGGGACAAGGTAACATTAAAGGAAAATATGTAAGGAAATGCATGTAAGGGTCAATCACGTGAGGTTGGGAATAATAAGACCGGGAATTTTCGACTTAAAACCGTTTAACATTAGTAATTACGTTCCGTCCTTGCATAAGTCATTTTGAACTAGGCATGGGTGATCAGGCCATGCGTAGTTAAAAACAATCATGCAATCGCGAAATTAATTCCCTAAAGTTCTGAACCCGTAATGATTTTCCGAAAAGCCTTGGTTATAGTTTGGTTTCGAAAACTTTTTGAAAAATTTTTAAAACCGTTTTCACTATAACCTGTGCTCTGATACCAAGTCTGTCACACCCCGCTATAGCGGAAACACGGAATGTGAGAGCTGGAATATCATTACACGGTTATACGCAAATTAAACGATTCAAGTCATTGCATTTAAACAGAAATAGTTCATAATTCGAAAACAACCAAGCAGTTTAAATTTAATTCAAGTACAAAATACAAGTTTCCAAAATAAATTCCCAAAATAAAGGGGGTCTTTCCCAAACTTCGCCTCACGTGACCAAACCGACCCTTCCTTGCCATGCATCTCGACACTTACACTAATTTCCTGAAACATAAGATAAAGTGTCAACTACATAACGTAGTGAGTGAGTTACAGTTTTGAGTTTCTCGATAAAAGTTTCCAAAAATAGAAATATATAAACGTCGTAAATAAAAAGGAACCGAACGACGCGAGATCATACATGAATATATAAAAGAGTTTCGTACACACGTAAGTAAAAATAGAACTCGTATAATAAAAGTTGAAGCGGAATCCATCGCTAAAATAAAGTATATGCGTAGGTAATATGTGCTTAACTAAATTCGTAACTCGTAACAATCACTTGGCATAATATAAGGTAAGTCTACACTAAACCGATTGTCTGGTCAGATCTAGCCCCAAAATGTTTCATTGAGTTTCCACCTGAATCTAGTAATATGTGCTTGGGTCGCTAACCCTGAGCAAGGAGTGACCTCTCCTAAGTATCGATACCCATAATACTAACGGCTGTTGCTAATAGTGTGTAAAGTTTCGAACCAAAAACGGGGCAACTGAGTCCTGTTTCTAAAAATAGTAGTAAGCACTTACGGTTTATATTTTCATCAAGGATTGGTTTCCTACAAGTAGCCTAAATTTAGTTTAGCCAATTAAGGGCATTAACACATAATACGCATAATAGTTTCAAAGTTTCACAAGTTTCCATAGTTTCCAAGTTTCACAGTTTCCAAAGGTTTCCAAAGTTTCCAACGTTTCAAAAGTTTCAAAGTTTCATACGAGTTTCACATGTTTCAAAGGTTTCAAAGTTTCATACGAGTTTCACATGATTCACGTTTCATAAGTTTCAAAAGTTTCAAGTTTCACGGGTTTCAAACAGTTTCAACAAAGTTACATAAACATACAATCTTATGTTTCCCCCAAATAAGTAATTTAAAATAGTAAAAACATAGTGGGGTTGTAACTCACGGTTTGCGAAGAGAGGTACGAAATAGCACGAATGAAGCGGAATGCGTCGGGAATCAACGATGACCTAAAACACCGGAATGACGTATTTATATCATTAGTATGATTTAAGTTATGTTAAGTTCCAATTTAACATGTTTAAGCTTAAATCTTAATATTTTAGATTCTGTCCCAAAAGGTTATTACGGAAAAGTTTATGTAATTATACGTGTTCGTGTACGATTTAGGGTCCGATTAGTCCGTTTGTGTCCAAAAAGAGTCAATGTCCCAAGTCAATATGTATAAGTTATAAAAACATCAAGTTACTGAATTTAAGTAATAGTTTACGGTGAAATTTGGGCAGCGCTTCCGCGCTATAAAAATTAAGTCCATTTTTCAAAACCACTTTCCCACTTTAACGATCAATTTAACAAATACAAACAATAATACAATGTTTTAAGTCCTCAATCTTTCCCAAACAGTTTCTTTATTAAAAACAGTAAGCTTTTCAAAATATACAATCTGTGGTAACTTATTTGAGCTCATTTTCACGTTTAAAGTTCTTAAAACGACGATTTTTGTGAACAGCAGGATCCAGACAGCGGCTGGACCTTAGCCGCCGGATGGGTGTCTTCAGCCGCCGGCCAGAGGCCTTCGGCCAGTTTCTAGATTTTGTTATTTTTCGATTTTTAGCCCGTTTTAGTGTTAGATTCGAACATGCAACTGGTCATAATTAAAATATATACATTTTTAGGCAAAAGTCACAGTTTCTTTCGGATTTATATGATAAAAATGTAGATCTATTGTAAAAACTCGTTTTTAAGCAAGAAAACGTTTTAGATTTTTATTAAAACACTTTTTCAGTTTATAGATCTTCCATGCAATCAAATATTTAAGTAAAAAGAGTAAAAAGGAAGAGTTCTACCGAAGGAAAACTTTAGTTGACGGTTGGATGTGAATCTAGCTTCAAAATGGTAAGGGAAATCTTCCAAAAACCCGATTTAAAGCTTCTTCTTGTTACCCCTTAACCTTAGGACGATTTGTGTGTATGATTTGATGGACGTTTTTGTGTTTAAAGGACTGTTTTAATGGTGTAAGTTTCTGTTTTAGTTTGAGTTCTTGAGAGCAATGTAGAGAGAGATTAGTGTGTGTGTGTTTGAAAATGAATTGTAAAATGAAATGATAGTGAATGGGAAGGTGGGAAAGGGGTTGGGACTGGTCTTGGGAAGCCAAATGGCAGTAATGTCCAGCCCAATCCCGTTTAAATTCTTTGGTCCAATCAAATGACATGCAAAAATGAGTCACCATCCACTAGACAGCGGCTCTCAGCCGCCGGCTTTCAGCCGCCGGCTGACCATATCCAGCCGCCGGCTGGGCTTCAGCCGCTGGCTGACAGCCTTCAGCCGTCGGCTGGAAGGTTTTTCCAGCACGGTGACGTTTTAAGTTTTCCGTTATTAGTAGTTGAGGACTTGAATCTTTATTAGTTTCCGTTATGAACTTAGTCAAGTTCTTGTGTAGTTTATTTGGTGTTAGGATTTATAAGTTGATTCCGACTTTGGTTCCGACAAAAATAAAGACACAACAATTACGAACTCAAACAATATGAACACGATAAAAGAGTAACTAGAGATTCGAACCGATATAGTAACTGAGAATCACCTGAATTTTTGACGGTTGTCACATATTATATAGTAGATGTAGTAGTATTATTATGGTAGATGTAGTTAGAGTTATAAGTGTGTTAAAATGATACATGTAATGTGAGTATAGTATTTATATTTTATTATATTGTAGATGTATTTGTTTTATTATTGAAGATGTACTTTTTATAGTAGATGTAGTTATAGTTATAAGTGTGTTAAAATGTTTGGTAATAGTAGATGAAGTTAAAATAATAAATGTCTTAATATGTTTGGTTGTAGTAGATGTAGTTCGATATATTAGATGTATTTTGAAAATAGTATATGTAGTTTTGATTATAGTAGATGTAAATTTAATTAAAAGTAAATGTAGTTCTGATTATAGTAGATGTATTTTTGACTAAAATTATATGTTGGTTGACCTATATTCATTGTATGAGTTATTATTATAGTAGATGCATTTTGTTTATAGTAGATTCGTATTTTTTAGTCAGATGGTTTATATTTCTTATTTAATTTCATACATGTACTAGGAAGATCCATAGAATTGTTAAGTACACCTCATTTTCAATATTCACAAATAAGAAAATGATCCTATTGATCTTGATAATGATGAAATTAATGGAGATGATAGAGTAGATGAAGATAATGAAACGATCAAAGTTGGAGAAGAACATGTTAATGAAAATGAGTCTAGTAATGAAGTTGATGAAGAAAAGTGTAGAGGTGATACAAAAGACATTGATATTGGAAAGGTGTTAGTTCGATATTCTGACAGTGACGAAGATGGTGATTCTAGTAATGAGAATGATGTTGAAGATTCTGAAAAAACTGAGGATGAGTTAGATAGAACACCAAAAGGTAAGAAAAGTGTGTTAGTTGAAGAGAATGTAGTGATTGTTACTGGAAGAAAGGTTACTAGAAGAAAATATTTGAAAAATAAGAATAAAGTGTGTGGGATTGTTAAAAGTGGAAAGACAGAGTTGAAATTGAGTCCAAGACAAGGTCCAAAACATTTGAAAGGAGCTTTGAGTGGATTGAACAATGCACGTAAGGTTGCACTTAGGGAGTTGGGTTTTGGTTGTTTTGAAACATTCTCTATCGGTTTTGTGCCATTAACTCTTGCACATTTAGTAGTAGACAAATTTAATACATAAATGTGTGAGATGGAAATTGGTGATAAAGTAGTACACATTACGAAACAGGATGTGCATGATATTATTGGGATGCCAATGGAAAATATAAAGGTGAATGCAGTTAAGAGGGCGGGTATTGTAAGCAATTCAATAATAGATGAGTTTAGGGAACAATATCATATGCTAAAAGGTACTCAGAGGATATATCTCAAAGATGTAGCAAAGAAAATTGCGAATAACAAAAAAGTTGGTCGGTTGTTCAAGTTGAACATGTTGGTTAGGGCTGGCAAGTCTCGACTCGACCCGAAACACGACCCGAAACAAACACGAAATCGGTCGACACGAACATGAAAAAACACGAACCGGGTCATAAACGGGTCGACACGAAACTGACGCAAAATATTTTGGGTCGAATTATGGTCAACCCGTTTGACACGAAATTGACCTGTTTAATCTGTTCATAAATAATAATATTTAAAAAATATATATAAATAACAATTTGGAAAAGCTAAAAATAACTAAATATAAAAAAAATGTAATAAAATTTTAAACTTCCCTTCAAAAACTTTTTCGTTCCCACCAAAATTAAAAGTTAAAAATTTCAAATATAATACATACTTAATAAGTCCTATTTATAAAATCAATAGAGAAAGTATAAACATATACTTATATATTTTTTGGAAATGAATCGTTTTTTTATTTAAAATTCACAAACTCAAACTTTTTAAATATAATTATATAGGATACTAATTGGAGAAAATTAAAAATTATTATTTAACGCATACATATTACAAAACTAATCACCAAATTCGTGAAAAGTTCTAATGCACTTTTCTCATCGCGGGAATAGATTTGATGTCAAGTCACATTCTCTCTCTATATTCTCACACCCAAACAAGAATTTTAAATTGTGTCACACTCTCGTTCCATATTCTCACATCACATTACCGCTCCCCATCCTTGTGTCGTTTTATCAGTCACATTTAATTATCGCGACGAAAAAGTTGGCGCAAAAACTTTTCACCGATGATATGATTATTTTTGAAATATGTATGTGTTAGATGATTGTAATTTTCTCTATTGATTAAGTACTTATCTAACACAATGACATTTTGTTATCGTTATAAAATTCGTAATTTATATTTTTCCAAGAATTTGTGGTCTAAAATGCCATGAAATAGTAGGTAAAAATTTATGTGGATGTGAAATGGGTCGACGCGAAACACGACTCGAACCTAACACAAATTTAAACAACTCGAACCGAACCAAAATCGAAATTAAGTTGGGTCGAAAATGGGTCGACACGAAATTGACCCAAAATTATTTGGGTCAACAAAAACACGACCGAGTAACTCAGACACGACCCGGATTGCCAGACCTAATTGTTGGTTCTTCTGATAACTACAATGGTTCAAGGGATTAAATGTGGTACTTTTAATCAAAAGTTTCTGCATGCATCCAAAATTTTAAAAATGTAAAAGATATATCTTATAGACTTTTTAAAAGAGAGCAAGAATGGATGGAAAAGAGACGACGAGACAAGTTGGTATGTGGGGGCCTCATCTGTTTTTAGTGGTACGAAAATATACTTATTTAAATAATTTAACTTTGTTACAATTTTTAAATATAAGTATTGTTATGGCTAACTAAAATCATTTTTTTGTATGTTTGACAGTTATGGTATATTCATTATGTCAAAGTCACAAGACACAACGCGACAACTATAAGTCCTGCAATGCTTCATTGGAATACTGCCAACTTGAGAGAATTTGAGATTCAAGTTATTAAAAATGGAAGAAATTTGACTGCATTTGAAGAAAATGAGAGAGATAATGTAGATAAGAAAACAAAATCTCTACAACTAAAACTGCAGAACAAGAGAAAGGTACTAGTTTCATTTGACTACATTTTACCGTATCTCTATATTTAAAAAGTACAAAATAATTAACAATTCTATTTCTTATATGTGAAACAGATAATATGGGGAAAAAGACGATGAACCTGATGTGATTGTAGAATTGGATAAAGGTGTAGATCATATGTATGAGGATGACATTGTTAGTCAAAGGAGCGAAAAGAATGACAACATTCCAGATGGTCCGTTTAATTACAGTCCAGAATCTTTTGATGATTACAACCCTGAGGTAACACAAAAATAATTATCTTTTCTAAACGTCAATATGAATTTGGTATTACTAATTTAACATATACCTTTTTCTCTATAAAAAAAAATAGTAATTAGTTATTTATTTGTTTATGTACAGTCATGGATAGATGATATCACAGGTGTTGTAAAACTGGTTAATAATAGGACATTAGAAGTGTTTTTGAAGTTTAGAATAGCAAAAGAAAGATTTCCAGACAATTAAGATATCAAAAACTTAGAAATTAGTGTTAAAAAGGAGTTTTCTTTATGTAGAAAATGCAAAGGAGATACTGAATGCGAGGATGTAATGCAAGGTTTTAAAAATCCAAATGTTTATAACACGTAAGTAATGCAGAATGATTTTGATCTTATAATTGGAAGTGGGGAAAAAGGTCCTAAAAGCCTTAATGAAATGACTTTTCTGAAAAAAGGATATTTGATGCAAGTGGTGAAGCTGAAAATGAAAGGCCAATCTTGAGAAAAACAGTTTTGTTTGCGGGCGGGTCTAGCGAAAAGAAGAATCCTAACAAAGTGACATATCAAAATATGGCACAGTCACCGGTTGTTGAATCAGAATTTCAAAACGCAACTGATTTGGTTACAAAATTCGTTCATTGGAATGAAAGAGAAAAATATACAAATGAAGATAAGAAGCTGAAATATGTGAGTTTGCAAATTGAAGCAAATGAAAGACCAAAAAGAGATATGCACCCAGGCAAATATATTAAATCACCTTATAGGTCGAGAGTAGTTTTGGTCAACAAAGATTTGATATTAAATGAAACAAAAGTATCTGGATGCGTTTTTACAGCAAGATATCCAATGAAGTATGTATTTTATGTATATTATTTATTATGGTATTAAATTTTCCTACTGTTTAAATATATCTTGTTTTTTATGTGTAGTGATATGTTTTTTAAAACAAAACAAATATACAAGACGCCAAGATTTGTATTCGAAAGTTTGATACCAGGATCAAAACTACATTCTGGTGTGATAGATGCTTTATCTATTGTGTTGAATTATGAGCAAAAGTTCAAAGATCCTTCCAAACCATCTCGTATTTTTATGAATACTGCAATGATGGTAAGATTTAAAACTTATAACTTAGAAGATAAACTATTTTTCAAGTTTTTCAATAATACTTGTGTGTAGAGACTTACTTACAACTTTGTGACTCAATTATGAAAAAACAGAACATAGATATGATAGAGGAAAATATTGATATCGATGAGAAGTTCAAGCTTTTTAAGGCAAACATTGACTCATTTTTGAAGCTGACAAATATAACAATTATGAAAGCAGATATGGTAATTTATTAAAAGTATATATAGTTTAAATGTGTTCTGATTTTGCAAATTTTGTTGTACCTGATATATTATTTGTTATTATCAAACAGGTAATTTTCCCAATATGCAATGGCAATCATTTCTACTTGGTTTGTTTCTTGATGAAAAATGGGCAAATTTTTGTTCAGATAGCATTAAAGATGGCGATTCAAAAACCAAATATAGTTTTGTGCTTCCACTACTTGTAAGATCATCGTTCTTTTGTAGCTTTTAAGTCATCAACTTTATAAAAGCTATCTAACACTTTTTTTATTCATGTGGGGGGACCTTTTTTTTTTATCGATACTTCTCGTTTTATGAGCATCCGGTTGCAATATCTTTAAGTGTGGCAAAATACAACTTTTTGGATTTGAGTTGGAAAACCGAAAATAATGTTGTGGATTGTGGCATATTTCTGATGAGGAACATGGAGACATATGATACAATAAACCCGAATGAATGGATGTCTGGATTGGTGATTGAAGGTAAAAAAAAACAGGTGATACAACTTTGTAGGCTTCGCCATCGGTATGTTGCTAAAATTATCTTATCTCCGATAAACACAATGTCAATTGCTTTGAAGGATGAAGTGGAAAAATATGATAAGCTGTAAAAAGAAGAAAAATTAAAAATGGCAGAAAACGCATTAATAAGAATTGAGGACAGAATTAAGAGCATGAATTAAAAATGGCAGAAAACACAATGTCAATTGCTTTGAACAATTGTTTTTTTCCGTTTTAGTAGTTTGAATCATGCAAACCTTGAACAACCTTGTTAGTAGAATGAATTTTAACTTTTGTTTGCTATGTTCTTTGCATTTCATAAATGGTTTGTATAAAATTTGTTGCTTTGAACTACTCAATATTTGATTATGTTTGGATCATGATGTTTCGTTATGTTTGGATGCTTTTTTTTACTATAATAGATGTAGTTTTGACTTTTGTTGTTTATATCATGATATTTGTTGCTTTTGTTGTTTAGATCATGATGTTTGATTATGTTTAGATTATTATGTTTGGTTATGAAGGATGGTTGGACTAGTGGATATTTCATAAATGGTTTATATAGGTACTTTTGACTTTTTGTTGTTGGAATTTTTACCTTTGCAAACAACATCCACTTGTGTGCATAAAAACATTCTTTCTAGGCCTCCAAGTCAAGCAGAAGACTGATGGCCTCTTCATCAGCCAATCAAAATATTTCAAGGATATTCTCACCAAATTTAGATTTCTATAAGCAAAGGTGGCAAGCACCCCTGTGGAAACTCACAAACAACTGACTACAGATCTTGAGGGGGAGGATGTAGACATTCACAACTATAGGTCAATGATAGATTCACTTATGTACCTCATAGCTTCAAGACCTGACATCATGTTTGGAGTTTCTGTGTGTGCAAGATATCAAACCAGACCCAAGATGTCTCATCTAATTGCAATCAAGAGAATATTTCGTTACTTGAAGGGCAAGCCTACCTTAGGCCTATGGTATCCTAAAGATTCACCCTTTGATTTAATTGCTTATACTGACAGTGATTATGGTGGTGAAAATTTAAACAGGAAATCAACAACACGAGGAGGTCAATTCATAGGCTCAAGGCTGGTATCTTGGCAGTGCAAGAAGCAAACAACGGTTTCTACTTCTTCAACAGAAGCTGAATACATTGCTGCAGCAAGTTGCTGTGCTCAAGTGTTGTGGATACAAAATCAAATGATGGATTATGGATACTCATTCATGAACACTCCCATATTCATAGACAACCAGAGCACAATCAACATAATCAACAATCCGGTGAAGCACTCCAAGACAAAGCACATAGAGATACGCTATCACTTCATAAGAGACTGCAACGAAAAGAAGTTGATACATGTTGATAAAGTTCATACTGACAATCAGCTTGCTGATCTTCTCACAAAAGCTTTTGATGTGGGAAGATTCACATTCTTGATTACAAGTATTGGCATGATTAACATGGATTAACTACCTTAATGTATCTCTTTAAATATCTCATGATAAGTCCCTTCGAGAAACGCAGTAGTAACATTAAACATAAATCAAGTGCCTTAATTTTTAGTATTGCTCTATGTTACTACTGCAAAATTAACAGTAGAAATAGATTTTGACTAAAGTTTTATTAGTACTGCAAACTTTCATTACTACGGGAAGGTTTAACTACTACTGCCCATAGTTTTGTTAATGCTGCAAGAATAGTTAATACTGCTAGTAATTCATTAATACGGACTTCTGGTTAATACTGGAGAGTGATATCTATTACTACTGCCAGACCAGTTACTACCGTCGTCATTACTACTGTCATTAACTTAATTACTAAGGTCGTTATCTGTTAATACTGCAACGATTAGTACTGCAGACTTTTCTTAATTCATAAAATTACTCTGTTAATACTGCGTTGACAAGTCAAACCTCAACTTGTAATTAACTTTTAACACGTGGCGCTTTGTGAGTGGACCTCAATTTTAAATCTTCGGCGCGTGTTCAACAATTTTTGACACGTGGCAATACACTATAGCACCGTTACTTTTAATCATAACCCGCGTCTAATCCAACTCGCCAAGTTTTTATAATCTTTACAGTATAAATAGGGTTCTAATTAATCTTTCAATTAATTACCTTTTCTTCTCAAGAACCCTAAACTGTTAAAAAGTTACCGTTACAATAAAAAAATCTAAGTTTTTCTTCGTTGTTTGATTAAATCCTTCACATTACTAACAATGGTTGATCTACAGTTTTTCAAAACCCATAACATGGTGGCATGCTTCATAAAGAACAAAGAAAACGCGGAGTTTTATCCCATTATCGATTTCTTGAAGCAGTGACACATTAAATTCGCTCTAACAGTTAGCCCGGAGTTACATGAAGATCATATTAGAGCTTTTTGGGATACTGCAATGGTAAATTCTGTGGGAGAAGTCCCCGTGATCAAGGACACAGTAGATGGCAAAGAAATCATTGTTTCAGAGACAACAATCCGCACTCATCTTCACTTACAAGATGAAGCAGGTATAAATGATCTACCAAGTGAATTTTTTTTTGAAAACTTCAGATTAATGGGGTATGAGGGGGACCTAAACACTTCAACTTTTCTAAAAGCTAAATTGTCCCCCCAATGGAAGTACTTGTTGCATACTTTGCAACAATGTCTTTCTCAAAAAAGAACGGGTTGGAATGAGGGTAGTTCTTCTTTGGCAACTGCCATGGTATGTTTGGCCACAAACCAAACATATAATTTTTCAAACCTTATTTTTGATGGAATGCTATGGAACTTGGCAAATCCTAAATACAAATTTTTACTGTATCCAAGGTTCCTACATCACATCTTTAACTGTGAACTCAGAGATCTAAATAGATCTCAAAACATTTTCTCTGCCCATGCTCATACCAAAAAGGTTTTTGCAAACATGAGAAGGGTTAATAAAGGTTTTTCTGCAAATGTTACACCATTGTTCTCTACAATGATGGTGGGAACAAGTTCTGCAACAGATGAGAGACAAGTGACTTCACCTCTGTCTCAACCCCATCTGATCTTGTTCATACTGTTAGTACCTCTGCAGATTCTACTGCAAGTACTGAAGTTATAATCCCAGAGGTTACAACTACAGTTAATACTGCAAGTGTTCCTCCAGCTACTACTGAGAGTTCTTCTCCAGTTTTAACTGCACCAGTCACCACTACTGTGATTTCACCATCTGTTTCTACACCTCACTCACCACCACCCATTGTTGCTACATTTACTAGAAAGCCTAAGAGGTTTCCTCAGCCTCTTTAGTCTAAAACTTCCCCACTCTCTAAATTCAGACAAATGGAAAACATTAAGCAGTCCCCCATGCTCCCTGAGGTGGTCCATAAGGAGGGGGGAGACCATTTGTTTAGGGCTCACACTACTGGCATCCTTACTTCTCATAGTGAGGCCCAGGACAGTGTGAACATCACTAAGACCCAACCCAAGGCAACACTCTCCTTTGATGCTGCTTTTGTGGCATCTTTGGAAGGTGGTCCCAGGTGCCAAGAAACCATGGGGGAGGGACATGCTTCTGCAGGGCAGGAGGGTCCCTCTACATCCTATGATCCACCACCTGTTGGTACTCAACAGGAAAGGAGTGAGGATAGAAATACTTTAAACTCTGAATTGATGGAATTGTACCAGAATGTCATTGTTAAAGTGGACAAACAAGGGGAGGAACTTGCCACTTTAACTCAGTTAGGCAGTAACTGGTAAACCAACAAGCCATTCTTACAGCTCAACTGTTGCACAAGGACCCATCTACTAGAAGCATTGGTACCTCACTAAATTCCTCAAGCTCATCTTCTTCAGATGACACTCCTCCAGCTGACAAAATGGGAGAGAAAGCAATTGAAGATATTTTATCATCTGAAGAGAGTGCTGAACCCAAAGGGGAGGAAAGAAGAAGTGATGACACTGTGATAACTGCTACATCATCACATGAAGAAGTGGAAGGTGAGAAGATGATGGTGATTGATGAAGAAGATGAAAAAGAGGAGCAAATAGTTGAGGGGGAGCAGGAGATGGAGATTGAAAGAGAAGAAGTAATTACTACTGCAAATATTGATGAAGTCTTAATTTCTGCTGCAGAGTTTATTATTACTACTTCCCCAACTCAAATTTCTACTGAAGATTTAATTGCTACTGCTCCTACTATCACACAAGTTGTTTCTACTGAAGGAGTTAATACTGAAGATCCATTTACTACTGTCAAATCTATTAATGTTGATCTTCAAGTTTCTACTGAAACTCCTCCAACAGTATCAATTCCTCCACCAACAGCATCAATTCAAATGAGTGATGCTCCAAAGGTAATTTTTTCTGAAGAAACAACTATTACAACAGTTACAACTGCCACATCAATTTCAACTGTTGATGAAGAAGCTGTTGCTGCAGAACTCTTAAAGCTTGAAAGAAGAAAAATTCTTGAAGAAAGAAAGATTGAACAAGCTTCTCTTCCCAAAGCAAAAGGAGTGGTTATACCTATAGCATCAGACAGCACCAAATTGGGAGAAGGAGTAGATTTTGTTGAAGATCCTTCAAGACCAGCAGGTATAAGACCAATTATCCCTCCTCATAGATCATACATTCCCAAACCACTTGCAGAGATTGAGCCAACTGAGAAGGCTAAGGGAAAGAAAATAGTTGTTGATCTAAGTGAGAAAGAGAAGATGAAGAAAAAGAAGGAAAGAGAGGAGAAGCTAGCTGAGTTTGGTGCCTTTCAACTTGTTGCTGAAGACTTGGATGTAGGAGATGATCCAG
Source organism: Senecio squalidus (assembly GCA_910822075.1). Lineage (NCBI taxonomy): Eukaryota > Viridiplantae > Streptophyta > Magnoliopsida > Asterales > Asteraceae > Senecio > Senecio squalidus. The sequence goes on from CAJVGC010000432.1 coordinate 36,960,582, forward strand.
CAACAATTATGGACATTCACACCAAACTTCAAATTCAAGAAATGGAAAAGATCCAGAAGCTGAAAGAAGAAGAGCTAGCATTGAAAGCTGAGCTAGAGAAGGAGATGGCAGAGTGATATCGCTCAATTATATGCATATCTTATCGCGATATTTGTTATGTTTTTGTGTCGAAACGTAATGGATAGGACCCGTACTACTTATATTTGTATAAAGTTTATGTTTTAGGTGTTTCAAAATGTTTGGAATGAAAAAGAATCGTTTCGGGACTTAAAAAGGCAAAGAAAAGCAAGTTCGGAAGTCGCAGGGCACCAATGAGCCGCATAAGCTACCAAATGCGACGCATAAGCAGTGTAACAAATTTCTGGAGCAACCTGAGATCTCTATGCGGCGCATAGACCCTTCTATGCCGCGAATTCCACCCTCCTGACAGTTACAAGTCGTTTTTAATGGTTATTCAAGTGGAGAAGTGAAAGGTTTTTTGTTACTAGCTTTTATAAGGAACGATTGGGGCATCATTTTGGAGGATCTTAGACCATCTTGGGCATCATTCAATCACCATAATCAGTCCCTAATCATCATATTATCATCACACAATTATTGGAGATAATCAATCGTTGTAATTTTCGGTTAATTTTAGAAGGAATCCTTTGAACACTTTCGGTTTTTCTCATCATCTTAATACTTTGGATACTCATTGAAATCGTTGTTTTCATTTGGTATTGAACTCATTACTCTTTTATTTTCAATATAATCATGTCACACCCCCCTAAAGCGGAAACACGAGGTGCGAAGAGCAAGAGAATCATTACACGAGTTATAACAAAAGTCAACGATTTAAGTCATTATAAATAAAGTTCGAAAATTTCAATTGTTCGAAGACATAAGCAAGATAAAAATTTTCAAGACAACGATTACATAATAAAATGTTTAATAAAATTCCCAAAACAAAATAGGTCTTCTCCCGAATTACACTTCACATAACATTCTGGACCCGCCCGAGCAATGCACTTCATGACTTACGCTTAGTTTCCTGAAACATGAGATAAAGTGTCAAACTACATAACGTAGTGAGTGAGTTACAGTATAAGTCTTGACAAAAGTTCCGACAAAGATTTCCGACAAGTATATATAAGTAGTACGTTTTCTTAAAAGAAAGATAGCGGATAAAAGCGCTTAAAATATATATATACTTTTAAAGTAGATCATAGACAGATAGATCAATACTTGGAAAAGTCAAGTTGCGGAACAATCGCAAAAAAATAAGTAGGTATATGCGTAAATAAAGGTAACATATGATTTAAGGATTGTATCAACCACTTGGCGTAATATAACGTAAGAGTTCACACTAAACCGATTAACTGGTCTGATCCGCCCCAACCTCGCACTATCGACGAAGTTTGTCTGTACTTAGTAATATGTACTTAGATTTCCATCTAAAGTAAGGAGTGACCTCTCCTAAGTATCGATACCCATAATTACCAACGGCTTAAAGCTAATAGTGTGTAATGAACTGAACTGAAAACGGGGCAACTTATGTAATTTTGTCTAAAAACTGATAGTAGGCACTTACGGAGTGTATATTCTCATCAAGGGTTGGAACGTATACAATCAAACAATCATATTTTAAGTCAAATTCCGAAAGGGGGCAATCCATAATGTCAAAATGTCAAAGAACGCCGAACGGGGCAATTAAAATGGTTTTACGCATATAAGTCAAATAACGTCAAATAGTTCATAAATGATCATAGTTCATAAAAGTCATAGTTCATAAAAGTTCAAAAGCATTTGATATCATGTTTCCCCCAAAAGAGTACTTAAAAGACATAAAGTAAGGGGATGTAACTCACAGATTGAGAAGTAAAGTCTCGAGTGAAAGAGAGAAGCGGAACACATTGGGAATCAAAGATGACCTGAACACCCAAGTTTCGTGTAAGTATAAGTATTACGATTTAAGTTATGTTAAAGTTCCATTTTAACATTATTAGTATTAAATCTTTATGCTTAGGTTCTGTCCAAAAAGTTTAATGCGGAAAACTTATGTGTTACGACATGTTTAAATTACGTTATATGTCCGATTAGTCCAATTATGTCCAAAAAAAAAGGTTTGATGTTCAAGGTCAATATGTTTAAGTCATAAAAATATTTCGTTACTGGATTTTTGTATATGTTACGGTAAAATTTGGGCAGCTCTTCCGCGCTTTAAAAATTTAGTCCATTTTACAATTCCACTTTCTCGCTTTAACAATCATTTTAAGCGATAATAACAACAAAGTAATAGTTCTAGTGGTAAAAGCTTAACAAACTGCTTATATTATCAAAACATATAATCTGTTAAGTTATGAGAATAATCTGTGAAAAATATTACGTTCTCGTTTCTTGCTGTTTACGTTTTGAAAACGAAGTTTTTGTGTACAACTAGATCCAGACAGCGGTATCTTCAGCCGCCGGCTGGAGGCCTTTGGCCAGTTTCATCATTTTGATATTTTCACGATTTTAAGGCATTTTAGTGATAGATTTTTACATGCAACCGGTTCTTAATGAGGTATAATCATATTAGTGTCAAAATCACAGTTTCTTTTAGATCTTTAACACAAATTAGTAGATTTATTTGTAAAACCCGTTTTTGTAAGAAAAACGTTATAAATCTTTATAAAAACAACTTTTTACACCATGGATCATCCATGCAAGTGTTTATTTATGTAAAAACAGTAAAGTATAAGAGTTTTACCGAAGGAAAAAGATTGATGATGGTTGGATGAGATTTAAAGCTTCAAAGTGTTGGAAAAGTTCTCCAAAACCCGTTTTTATGCTAGCCTTTTGATACCCCTTGATTCTAGGACGATTTTTATGTAATTTGATGGTGATTTAAAAGTGTTTACTTGTTATTTTTGATGGTGGATTCACTGTTTTTGTTGGATGTTCTTGAGAGCTTTAGAGAGAGAGAGAACTAGGTGTTTTGATTTTGAAAATGTGATAATGAAATGAAAAGGGAGGAGTAAAGAGATGGTAGTGACTGACCTAGGGACTCCCCAATGTCTGTTTCTTGGTCCAATCTCGGGTTTATGAGTTGAGCCAATCAAGTTTCATGCAATAATGACTCATCAAGTCACTGGCCAGCGGGTTTTAGCCGCCGGCTGAGCATATCCAGCCGTCGGCTGGGCTTCAGCCGCTGGCTGGCAGCCTTCAGCCATCGGCTGGATGGCTTTTCCCAGCTTGGTGTCGTTTTAAGTTTTTCCGTTATTGTTAAGTGTGGACTAGAGTTTTATATTAGTTCCCGTTATGAACTTAGTCAAGTTCATAGTATAATTTCTTGGTGTTATGATTTATAGGTTGATTCCGACTTCGGTTCCGACACCATTACCGTCACAATAAAGTACGAACAAGAATGACATGATCACGATAAATTACGACTATGGACTTGCACAGATATAATAAATGAGAATCACCTGAATTTTGGACGGTTGTCACATTCTCCCCGGGTTGAAAGAAATTTCGTCCCGAAATTTAGTTCGTCCCATCAGGAAGAAGTGTTCTCGAATAGATGCGGATACTTCTGACGGATTTGGTCCTCACGTTCCCACGTGAATTCATGACCACGTCGGGAATTCCACCGAACTTTGACAATAGGAACACGACTTTGCCTGAGTTGTTTGACCTCGCTGTCCACAACTTCAAGCGGTTCTTCGGTAAAGTTGAGTTTGTTGTCGATCTTGACCTTGTCGAGTGGAATGACAATGGTCTCATCAGATAAGCACTTTTTCAAGTGCGAGACATGGAACACATTATGGTCGTTCGAAAGAGTCTGAGGGAGTTGGAGACGATAAGCAACTGGACCAATACGCTATATCACCTCGAATGGGCCGGTGTACCTTGGGCTTAGCTTGCCGCGCTTCCCGAAGCGGACTACCCCCTTCCATGGCGATATTTTGAGAAGCACCCTATCGCCAACTTGGAATTCGAGGGGTTTCCTTCGGTTATCAGCGTAGCTCTTCTGACGAGTACGGGATGTCTTCAGTCTTTCCCGGATGGTGGTGATCTTGTCGATGGTCTCCTGGACGATGTCGAGCCTCGTAAGTTGTCAATCGCCAGCTTCTAGCCAACAAAGCGGTGACCGACACTTGCGTCCATATAAGGACTCGAATGGTGCGCACTTGATGCTGGCATGGTAGTTGTTGTTATAGGAAAACTCGACCAAAGGGAGGTGAGTGTCCCAACTTCCTCCGAAGTCAACTACACACGCTCTCAGCATATCTTCAATCGTTTGGATTGTCCTTTCACTCTGACCATCGGTATGAGGATGGTATGCGATGCTGAGGTCTAGTCGCGTCCCGAGCGATTTCTGAAGGGCATTCCAAAAACGGGACGTGAATCGACTATCCCTGTCGGAGATAATGGAGAGAGGTGTTCCGTGACGAGAGACGATCTCGTTGATGTAGATTTGAGCGAATTTCTCCATCGAGTGGTTTTCTCGTACCAGAAGGAAATGAGCGGATTTTGTCAAACGATCCACGATGACCCAAATCGTGTCGTTACCCCTTGCCGTACGGGGCAACTTTGTGATGAAGTCCATGGAGATTTGTTCCCACTTCCACATGGGAATCTCCGGCTGCTGAAGTAGACCTGAGGGCTTCTGATATTCCGCCTTGACCTTTGAGCAAGTAAGGCACTTCGCTACATACAAGGCGATATCCTTCTTCATACCCGGCCACCAATAATATTCCCGGAGATCCTTATACAACTTGTCGGATCCCGGATGAATAGAATATCTGGATCGGTGGCCCTCGTCCAAAATGAGTTTACGAAGATCCTCGGATCTCGGGATCCATGCTCGGCCCTTGAAATAGTGGATTCCGTCGGATTTGCGTTCGAATTCCTTTTCGTGATTGTGCAACGTCTCGACCTTAATGTTCTCAGGTTTCAACGCTTCTCGCTGAGCTCTGGCGATTTGCGTTTGAAGACTTGTCTGAATCTGAATACCCAATGCTCTAACTCAAGATGGCTTTGCCCTTTCCTTCCGACTCAGGGCATCTGCTACTACGTTTGCTTTACCCCGGTGGTATTTGATCTCGCAATCGTAGTCACTTAGCAGTTCTATCCATCTACGTTGCCTCATGTTGAGCATCTTATGGTCCAAAATGTGTTGAAGCCTCTTATGATCCGTGAAAACCGTACACTTAGTACCTTACAAGTAGTGCCTCCAGATTTTCAAAGCGAACACGACGGCTCCCAGCTCTAAGTCGTGTGTTGTGTAGTTCTGCTCGAGCACTTTAAGCTGCCTTGAAGCGTATGCGATGACTTTGTCCTTCTGCATTAGGACACACCCAAGTCCTTGATGGGACGCATCGCAAAATACCACGAAATTGTTCGTGCCCTCCGGCAGGGACAAAATTGGTGCGTGACATAGCTGGTGTTTGAGTTTCTGGAAGGATTCCTCCTGTTCTTTTCCCCAAATGAAGTCCTTGTCCTTCTGAGTGAGCTCGGAAAGAGGCTTAGCGATCTTCAAGAAATTCTCGATAAACCTTCCATAGTAGCCAGCCAACCCTAGGAATTGACGGATTTCCGTCGGAGTCGTCGGGTCTTGCCATTTCTCGATCGCTTCGATCTTAGCCGGATCTACATGAATCCCTTCTTGTTTGACCACATGACCAAGGAAATGTACTTCTCGGAGCCAAAATTCGCACTTCGAGAATTTGGCGTAAAGTTTCTGATCTCTGAGGAGTTCTAAGATGAGCTTTAGATGTTTCACATGATCTTCCTTATTCCTTGAGTATATAAGAATGTCGTCTATGAATACGATTACGAATTTGTCTAGATATGGCCTACACACTCTGTTCATTAGGTCCATGAACACTGCTGGTGCGTTAGTTAGACCAAATGGCATGACAAGGAATTCGTAATGACCGTAACGAGTTCGAAATGCGGTCTTAGGAATGTCGGTTTCACTGATACGAACCTGATGATAGCCCGAGCGGAGGTTGATTTTTGAGAAGTAAGTTGCACCCTGCAACTGGTCGAACAGATCATCGATCCTCGGGAGTGGGTATCGGTTCTTGACGATCAGCTTGTTCAGTTCATGATAATCGATGCACATACGGAAGGATCCGTCTTTCTTTTTAACGAAGAGTATTGGGGCTCCCCAGGGGGACGAGCTTGGACGAATGAGACCATGATCTAAAAGTTCCTGTAGCTGTTTCGATAGCTCTTGCATTTCCGGTGGGGCTAGACGGTACGGTGTCTTAGCGACCGGTGCTGCGCCAGGAACTAGGTCTATCCGGAATTCCACTTCTCGATGCGGCGGTAGCCCGGGTAAATCTTCGGGAAAGACTTCAGGGGGATCCTTGACTACTGGGATATCTTGTGCTCGGTTCTCTTTGGTTTTACGCTCGACGACATGAGCGAGAAATGCGTCGTAGTCCTTCTCGAGGTACTTGCACATTTTCATGATAGAAACGATACGGAGCTGTCGTCCAGGTTTGTCTCCCTGAACAACGAGAGTTTCACTGTCTGAAAGAGGAATACGAATGAGTTTGTCGAAACAGACGATCTCAACTCGAAAACGAGATAGCCAGTCCATTCCGACGATGACGTCAAAGCTCTTCAGCTCGATAGGAATTAGATCGATGGGGAAAATCTTGTCAGATAGGCATAATGAACACCCTAAGATTATATCCTTGGCCACGAACTCTTGGCCATTAGCATATTCGATAGTAAAGCTATCCTTAAGAACTTTAGATCCTAGGTTAATGAGGGGTCTAAATTCTAAGGAAACAAAGCTTCTCTCAGCTCCTGAATCGAATAGTACGGAAGCAAAGTGGTCATTGATAGAAAATGTACCTGTAACTGCATTCGGGTCCTGACGTGCCTCCTCGGCTGTAAGTGCAAAAGCACGACCTCGACCTTGTCCACCCTGATTCTGTTGGGCTCGATGCAGTCTAGGGCAGGTGTTCCGGAGATGCTAGTCGCTCCCGCACTCGAAGCAAGTCAGCTTCTGACCCTGGTTGATTGTCTTGTCTTGGCAGTGCTTGGCGAAGTGGCCCACCTTCGGGCATTTGAGGCAAGTCGGACAGTTACCGGTGTGATGGTAACGACACTTTTCGCATTTTGGGTGCGGCCCATAGTATGGTCGGGGTCCAGTAGGTGGTGCAGGTGCAGGTGCAGGTGCAAGTGTAGCGGTCAGAGCATAATTTCGGGTGGTTCGGGATTTCTTGTTTCGGTCGCTCCTTCTCGGGGTCTTCTCCGATTTCCTTTTCTCACCCGACTCCTTCTTGGAAGATGCAGGAGCGGTGAGGAGATTGTTGGTGAGTCTGTGAGCTAAGGTAATTGCGCTCTGAAGTGTCTGGGATCGGATGAGATAACCATAATTTCCGGAACAAGACCGGAGATGTAAAGGTCAATCCGGTTCTCCTCAAGGGTTACTAGCCTTGGAACTAGCCGGGCGAGCTCGTGGAACCGGGTGGTGTACCCTTCGATGCCGTTGCCGATCATCTTGTGGTCCCAAAGCTCTGCCTCGAGCTTCTTGATTTCCCCTTTTGGGCAGTACTCCTCGATCAGGAGGTTCTTGAAGGCGTTCCAGGTAAGAGCATAAGCGGTTTCACGCCCTCGGGTGCGGACCACACTGTTCCACCATGATAAAGCTCCGCCGTGGAACACGCAAGAGGCGTATTCCACCTTGTCCGCTTCAGCACACCTACTGATGTGCAGGACTGATTCGATGCTCTCAAACCATTGCAGAAGTCCTACAGCACGAGTTGTGTCATGAAACTCTTTTGGCTTACAAGCCATGAAACTCTTATATTTACAAGCAGGAGGGTTTCGGTTCTGGTTCTGGTTCTGCTGTTGCTCCTGTTTTTGTTGTTGTTGCTGCTGCTGGTTGTTGTTGACATTGGCATTGATCCCAGCAGTGATCTGAGCGATCATGTTGGGCATAGCCGCATTGAGTTGAGTAGCGACCTGCTCGGCGATGAGGCTAGCATTGGAGCGTTTGGGTGCCATGGTTCTGTAACAGAAAAGAGAAAGGTTTAGAACGCACGAATAGGCGCGAGTGATAAAGAGTTTAAAATAATGAACGCTAACAATAATAATGATCAAGGAGTAAACAAAGAGGATAATAGCACACGCACGATAATGATTAAGAGATAGCAATATAATTATTTGACAATAATGTAAAGATTCACATGACAATGACAAGTACGAATAATAAAAGATAGAAATTTCCATTAATAATATTAAGTTTAGTACATAGTTCAAAATGGAAAAGATAAAGTACGAGTACAATACATAGGAAATAAATAAGAAATGGCCTTGAGTTGTGTACAATGGAAAATTACAACTCATACCTACAGTACAATTACAAAGAAGAAATGACTAATGGCGCCTCTCCAGAAACATCTTGGCCACCATGACCGCCATCAGAGTCCCCATAAGCAGACACGCCCCCACGAGACGCTGCACAGTTCGTGCCGTGGACTGAGCCGATGCGATGACCCGCATTGTGACAACCGTCTAAACTCAGGTCGAGAACGCTAACTTATAACCTCGAGATGTTTATATTCGATACTCGTTATAACTAACTTTATATGTTACGTGGTTACGTAGACATAACTCTTTAAGCTAAGCTCGAAGTAACTTACACAAAACTTTTAAACGTAAGTTACGTTATTTAAACCTTTAAGCGCGAATCGGGATCAGAATCGTAAATCAACTTCGGAATCAAACTATGTAAGTCCTAATACCAAGAAAACACCTAAGGAACTTTCCTAAGTTCATAACATATCATAATCAAGAACTTTCAGTTAACAAAAAGGTCCAACGAAACAAAACGCAAAAACGAAAAATCACAAAAATAATTACAAAAATGGTCCAGGACGACGCACACACACCCTTGTGCGACGTCTTGGATGTACCAAATCCGAAAATTTTGAATTTTAAGACTTGTCTCGGTTTCTACAACTTGTATACCAATCCAACTCTGTTTTTAGCCATCATTTGCTGCATTTGGCAGTACCTAAACCCCCCCATTATTACTTTTCTTTATTCCTTTTCATTTCTACATTTTATAAACATAAAACACACACACACACAAGTTTTCTCTCAAACTCCTTCCAAAGAACACCACAAACCAGAAGAATACAGCCCATAAAATCCATAAAACTACCACCTAAAATCTTCCTAACATCAAATGGAAGCAAGGAGGAACAAATCTTTTCGGTTTCAAAGCATTTTCACCGTTTTTGGAGCTCAAAACACTTCTAAAACATCATCCAAGCTATTTCATCGGGTAGAAATCCTTCATTTTACCTTATTTACTGTTCTTATCATTTGCATGGATGATCCATGACACAAAAATAAGTTTTTACAAAGTTTTATAACACATTTTATACAAAAACGGGTTTTTATCAAAATAATACTTAGATCTACGATTTTATGGATAAAAGTTATGTATAAACTGTTAAGATGACATATTATGAAGTTTAAACCGATTGCATGTCGAAACCTATGGGTAAAAAATTGATTTTTGCAAGAAAAACACAAAAACCACGACCTGTGTGCCGTCCCTAAGGACCAGGACGACGCAGCGGGGTATTTTGGCTCATGTGCGTCGTTCCTAAGGTCCAGGACGACGCACAGGGCTGACAGTTTTCCAAAAATATGTCGTTTGGTCGTTTTGAACTATTGTACGCCCGCTGACTTTTTGAGACTTAACATTTGGGACTGAGTTTGGTAAAACTAATCATATTGGTGACTTGTATTGGACTTATTATGCTAAAATGAACATGTTTAAATATGTTATGTGATATATGTATTTTGTAAGCGGGGAAGTGACTTTGGATTTTGGATATGAAATTTGGGCGCAGGCGCGCTGTCCAAATTTCGTAAGAAAATCCAAACCGCTTCAGCGACCAAAATGTATGTATCATAATGATAAACGTTAACTTTGGACTTTGGGACTAAAACAAAACGATAACCATTTCGGACTATTTTTGGACAAATTGGACCTTGACACTTAAAGTTTAACAAAAATTCATATATTATATATATATTATATAATAACATAATGAGATCATAACATTTGAACAAATCTTGGTATTATTAGGCTTTCCGTGGTTCCCGGCTCTCTCTTCCGACCGTTCCCGTTTACGATCATCTTCGCAACCAGTGAGTTACAAACCCCTACTCTTTAAACGCTTTTAATACTTTTTGGGGTGAAATGCGAGTCTTAGGCTTAACTATTATTTAAGCTGAAAAACGCTTTGATACTTGAATGCTAAACGAAAACGATTTGATACTCGAATTCTATTACGAAAACACTTGTATACTTTGAATGCTTATGAAATGCCTTGATATTTTGAATACTAAAACGAATGACTATTTTGTCGGCATTGCTGAGGGTTTTGCCAACAATGCCGAGGATACGAAAACTATTTTTGCCAATGACGAAAACATCGATCGTCATGTTGCGGACGTTTTACAACATGGACGTGAGATACCACTGAAATTCCCGATACTACCAAGGACATTAGTTGCTATTAATCCCTTTGGAAAGGACCGTTAGTAGATATGGATAGCGCTATTAGGGTAAATTGACCCTCACCTCAACAACTTAGAACGATGGTGCATAATACTAATAGGGTAGGCTATAGGCTTAGCAACGATCATTGGGCAATATTTAGGATTGTCACATAGTCGCGCTATGTGGTCAATACCTACAAACACGAATGCTATATTTTTACACATGTTTATGTGGTAACTAACTGGATACTAATATTTTATGCATGGTTATGCGGCAACTATTTGGAAACTATACTTTACGCCATTTTTATGTGCGTCGAAACTTGTATGCTTTTACTTAAACTTGTAGCTCATTAACTACGTCTCCCGTAGTTAACACTTGACTCGTATTTTCAGGTAACGAGTAAGCTAGCTGATGACTTTATGCTTTGGGCGGATGACTTCAAGAACGGGATGGGTTTGGGTGGTTTGGTTATGAACACCCTATTTTGAATTCGAATATGTAAACAATGTTTCAAACTATTATGTAAACTTCGATGTGACTTTAATTTTAATATAACTTGGCGTTTATCTATATCTTGCTATCGAATGCTATTGCTCTTCACATCCTGTGTTTCCGCTTTAGCGGGGTGTGACAGACTTGGTATCAGAGCGCAAGCTTATAGTGAATACCGATTTTTCAAAAATCAAACTATAACCAGTTTCTAAACGAAAGATTGTATTTAACCAAAACGTGAAGGCATTGTTTAACTTGAATTATTCGGAGCATGATCACCTACGAATAATTTGGATTAAATTATGCCAAAGCGGGATTGGTAAACATTAAACGAACCTTCCCGGGGAATTCTTGAAGTCAGACCCATACAGACCTAGATGCTAAACTTAAGATACTCTATGTGCTCAGCTTATTACTAACACTAACATGAGTCGTATCTTCGAACTAACTCATTACCGATTTAGGGTATGTCGAGAGGGAAAGAGATAGCTACGTCAGTCGACGAGACCGAACACTCTCACAAATCCCAATCACGCTCTAGGAGTCAGGAATCGTCATCACCCACCCTACCTTTCCTCCGTCGGGACGGTGAAGGAAGCTCACGATTCCCAACACGTCGCGCACGACATTCACTGAATCGTCACTCGATACCTCAGATAACTACGCCACAACCACCCCCTGTGCGTGGATTGACTCCTGAAGAGATTCAGGCACTATGTAACATGTCTGTCGACCTCCGCGGATACACACAAGTCGTGAGAGATCACTCCCATCAGATACAGGGTTTGTACACGGAGGTGTTGCGCGCAAAGGCAATGGCACGAAAGGCAGTTCGAGCAGCACGCAATTTGATGCTGATTAGCATAGTGCTAGTATTCCTTATGGTTGTATTGGTTATATTTAAGGTTTAGAGGTTGTTGTAAGATGTCTTTTGGGTTGTAAGAACAACATGTAGTTTATGGAAGATTGTAAGCGTAGTACTTTATGTTGGTTGGTAATGTACGACAATAGTCGATGATGTTGGATTTTGTAAGAACATCAAATTTTGAGCGATATATAAAATGGACGGATTATAATTACAATTGTTGTGTTCTTGTTATTTATCATTATTTGATTCTGAAGTGAAAAGTATCAAAACCCTAAACCCGAGTTCTCTCTTGTGTAGGAAAATGGCTGATCACAACGATGAGCACATTGTCCAAAGGATCAATGCCCGACTGAACGAGGCAATACCTGGCCTCATAGCCCAAATCAACGCGGGTATTAACCAGGGAGGACCGAGGGGGAACAACAATAACAATGAACAGAACAACAACCAAGGAAACAACAACCAACAACACAACAATCAGGAAAACAACAACCAAGGGAACAACCAGGGATGTAGCTACAAGACCTTCATGTCTTGTAGGCCAAAGGAATTCCACGGCACTGAGGGCGCCATTGGACTACCGCGCTGGATCGATAGTATGGAAGTTGTGCTAAGAATCAGCCAGTGTGCTGAAAACAAGAAGGTGGAATTCACTTCTTGCATGCTTCAGGGACGAGCACTAACCTGGTGGAACAGCCACCTTCAGGTCCAAGGTCCGGACGCTGCGTATAACATGTCGTGGGCAAGGTTCAAGGAACTACTGGTAATCGAGTACTGTCCCAAGGAAATCTTGAAGAAGCTCAAGAATGAACTCTGGAACCATTCTATGGTGGGAACTGACGTCGAGACCTTCATTGCACGATTTCACGAGCTCGCAAACCTAGTACCTGAACTAGTAACCCCCGAAGACAAGCGAATCGAGCACTACGTTTGGGGACTCTCACCCGAGATTAGGGGTATGGCGACAGCTACCGAACCAGCCACGATGTAACAGGCTGTGAGTTTGGCTAGCCGCCTAAACCAGGACTGGATAAGGAATGGAGGAGTGTCGAAGCTGGGTGTAGAGGACGCTAAAGGAAAGCGCAAGGTTGAGGACTCACCGGGGAACAAAAAGGAACGTTTTAACAAGAAGGTTATAACGGTGAGGAATTACGGAGTGGCTACGGCAGAAAATACCGGCTATCAGGGAAAGGCGCCAAAATGCGATAAGTGTGGTTATCACCACGAAGGTAACTGTCGGTCATGCACCAACTGCAACCGCCTCGGACACTGGACTCGACATTGTAAGGCAATGAACGCTGGACCGCAGCAGGCGGGAAGGCAACAAAACGAAGGACCTCGACAAGCAGGGAGGCCACAGCAGAATGAGAGGCCTCGCCAGGGAGAATGTTATGAGTGCGGTAGTAGGGAACACTACCGAAATGCTTGTCCTAGGCTAAACCCTTCCCGAAACCCAAATCAGAACCGCAATCAAAACCCACCGCAAAACCAGAATCAGAACAATCAGAGGGGAAACGATGGGGGACAAGGTCGTGGCAGAGCCTTTGTGATTGGTGCTGAAGAAGCAAGAAACGACCCCCAGGTGATTGCAGGTACATTTCTTCTTAACAACTATTATGCCTCAGTACTGTTTGACTCAGGCGCGGACAAAAGTTTTGTATCCTTAGAGTTTAGGCCTTTGATTGCATTAGAAACCGAACCCCTAGGTGAAAAGTTTACGGTAGAATACCCAAATGGGCAGGAATACCAAGCTATTGACGTAATTAAGAATTGCACAATAACCTTAGCTGATCACTCTTTCGAAATAGATTTGATTCCTATCGAACTTAAGAGCTTTGACGTAGTAATAGGAATGGACTGGTTGACCATCCGAGACGCGAGGATATTTTGTTTAGATAAAACGGTGCGGATGCCATTAGGAGATGGAAATGAATTGATAGTACAATGAGATAGGCCGGGCCAAACTTCGAAACTTATATCGGTGATGAAAATGAGCAAGTACTTGAGTAAGGGCTGCTTTGCATTGTTAGTAAACGTAAAGGACAAACAGACAAAAGCAGCAGACCTTAAGGACGTACCGATAGTTAGAGGCTATCCGGAAGTATTTCCCGAAGAACTACCTGGACTACCACCTCAGAGGCAAGTAGAGTTTAGAATTGAGGTAATTCCTAGAGCGGCACCGGTGGCAAGGACGCCATATCTACTAGCTCCGACTGAGATGCAGGAATTATCCAACCAAGTTCAGGAATTATTGGATAAAGGATTTATCCGACCAAGCTCGTCACCCTGGGGAGCGCCGATTCTATTCGTAAAGAAGAAGGATGGATCGTTTCGCATGTGTATCGACTACCGAGAATTGAACAAACTAACTGTTAAGAACCGATATCCTCTTCCACGAATCGACGACCTTTTCGATCAACTTCAAAGTGAAACCTACTTTTCAAAGATTGACTTAAGGTCCGGGTATCATCAAGTGTTGGTTTCTGAAGATGATATACCAAAAACCGCATTCCGCACTAGATACGGACACTACGAGTTCCTGGTAATGCCATTTGGACTCACAAATGCACCGGCGGTATTCATGGATTTGATGAATAGGGTATGTCGACCGTATCTAGACAAGTTCGTTATTGTGTTCATCGACGACATCTTAATCTACTCGCGCACCAAAGAAGAACACGCAGAGCACTTAAAACTGTTATTAGACTTACTCAAGGAACAACAACTCTACGCAAAGTTTTCTCAGTGCGAATTTTGGCTGCGTGAAGTCAAATTTCTTGGTCACGTAGTTAATGGATCTGGAATTCATGTCGATCCCTCAAAACTCGAAGCAATAGAGAACTGGAAAACTCTCAAAAGTCCGACAGAAATCCGCCAATTTTTAGGACTAGCTGGTTATTACCGACGATTCATTCAAGATTTCTCTAAGATAGCTAAACCCCTAACAAAGTTAATGCAAAAGAACGAGAAGTTCAACTTGGGAGAGGCACAAGAACAAGCTTTCAATACCCTAAAAACAAAATTGTGCAATGCTCCGATTCTAACTCTTCCTGAGGGAAACGAAGACTTCCTAGTATATTGTGACGCATCTAACCTCGGATTAGGTTGTGTATTGATGCAACGAAATAAGGTCATAGCTTACGCATCGCGACAACTTAAGAAACACGAGGTAAACTACGCTACACACGACCTAGAGTTAGGAGCAATAGTTTTTGCCGTAAAAATCTGGAGACATTATCTCTACGGAACCAAATGCACGGTATTCACGGACCATAGGAGTCTGCAACACATACTAGATCAAAAGCTACTCAACATGAGGCAAAGGAGATGGTTGGAACTCCTTAGCGACTACGACTGTGATATTAAGTATCACCCTGGCAAAGTGAATGTCGTAGCAGAAGCCTTGAGCAGAAAGGAAAGGCAACAGACGACTCGAGTACGTGCATTAGGAATCTACCTTAAACCCGACTTGAGAACCCGTATAGCAAGTGCTCAGCATGAGGCTTTGAAGGAAGATAACATAAAGGTCGAAACCTTGCACAAACACGACAAGGATTTTTTGAGAAAGAGCGACGATGTCTATTATTTTAAGGATCGAGCCTGGATTCCTACGACTAACGAATTGAGGAAGGCCATTATGGATGAAGCACACCGAACACGATATTCCATTCATCCAGGGTCAAGCAAGATGTATAAGGACCTCAAGGAACATTATTGGTGGCCTGGAATGAAAAGAGATGTTGCTTTATACGTAGAGAAATGCCTCACTTGTGCGAAAGTGAAGGTTGAGTATCAAAAGCCATCCGGGTTACTGCAACAACCTGAAATCCCCGAATGGAAATGGGAACAAATCACAATGGACTTCATCACAAAGTTACCTCGAACATCAAAGGGTAACGACATGATCTGGGTTATAGTGGATCGACTAACGAAGTCAGCAAACTTTATTCCCATCAAGGAAAGTTTTAACATGGAAAAACTTGTCCAAATATACATCAACGAGGTAGTGACTCGTCATGGAATACCCACGTCAATCATCTCGGACCGAGATACTCGCTTCACTTCCAGATTCTGGCAGGCATTCTGATATCGCTCATTTATACGAGTATTTTATCGCGATATTCATTGTGTTTTGAGTCCCAAACGTAATGGAAAGACCCGTTTATGCTTATGTTTTTGTAAAGTTATGATTTAGGTTGAGTTAGGTGTTTTTGGAGCAAAAGGAATGGGTTCTTGGACTTTAAAATGAAAATGGATAAAGCAATGTGGGACAGGCGACGCATTGGAGCAAGCTAGACAAAGCATTCAGCTCGGAGGTGGGAATGTGAGGCATTCGTTTTGACAGGCGAGGCATTCAGGCCACAGGAGGTGGGAATGCGAGGCATTCGTTTTGACAGGCGAGGCATTCAGGCCACAGGAGGTGGGAATGCGAGGCATTCGCTTGACAGGCGAAGCATTCCCTGGCGTGACAGTTACTTGGCAGTTTTTAATTATTAATCATGGAACACAAAAGGTCTCTTAACACACATAAAGGAGAGACGTTGGAGAGACTTTATCATCATCTTTTTCATCACATTTTGGGTATTATCATCACATGGGAAGCATCACTTTCATTGGGAACAATCGTTAATTTCATATTTCATCAAACAATCGTCAATTTCAATTTCGTTTAGTTACTTGGAGAATTTTTGGGAACTTGTTACTTACAATTGGTATTGAACTTTTACCTATTTTTCATTGCAATTGAATTATGTCTTTCATATATTTCATTAGTTTCGTTATAATTATGAGTAGCTAATTTCCTTAAACGTTTGCTTGGATTTGTGATCGTTTGTGTGTTAGATTTTGGGTGTGAAATTAGATTGATGTGTAGAGGTTAATCGGGGACCCGTTTGGGTTAATATCTTAATTATATTGTTAAAATTGTTTATACTCTTGTTTGGTAATCTAAAAACGGGTATTCGAAAGGAATCCGTAATTTTTACTCAAATAGGAACGAATTAATCGGCCGGTCTTTAGTTGATTATAAGTTAGTGATATTCGAAAGGAATCATTAACAACGATTTGAACAAGTAGGTATTAACCCGAACACTAGCTACTAAATTAAGAGAAATCGGTTTAGGAGTTAGTAAGCTATTCGAAAGGAAGCTTATAGGTTAACTCTCACACATCGGCTTGAAACTTTATGCACAATTACTTGAGGTGTTAGCGGTATTCGAAAGGAATCGTTGCATGGTTAGGTAATTGGAGAAATCCGGTATTCGAAAGGAACTTAGGATTTTACATTAGAAGTTTATCGACATTTTCACACCTAAGAAATAACATACATTCGTAAACGGTCCAAGCAAGCGTCTTTTTATATATTTGAATTACAAATCACTTTTAGTCGTTTTTACTTTAAGTCTTCCTAAGACTAAAACCCCCACTTTGTTACTTATATATGTTTCATAAACGACAATTGAAATATCCCAATTGAAAGTCCCTGAGTTCGAACCCGAACTTGCCCAAACTATACTACAAACGAAAGGGTACATTGCCCGGTGTTGTGGTCTAGCGAAAGCAAAAAGGGAAGACTAGATTTCACACATCACATTCCAAGAGTCGTTTGGCACTCGATTGGACTTAAGCCCGACTTACCATCCACAGACCGCCGGTCAAAGCGAGCGCACTATACAAACACTAGAGGACATGCTAAGAGCATGCGTTATCGACTTCGGAGGAAGTTGGGATAACCACTTACCACTGATAGAGTTCTCTTACGATAACAGCTATCATGCTAGCATCAAATGTGCGCCTTTTGAAGCTCTCTACAGAAGGAAATGCCGATCTCCACTGTGTTGGTTGGAACCGGGAGATCGACAACTAATTAGCATGGACGTAGTGCAGGAAACGATTGATAAGATCACAACGATCAAGGAAAGACTTAAGACTGCGAGAAGTCGTCAAAAGAGTTATGCCGATATGCGCAGAAAAGATCTAGAATTTCAAGTCGGCGACAAAGTACTTCTAAAGGTGTCACCTTGGAAAGGTGAAATACGTCGCGGAAAACATGGAAAGCTTAGTCCGAGATATGTAGGACCATTTGAGATACTCGAAAGAGTAGGTCCAGTTGCGTATCGTTTAGAACTACCACAAGAGCTCGGTAACATACATAACACTTTTCATGTTTCGAGACTGAAAAAGTGCTTATCGGACGAAACACTTATCACACCTTTAGAAGAAGTACAACTAGACGAAAAGCTCCAATTTGTCGAGGAACCGATTGAAATCGTAGATCGCGAAACTAAGAAACCAAGACACAGTCGAATCCCTATAGTGAGGGTGCGATGGAAAGCAAAACGTGGCCCCGAATATACTTGGGAACGAGAGGATCAAATGATGCTTAAGTATCCTCATCTATTCACTTCTCCCACAACGAATTCTACAAGTTGAAATTTCGGGACGAAATTCTTTCAACGTGGGGAGAATGTGACAACCGTCTAAACTCAGGTCGAGAACGCTAACTTATAACCTCGAAATGTTTATATTCGATACTCGTTATAACTAACTTTATATGTTACGTGGTTATGTAGACATAACTCTTTAAGCTAAGCTCGAAGTAACTCACACAAAACTTTTAAACGTAAGTTACGTTATTTAAACCTTTATGCGCGAATCGGGATCGGAATCGTAAATCAACTTCGGAATCAAACTATGTAAGTCCTAATACCAAGAAAACACCTACGAAACTTTCCTAAGTTCATAACGTATCATAATCAAGAACTTTCAGTTAACAAAAAGGTCCAACGAAACAAAACGCAAAAACGAAAAATCACAAAAATAATTACAAAAATGGTCCAGGACGACGCACACACACCCTTGTGCGACGTCCTTGTCACACCCCGCTAAAGCGGAAACACGAGATGTGAAGAGCAAAGGATCATTTCACGGGTTATACTAAAATCAACGCTCCAAGTCATTAAATTAAAGTTGGAAAAGTACTAGAGTTCAAAAGATACAACCAAGATTCAACGTTTAAGACAGTAATATATAATAAAATGTTTTAAATAAAAATTCCCAAATACGAAGGTCTTTTCCCGAATTACACTTCACATGACCGGCTTGACCCGCCTGAGCAATGCACTTCATAACTTACGCTTAGTTCCTGAAACATGAGATAAAGTGTCAACTACAAAACGTAATGAGTGAGTTACGGTTTATAAGTTTTGACCAAAGGGTTTCCGAAAAGAATTCGACAAGTATATATAAGTATAAAGTTTTCTAAAGAAAGTGGCGGATATACAATCGCTAAAAAATATGTTTACATACTGTCGTAGTAGTTCAAGTCAAAGTTCAATGTTCGTAAAAGTTCAAGTTGTATGGCAAGGCAGTAAGTGTAAATAGTCATTACCTCAGCGGTGGATTAATCCACATATGTAAGACGGTAAGTATATGTAGTCATTACCTCAGTGGTGGATTAATCCACATGTGTAAGACGGTAAGTAGGCATATGCGTAAATAATAATGACTTATGATCTTTGAATTGTACCAACCACTAAGCTTAATATAACGTAAGATTTTTCACACTAACCCGATTGCTGGTCAGAACACGCCCCAAAGTTTCAGTCTAAAGATCTAGTTCGTGAGAACTTAGTAATATGTACCTAGGTTGCGATCCACAAGTAAGGAGTGACCTCTCCTAAGTATCGATACCCATATTTACTAACGGCTATTGTTAATAGTGTGTAAGGAATACTTTCTAAAAACGGGGCACTTTGTACTTCTTTTTCTAAAAATTGGTCGTTGTACTTACGGCGTTTATATCCTCACCTAGGGTTTGCACCAAATACAACCAAACTATCATCGTCTAATCAAATGTCCAAAGAGACCAACCTAATTGGTCTAAAGTAAGCCCATCAGGACAGTGATATCGTCTACGCATATAAGTTTCACAAGGTTTCCAAAAGAGTCCAATAGTTCACAAAGGTTCCAAAAGTTCATACAGTTGCGAAGTTCGCAAAGGTTTCCAAAATAGACCAATAGTTCACAAAAGTTTCAAACGTTCATACAGTTGCAAAGTTCGTAAGGGTTTCCAAAAGTTTCACAATAGTTGTACAAGTTCATGATCGTAGCAAGGGTTCATAAAAGTTTCAAAGACAATTAGATCATAAAATATTGTACGTAAATTTAAGTTCATAAGATAGCTTCACATAAAGGATAAAGATTTTGATCTCATGTTTCCCCCAAAAAAAGTACTTAAAATGCAAGAGTAGAGAGGGGTGTAACTCACGGATTGCGAAGACAAAGGAACTCGGAAATCGGTCGGAGCGGGAGCCGGGAATCACGGGACGCCTAATAATACCAAGATAGTTCAAGTGTTATTGTCTTATTATGTTATTATATGTAGTATAATATAGATAAGTTTTTAAATAAACTTTAAGTGTCAAGGTTAATATTGTCCAAAAATGGTCCGAAACGGTTTATGTTACGTTTTTGTCCAAAAGTCCAATTTTATCGTTTATTATGATCATGTTACAAGTAACTTTGGTCGTTGAAGTGGTTTGGATTTTTCTTACGAAATTTGGGCAGTGCTTCCGCGCCCAAATTTCATATCCAAAAATCCAAATTCCAATACCGCTCACAAATTACATATAACACAATATTATGTTCAAACGAGTTCCTTTAAGTCCAAAAAGTCCATTACAAGTCACCGATAGTATTATATTTTCCAAACTCAGTTTCTTAGTATGTGTAGCAAAAAGTCAGCGAGCGTATTCAAGTTTAAATCGTCAAAACGACAAATTTTTGGAAAAGTAACAGACCTGTGCGCCGTCCTGGACATCAGGGACGACGCACAGCGTCATTTTCTTCCCGCTGCGTCGTCCTGGACATCAGGGACGGCGCACAGGTGGGTTTTTGGTGGATTTTCGAGCAAAACGTTTATTTTAGCCACGAATTTCGACATGCAATGGGTCTAAACTTAATAAAACATCATTTTAACAGTTTCTAAAGCATTTTTATCCATAAAAACATAGATCTAAATGTTATTTCGGTTAAAAATCATTTTTGACTATAAAAGTCATAAATCTTTGTAAAAACTCGTTTTTAATCCATAGATCATCCTTGCAAGTTGTTATTCAAGTAAAACAGTAAGTTAAAAGAAATCTACCGGTGGAAATCGCTTGGATGATGATTTGGTTGTGTTTTGAGCTTCAAAATCTTTACGAAAATGGTCCTTAGCCGAAATGTTTTGGTTCCTCTTGCTTCCTTTGATGTTTCAAACGATTTTGAAGGATAAAAATTGGGTTTTGATGGCTGGGATTCACTGTGATTGATGTGTTCTTGAGAGAGTTTTGGAGAGAAAGTGTGTGTTTATGTTTTTATGTTTAGGTAAAATTAGAAAATGAAAGGGAAAATAGAGAAATGAGTAAAGGGGGGCCTAGGTACTGCAATATGGTAGTAAATGATGGTGGGAATCGAGTTTGATTGGTTTAATATTTGGAGAAACCGAGACATGCAAAACTTCAAGAAAATTTGCGGATTTGGTCCTTTCAGGACGGCGCACAAGGCCTGTGTGCGTCGTCCTGGACCTATTTTGTAATTATTTTTTAGTTTTTGCTGTTTTTGCTGTTTTTGCGTTATTGTTTCGTTGGACCTTTTCGTTAACTAAAAGTTCTTAATTATGATCCGTTATGAACTTAGGAAAGTTCATTAGGTGTTTTCTTGGTATTAGGACTTTTATAAATTGATTCCGGTTGTAATTCCGACACTAGCGCGTTTCCGGTAATTGAACAGTTAAAGACAACGGTAGGCAATAAGAGAGACGCAGGGCATAAAGTGCACCTGAAATTGGACGGTTGTCACAGTCCTGGATGTACCAAATCCGAAAATTTTGAATTTTAAGACTTGTCTCGGTTTCTACAACTTTTATACCAATCCAACTCGGTTTTTAGCCATCATTTGCTGCATTTGGCAGTACCTAAACCCCCCACCCCCCCCCCCCCCCCCCCCCCCCCCCTTATTACTTTTCTTTATTCCTTTTCATTTTTACATTTTATAAACATAAAACACACACACACACACACAAGTTTTCTCTCAAACTCCTTCCAAAGAACACCACAAACCAGAAGAATACAGCCCATAAAATCCATAAAACTACCACCTAAAATCGTCCTAACATCAAAAGGAAGCAAGGAGGAACAAATCTTTTCGGTTTCAAAGCATTTTCACCGTTTTTGGAGCTCAAAACACTTCTAAAACATCATCCAAGCTATTTCATCCGGTAGAAATCCTTCATTTTACCTTATTTACTATTTTTATCATTTGCATGGATGATCCATGGCACAAAAATAAGTTTTTACAAAGTTTTATAACACATTTTATACAAAAACGGGTTTTTATCAAAATAATACTTAGATCTACGATTTTATGGATAAAAGTTATGTATAAACTGTTAAGATGACATATTATGAAGTTTAAACCGATTGCATGTCGAAACCTATGGGTAACAAATCGATTTTTGCAAGAAAAACACAAAAACCACGACTTGTGCGCCGTCCCTAAGGACCACGACGACGCAGCGGGGTATTTTGGCTCCTGTGCGTCGTTCCTAAGGTCCAGGACGACGCACAGGGCTCACAGTTTTCCAAAAATATGTCGTTTGGTCGTTTTGAACTATTGTACGCCCGCTGACTTTTTGAGACTTAACATTTGGGACTGAGTTTGGTAAAACTAATCATATTGGTGACTTGTATTGGACTTATTATGCTAAAATGAACTATTAGATAATAAGCCCAAACCCGATATGTGGGTTTGGGTTCACTAGGGTTTCTGATTAGGGTTTACATTGTATTCCTATATATATGTTTGATCATGATAATAATAATCAAGGGGTTTTATCAATCTATCATGGTATCAGAGCGGGTCTGATCCCGTCTCTATTTTTCTTCAAACCCTAATCGGCGTAGGGATGAGCCGCCTATCTTGACTAGGTTCCAAACCCTAACAAAAAAAAAACAAAAAAACGAAAAAACAAAAAAACAAAAAAAAATCGGATTTGAAGTTCAGTCGATCACTGTTTTGGTCATAACTCCCAAACCGTTTGGAGTTAACTGACGAGGTCAGCGCCATTGGCTTCGTAATTAAATTCCGAAGAAAAGAATATCGAAATCGCAGCAGAAGACCACCGGACGCACCGTCACGCTCCGATACAAGGTGTCGGGTTTAGATCTGAAAAAAAGAAAAAAATGATTTGCTTATAATTTTCAAACCGCTTGGAGTTAGCTGACGCCGTTAGCGGCTATGAATTCGTAATTAAATTCCGAAGAAAAGCAAACCGGAAAAAGCAACGAACGCAGCTTCGACCCGTCGCCATGCGTCACCGCAAGCAATGAGTCTTATTAGCAATTATCTATGTTTTATTTTATGTTTAATTTCGTAATAATAGTTTTTTGTCCAGTTCGAGCTTTCGCAATTTCGCCGCTCGAACTGCCGGGGAGTATTAGATAATAAGCCCAAACCCGATATGTGGGTTTGGGTTCACTAGGGTTTCTGATTAGGGTTTACATTGTATTCCTATATATATATATGTTTGATCATGATAATAATAATCAAGGGGTTTTATCATTCTTCATGAACATGTTTAAATATGTTATGTGAATATGTATTTTGTAAGCGGGGAAGTGACTTTGGATTTTGGATATGAAATTTGGGCGCGGAAGCGCTGCCCAAATTTCGTAAGAAAATCCAAACCGCTTCAGCGACCAAAATGTATGTATCATAATGATAAACGTTAACTTTGGACTTTGGGACTAAAACAAAACGATAACCGTTTCGGACTATTTTTGGACAAATTGGACCTTGACACTTAAAGTTTAACAAAAATTCATCTATTATATATATATATTATATAATAACATAATGAGATCATAACATTTGAACAAATCTTGGTATTATTAGGCTTTCCGTGGTTCCCGACTCTCTTTTCCGACCGTTCCCGTTTACGATCATCTTCGCAACAAGTGAGTTACAAACCCCTACTCTTTAAACGCTTTTAATACTTTTTGGGGTGAAATGCGAGTCTTAGGCTTAACTATTATTTAAGCTGAAAAACGCTTTGATACTTGAATGCTAAACGAAAACGATTTGATACTCGAATGCTATTACGAAAACACTTGTATACTTTGAATGCTTATGAAATGCCTTGATATTTTGAATACTAAAACGAATGACTATTTTGCCGGCATTGCTGAGGGTTTTGCCAACAATGCCGAGGATACGAAAACTATATTTGCCAATGACGAAAACATCGATCGTCATGTTGCGGACGCTGTACAACATGGACGTGAGATACCACTGAAATTCCCGATACTACCAAGGACATTAGTTGTTATTAATCCCTTTGGAAAGGACCGTTAGTAGATATGGATAGCGCTATTAGGGTAAATTGACCCTCACCACAACAACTTATAACGATGGTGCATAATACTAATAGGGTAGGCTATAGGCTTAGCAACGATCATTGGACAATATTTAGGATTGTCACATAGTCGCGCTATGTGGTCAATACCTACAAACACGAATGCTATATTTTTACACATGTTTATGTGGTAACTAATTGGATACTAATATTTTATGCATGGTTATGCGGCAACTATTTGGAAACTATACTTTACGCCATTTTTATGTGCGTCGAAACTTGTATGCTTTTACTTAAACTTGTAGCTCACTAACTACGTCTCCCGTAGTTAACACTTGACTCGTATTTTTAGGTAACGAGTAAGCTAGCTGATGACTTTATGCTTTGGGCGGATGACTTCAAGAACGGGATGGGTTTGGGTGGTTTGGTTATGAACACCCTATTTTGAATTTGAATATGTAAACAATATTTCAAACTATTATGTAAAATTCGATGTGACTTTTATTTTAATATAACTTGGCGTTTATCTATATCTTGCTATCGAATGCTATTGCTCTTCACATCCTGTGTTTTCGCTTTAGCGGGGTGTGACACGCATCGACTGCTCGGACAATTGATGCGCAGCATCGGTGACTTCACTCAGGAGGAGTCCCTGCTGCTGGGCCTCCGCGGAAAGTCCCCAAACCTCTCGGTGGAGGTGCAAGAATGCGGCAGGAGGGGGAAGCTGAGGAGTAGGCGACATCCTCTGCCTAGCTGGTTTGGCGTCACGAGCATGCTGCATTTCTTCGCGCTCCAGCTGTCGCTCCCATGTATAGTGGTCCAACATGGACGTACGTGGAGATTCTGCGTAGGGATCTCCAAATGGTAGGTGTGGAGGTGCGGGTCGGGATGGGTCGGCCTGATGTCCGGCCATCCGATCCGGTAGGCGGCCAGGGAGGATGACCTGCTTACGCCCTGTCAACCTAGTACGTGGCCCCTGATACTGGGGTGGTGTTGTGACGGGCACCGGTGGGGGAGGTGGAAGCACAGTCCTCGGGCTAGACCCGATACTGCTAGAGATCTCCATGGAGGTATCCTCCGTGGGATCGGTCGTCTGATGACGCTGACTTTCTGAGGCGGCGCGATCCTCAGAGGCTTCGCGCGATGCGGTGGCTCGGGAGAGCGAGCGAGATAGAGATCGAGAAGGTGACCGCGAACGGGATTGCTGAGACATGACGGATCTGCGAATATAGAGTTACATAAGTACGGGGGAAACTAAAATAGGAAAAGCGTAAATAAAGTGCATGCACGGGTCAGTTATGTGAGAATCGGGAATCGATAAGACCGGGAATTTTTCGACTCAAAACCGTTAACAATTAGCAATTACTTTCCGTTCTTGCATAATTCATTTTGAACTAGGCATGGTTGATCAAGTCATGCGTAGTTGAAAAAGACAATCATGCAATTGCGAAATTAATACACTAAAATTTGAACTCGAAAAAAAAAATGATTTTTCTGAAAAGCTTTGGTTATAGTTTGGTTTCGAAAACTTTTTGAAAAAAAATTTAAAACCGTTTTCACTATAGCCGATGCTTAGATACCAAGTATGTCACACCCCGCTAAAGCGGAAACACGAGGTGCGAAAAGCAAGAGAATCATTACACGAGTTATAACAAAAGTCAACGGTTCAAGTCATTAAAATTAAAGTTCGAAAAGTTATATTGTTCAAGACATAACCAAGATAAAAAATTTCAAGACAACGATTACATAATAAAATGTTTAATAAAATTCCCAAAACAAAATAGGTCTTCTCCCGAATTACACTTCACATAACATTCTGGACCCGCCCGAGCAATGCACTTCATGACTTACGCTTAGTTTCCTGAAACATGAGATAAAGTGTCAAACTACATAACGTAGTGAGTGAGTTACAGTTTATAAGTCTTGAAAAAAGTTCCGACAAAGAGTTCCGACAAGTATATATAAGTAGTACGTTTTCTTAAAAGAAAGATAGCGGATAAAAGCGCTTAAAATATATATATACTTTTAAAGTAGATCATAGACAGATAGATCAATAATTGGAAAAGTCAAATTGCGGAACAATTCCAAAAAAATAAGTAGGTATATGCGTAAATAAAGGTAACATATGATTTAAGGATTGTATCAACCACTTGGCATAATATAACGTAAGAGTTCACACTAAACCGATTAACTGGTCTGATCCGCCCCAACCTCGCACTATCGACGAAGTTTGTCTGTTCTTAGTAATATGTACTTAGATTGCCATCTAAAGTAAGGAGTGGCCTCTCCTAAGTATCGATACCCATAACTACCAACGGCTTAAAGCTAATAGTGTGTAATGAACTGAACTGAAAACGGGGCAACTTATGTAATTTTGTCTAAAAACTGATAGTAGGCACTTACGGAGTTTATATTCTCATCAAGGGTTGGAACGTATACAATCAAACAATCATAGTTTAAGTCAAATGCCGAAAGGGGGCAAGCCATAATGTCAAAGAATGTCGAACGGGGAAATTAAAATGGTTTTACGCATATAAGTCAAATAACGTCAAATAGTTCATAAATGATCATAGTTCATAAAAGTTATAGTTCATAAAAGTTCAAAAGCATTTGATCTCATGTTTCCCCCAAAAGAGTACTTAAAAGACATAAAGTAAGGGGATGTAACTCACAGATTGCGAAGTAAAGTCTCGAGTGAAAGAGAGAAGCGGAACACGCTGGGAATCAAAGATGACCTAAACACCCAAGTTTCGTGTAAGTATAAGTATTACGATTTAAGTTATGTTAAAGTTCCATTTTAACATTTTTAGTATTAAATCTTTATGCTTAGGTTCTGTCCAAAAAGTTTAATGCGGAAAACTTATGTGTTACGACATGTTTAAATTACGTTATATGTCTGATTAGTCCAATTATGTTCAAAAAAAAAAAGGTTTGACGTTCAAGGTCAATATGTTTAAGTAATAAAAATATTTCGTTACTGGATTTTTGTATATGTTACGGTAAAATTTGGGCAGCGCTTCCGCGCTATAAAAATTTAGTCCATTTTACAATTCCACTTTCCCGCTTTAACAATCATTTTAAGCGATAATAACAACAAAGTAATAGTTCTAGTGGTAAAAGCTTAACAAACTGCTTATATTATCAAAACATATAATCTGTTAAGTTATGAGAATAATCTGTGAAAAATATTACGTTCTCTTTCTTGCTGTTTACGTTTTGAAAACGAAGTTTTTGTGTACAGCGAGATCCAGACAGCGGCTGGAGATATTCAGCCGCCGGCTGGACCTCAGCCGCCGGCTGGAGTCCTTCGGCCAATTTCATCATTTTGATATTTTCACGATTTTAAGGCATTTTAGTGATAGATTTCGACATGCAACCGATTCTTAATGAGGTATAATCATATTAGTGTCAAAATCACAGTTTCTTTTAGATCTTTAACACAAATTAGTAGATTTATTTGTAAAACCCGTTTTTGTAAGAAAAACGTTATAAATCTTTATAAAAACAACTTTTTACACCATGGATCGTCCATGCAAGTGTTTATTTATATAAAAACAGTAAAGTATAAGAGTTTTACCGAAGGAAAAAGCTTGATGATGGTTGGATGAGATTTAAAGCTTCAAAGTGTTGGAAAACTTCTCCAAAACCCGTTTTTATGCTAGCCTTTTGATACCCCTTGCTTCTAGGACGATTTTTATGTAATTTGATGGTGATTTAAAAGTGTTTACTTGCTGTTTTTGATGGTGGATTCACTGTTTTTGTTGGATGTTCTTGAGAGCTTTAGAGAGAGAGAGAGAACTAGGTGTTTTGATTTTGAAAATGTGATAATGAAATGAAAAGGGAGGAGTAAAGAGATGGTAGTGACTGACCTAGGGACTCCCCAATGTCAGTTTCTTGGTCCAATCCCGGGTTTATGAGTTGAGCCAATCAACTTTCATGCAATAATGACTCATCAAGTCACTGGCCAGCGGGTTTTAGTCGCCGGCTGGGCATATCCAGCCGCCGGCTGGGCTTCAGCCGCTGGCTGCCAGCCTTCAGCCATCGGCTGGATGGCTTTTCCCAGCTTGGTGTCGTTTTAAGTTTTTCGGTTATTGTTAAGTGTGGACTAGAGTTTTATATTAGTCCCCATTATGAACTTAGTCAAGTTCATAGTATAATTTCTTGGTGTTAGGATTTATAGGTTGATTCCGACTTCGGTTCCGACACAATTACCGTCACAATAAAGTACGAACAAGAATGACATGATCACGATAAATTACGACTAAGGACTTGCACAAATATAATAAATGAGAATCACCTGAATTTTGGACGGTTGTCACAAATCATGTCTTTTATCTATAATTTGTGTTTGAATAATATTATGCGTAGCTAATTTCATTATACGTTTGCTTGGATATGTGATCATTTGTATGATTAATCTTGAGTATGAAATTGTATGATTGATGTGTTGTGGTTAGTTAGGGATCCGTTTAGGTTTAAGATTTAAGAAATTATAAAATTTCTTATGTTCTTATTTAGAAATCAAGTATTCGAAAGGAATTCGATTTTTGTATAATAAGAATGAATATATCAACCCGTCTTTAGTTGATAGAAAATTAACGGTATTCGAAAGGAATTGT
Source organism: Senecio squalidus (assembly GCA_910822075.1). NCBI lineage: Eukaryota > Viridiplantae > Streptophyta > Magnoliopsida > Asterales > Asteraceae > Senecio > Senecio squalidus. The sequence continues at coordinate 36,989,471 of CAJVGC010000432.1, forward strand.
TAATAGTAATTGAAATAAATAAGATTAAACACAAACGCTAATTGATAAATTAAGAGAAATCGGTTTATTGATTAGTAAGTTATTCGAAAGGAAGCTTAAAGATTAATTCTCACACATCGACTTGACACTTTATGCACAATTATTTGGTGTGTTAACCGTATTCGAAAGGAACGGTTACATGGTTGGGTAATTGGAGAAATTCGGTATTCGAAAGGAACTTAGGATTTTATATTAGAAGTTTTTCATCAATTCATACTTAGGAAAGATTATATATTCGTGAACGGTGCAAGCAAGCGTCTTTTAATCCATATTTGAATTAGAAATCAATTTTAGTCGTTTTTACATTAAGTCTTACGAAGACTAAAACCCCACTTGTTACGTGTTACTTATTACTTTTAGCTATTATCTCAATTATAAATAGTCCCCGTGTTCGAACCCGGAATTTGCCCATACTTTACTACGATCTATAAGGGTACACTGCCCGGTGTCGTGTCTAGTAAAAAGCTTATTTTCGGAAAACTAGATTTCGCACATCACAGAGTTAGCTCAAGATGAAAAGGGAGAAGAAAAGAAAAGTTCAAAAGAAGCAATCCACTCAAGACAAGCTTACTGAAGATAGACAGAAGTTCATCTCATACCTAAAGACAAAAGGCTAAAATGGAAAGTCATTGGGGCCAATGAAGATAGGGAACTTGCTTGCCTTGGTGGAGAAAGAAAGAAAAAGAGACTCTCAGAGGAAGATAAAACTCACAAAACTGCAAGATCAAAAGCATTATTAGTTGGAGAGATCTTTAAAGAGAGCTCATGAAACTGGAAGACTTATGTTTGATGCTGAAGGAAGGGAGATACACAACCCATTTGCTCCAGTTAAGCCTAATCCTCCTGAGCAGCTGAAGAGGAAGAAATCAATGTCAACAAGAGTTCTTCAAAAGAAACAAAGAAGAGAAGACATTCCTACTTCAACTACTGCTCAAGGAAGTCCTAGTGTGCAAACAGTTCAAGTCAAGAAGGAACAAGTTACTACTGAAGAAAAAGAAGATGATATAGAAATATCACAAGATGACTGTTCATCCTTGATTGTACATGAAGAAGGACTTAGGATAACGCCATTAGCTTTTGAGCTTCCTCAGATCATAGACTGGGAGTACACCGGTGGACCAAATAAAACTGAGTATGTGGTAACCAGGCAAGATAAGTCCAAGACTATTATTCCAGCCTTTCACAGGATGGTAAGAGATTTCTCAAGGTCTGATCTAGAGCGTATCTATGACATTGGAAAGATCAAGTATTCAAATTTCAGAGGTCAAAGCTCAGGGATAAATATGGCTATGGATTGGCTAAATGGCATATTTGATCCAGAGACTGAGAAGATCAATCCTGCTTTCAAGAAAGGAGGTCCAAACAACCCAATTATTAAGTGGTATATTTATGAAAGAAGTGGTACTTACTCTATAGTTAGAACACATGGTGCAATAGAGTTCTATCTAGTAGATAAGAAGTATGCACATGGGTTGAGGACTTTGAAAGAGCTGATCAAAGTTAGATTGTATGGACTTATGGCTTCCAGAATGGCATATGAGTTAGTTTAGAGTATCATGATGCAACTCAATGAAGAAATAGCAAAGGAAGCAGCAGAGAAGAAGAAGAATTTAGATGGTAAATGATAATGTTTTGTAATGAAAATAGTTAAAGCTGATGTAAGAAAACTTGTACTTTCAATGATTATAAAACTTCAAGTTAGAGGGAGATTGTTGGGATTAGAACTTAGTTAAAATAGTTTTAGTTTCATTAATGCTGCTTCTAACTACTGATAGTAATGTATGTTCATTAATGCGGACTGAAGATGCTTAATGCTGAAAGATCATTAATGCGGAAGACATATAGTTACTACGGAAGACAAGTTAATACTGCAGTTGAAGATTAATACTGAAGACATTATTACTACTGCTTCTCATTACTGTTGCTGCTTCAACATAGTTACTGCGGAGCTGTTAATACTGCAAAACTTGCCATGCAAGTTTAGAATAGAATTACAATTGTAGTTAGATTGTATTTCTATAATTGATAGATGTAGTTTCCTATTTTCTAGATAGGTTTAGCCTCAAGGTCTATATATAGATCCTTGTACTTGATAACAAAACATGTTGTATTGATAACTATTATTAATCAGTTGAGGCTTATAATTCGACAATACTTATTGTTCATCATTGTTCATACTTTAACAATATTTTTTGTTTGAATAACTTGTTAATATCAAAGTGTTCATATCCGCTGCCGAACTTCTTTGATAGATTACGATCTAACGAAGACAAGGTTTAGGCATATACAAACTTAATTGATCATGACAATTTTATTAATTAATAATTTTGATTGGGTGTTTGTTTCGGCTTATCTAATGGGTTTATTAGCTTATATAAATTTTAATAACCTCATAATCTTATTTTTTTTTCCAGCTTATGAGTATATCAAGTTGAGTTTATGATTTATTTAAGATTATAAGCTCAACTTGATAAGCTTATAAGCTCGAAAAAATGGACTTATGAACTTATCAAAATTTACCTCATAATCCCGTTACATAAGCCGAAACAAACACCACCTAAATTAATATTTGACAAAAAAAGTAAAATCCCAATTCATCTTCCCAATTTATACAAACGGTGATAATATTGTTACATAAAGACAAATAAAGTGAAATTGAAATTAATTATAATGATGGAGAAAATGAATTGTCACAAACTAAAATCAAGATTCTTAATTTTGATCGATTACAAAACCCTCAAATTCGTTAGCTCCATCTTATATCTTCTTTTCAAATCTATCCAATTCAAAATTAAATCCAAATTAAACTTTTATTGAAGCAATTTGAAACCCAAATAAAAGTTTTGTATACTATGACGATGGAGACAGATGGATTTCTCAGGATGATAGTCCATAGAATAAACAAAATAGTAGAGATTGTGGTTTCATCATTATATTTAAGATTGATGAATATATAGATTATGTTGAATATATAGGATAAACAAAATAATAAAAGAGTATATCACATAAAGTGATCCTATCTCGGGATAAAGAGAGGACTTAAAATGTCTAATATACTCTCATGCGTTTATCACATGATCTGAGTTAATGATTAACAATAAAAGGAAATTGACGGAAGAACTACCACTAATATGGAATCAAAGGACAATTGATGCTAATTTTTCTAATAAAAAACGATAGTTGAAAAAGTGATCAACCACAAAAACGATTTGTTAATGATTAATTACTACTAGTAGTATCTTAGAATCATGCATTCAAACACCTAGTGTACCGGAGACACCGGTTCCCGGTCAACGAGTAATTTATTGAAAAATAAATACTATAAAAATGACCACCTCTACCTCTTGTCTACTCATTCTTTCTTCTTTTGTTAAACACATTCACTGTGTTTTTTATACACACATACACATTATTTATATAAAAATTATACATACACCAGACTGTATCTATCTATCTATATATCTCTGAATTGATAGATACAGTTTAGGCGTATAGATACTGATGTACGCATATTAGTTTGTGCAAATTTTGATGACGAATTCTGTGAATTTGAAGCTAATTTGAAGGCAGAGACGATCGTATAGTAATTATCCGTCTTTGAATTTGATTTTTTTTTTTAATTTTAATAGTTTGAATTAACTGTTGAAGCTCAATTGTGTTATGCAGAAAGTAAGAAATGGTTGACGGTGATCTGTTTTCAGGTATGAACTGTGTGAAGTAGATTTTTGATAATTAATGATATTTGATTGTTAATTGGATGTTTTAAGTGTTGTAAAAGTTTAATTTGATTGAATTTTGAAGGAACGAAACGGTCTAGAGATGATAATGATGCTGCTGCTTACAGCACTCCTCCAATCAAGCGGCCACTCGTTTCTGAACGGTAATACTTTCGAATTGCCTGTAGTTACATTGTTTTGTAGGATTATCTATATAGGTAATAATAGAAGTTGTATTTAATCAATCATTTAGGGTTTAAAGAGAAAATGTAGTATCCCTGTAAATATTTGGATTAGTCATTGTGCACGTGTTTAAGGTAACCGTTGACTTAGGGTTAATAAAAGTTATGTTCGTTACCGATGCTTGATGTTGTGAGATATGTTTAATAATTTGATTTGTTCGATTTATCTTCTGCAATGAAGCTCTAGTCATCCCCACGTAAGCTCTCAAAAGTTGACAACTAATGATGCCCTTACATATCTCGAGAAAGTTAAAGATGCATTTCAAGACAAAAAGGAAAAATATGACGAGTTTCTTAAAGTCATGAAAGACTTCAAAGCACAAAGGTTTGGCTCTAAGGTGTTGCTTCTTTCAATTTTTAGACTGTCTTTGTCTGGAAACATGGTCGTGATTATTAGTATTATATTTCGTTAGAATAAACACCACAGGTGTCATTACAAGGGTGAAGGAACTGTTCAAAGGGAATCATGAACTTATTCTAGGTTTCAATCTTTTTTTACCAAAAGGATTTGAGATCACCCTTGCAAAAGAGGACGAGAAACATCATAATAACAAGCCTGTGGAGTTCGAAGAGGCTATTTTATTTGTAAACAAAATAAAGGTATTAACAAAAGAAACTGTGGTTCGAAATGGTAACCCTAGTTTCTATTTGAAACTTTTGCTTTAATAATTAGTTTTTCTTGCAGATGAGATTTCAAGGTCAAGATCATGTATATAAATACTTTCTTGATACTTTGAGTAAGTTTAAAAAAGATAATAAATCCATCAAGGAAGTCCACCAAGAGGTTTGTCATTAACACCGTTAAATATTCGCTTCTTCACATATATTTATGTGGTGGTTCGTGATTTGTACGTTTCATTTTTATTGTCGTGAAGGTTGCTGCTCTTCTTAATGATCAACAAGACTTGCTCAAAGAGTTCATAAATTTTTTACCTGATTCTTCAGCAACCTTATCTAATCATTCTGGTCACTCTATTAACAACAATAACTCCGAAAAGGTAGTTAATCCACCCATTTGATTAAATTCGGATGAAAATATTCATGATCAATCCAATATTATTCACTAGTAATGATCATGTTTGCAAAATATATAACTTCAGCAGTATTATATTGAATGCTAGATTTGATCATAAAAAGACATTTTTTTTTCCAAGTTAATTCATATTCATTGCCAGAAAGCTATTGCATCCCATGAATGCAAAGTCAGCGTTGACCGGCCTGATTCAGATCATGAAAAAAGATGTATTATGGAAAAAAAAGAGAATAAGAGGCAGGTTGAGAAAGAAACAGACACATTGGCAGACACAGAACTTAGAGAACATCATTCAGATGATAGAGAGTGTGATGAGATGCATCGTGTTAACAAAAATAAAACTGCTCATACTCTTGAGGACTCTGTAGCTGAACTGTTTCATCAAGGTATATTCTAAAATAGAAGAAAAGAGAACCTACTTCATTAAAAAATGCATTGAGTTACAATGGGCATGCATTCATCTGGACAAATTACCATGCTCTTGAAAATGTTGTTTTACTGTAATCTCTTTTCTTCCTTTTTCTGATTATTTCTTTTTTTGTTTGGAAGATGTACATGGTCAAATGCTTTGTCTCCGAGAGAAAGTGAAGGAAAGATTAAGTAACTCAGAAGATTACCAGGCTTTTTTGAATTGTATTTCGCAGTACTGCACAGAAAATATTGCTCGACCACAACTGCAGTCGCAGGTAAACTTACGTACACGATATTCATTAGCTAAAGGTTTTGTACTTTGTGTCTCTTTATAATCTATGTTTATTGATCCCATTACCATCTGTCTTCTGTGTATTATCAAAAAATATCTGTTTTTTTCCCTAATACAGTCTTTTCATTAGACATTGTCTATGTACTGTGAAGAATGATTACCTCAACCTCATGACATTTTTACATGGCATGCTTTGATTTAATAATTTTGGATAAGTTCGATAAACTAAAAGAAACTTTTACTTTTGTTAGGTGAATAATTTGCTTGGAGCATACCCGGATCTTGTGGAAGAAGTCAACGAGTTTATCGATCGCAGTGAAAAGACAAGTAATTGTTACTGGAAATTCTTATTTACCTGCCTAATAAGAAGAGATTTTTTCTGTAGCAATACGGATTTAATCCATTTTTATTACTCTAGCTTGACTTTAACTTTATATAAGTCAAAGTATCTTCACTGAGATGTAATTATATGATACATTGTTTATTACTTATAACTGGTTTTGGCAGGGCCAGGACCTAAACCATCTTCACCTTCCATCTACGAGAAGTATCTGTCAAAATCGATTCAAGAACTTGACCTTTCTGACTGTGAATGCTGCACGCCAAGTTATCGGCTTCTGCCAAATAATGTAGAAAATTTATACATAAAGGACAAATGTACTTTTCAGTTTTTGTGCCCTTCAATTGTTTTTCTTTTTATAGATTTGGGTGTTTCTTGATACAGTATCCAATTCAGTCAGCAAGTCAAAAAACAAAGATCGGTTTTGAGGTGTTGAATGATCATTGGGTGTCTGTTACTTCTGGAAGTGAGGATTATTCTTTCAAACACATGCGTAAAAACCAGTATGAAGAAAGCTTATTTCGATGTGAAGATGACAGGTTATAGTGATTTCCTAGTGTTGATAAATGTTTTTATTTTGATTCTAATCATCTTGAAAGTTTTTTGGTTATAGTTTACTGATAAGCAATGTTATTGGTTCGTATATGTCAGATTTGAATTGGACATGTTAATAGAATCCGTGAATGTAACAGCCAAACGTGTGGAAGAACTGTTAGATAGGATTAATGATAACTCCAATAGGACAGACAATGTGGTTCACATTGAAGACTTTACAGGTAAGAAGCTGATTAGTGACCAAAATAACCTCCTACTATGTGAGATTGGATAACAGGGTCAGGTCAAAACAGGTCGGGTTTGGCCGACTTACAAACACTTTTGTATTTTATGTTAGATATTATTACAAAACTATATTAGTTCAAAAATAATCAAAACCTTGCTTTAATAAAAACCGATTTGGTTCAGCCAGTTACACCCATTTGACCCATTTGTATATAGACGGGTCAAAGTTGCCACCATACTGATTTTCTGTGTGTGTGGGTCAGCTATACATTTGAGATGCATTGGGCGTTTATATGGTGATCATGGGCTTGATGTGATGGATGTATTAAGGAAAAATGCATCACTTGCGCTCCCAGTAATATTAACCCGTTTGAAGCAGAAACAAGAAGAGTGGTTGAGGTGTCGTTCCGAAACTAAAAAAGTTTGGGCAGAAATTTATGCTAAAAACTATCATAAATCACTTGATCATCGCAGCTTCTATTTCAAGCAACAGGATTCAAAAAGCCTGAGTGCTAAAGGTAAATCGCTACGTATATCACTTTATATGTTTAAGATGATTATTCATTATTTTATTTTATTTTTATTTTTTATTCTTTTTGGATGCTGCAGCTTTGTTGGCTGAAATCAAGGAAATCAGTGAAGAGAAGTCTATAGAGGATAACATCCGACAGTGTATTGCTCCTGGAATAATACAAAACTCGATTCCACATCAAGAATATAAGTACTCTGACTTAGATATCCATAAAGACCTGTATCGACTCATGAAATATTCTATTGCACAAAGTGGGTCCCCGGAACAAATCAATAAAGCTGTGAAGATTTGGACTGTTTTCGTGGAACCCATGCTTGGTGTTCCTCCTCGGTCTTCATACAGTACAGACCATGATTCAGCGAAAACAAACAATCGTACTGCTGTTAAAGAGAACGGGGTTTCCAACAATAATATTTTGGACCATAAGAGTGACTCTTCTTGCAATACCCCTAAACATGAACATACGAATATTTATAAAAATAAACGTCAGGAAGGAGGTTTAGAAAACGAAACAGGTGTAGATGAGAACGCGTTTGAGAACGGTGATGATTCAGGAAGCGAATCTGCTGATGCAGAGGATCTCTCTCCCGAATACAAGGCTGAGAGTGATGACGTAGCGGATGTGATGGGTGACGAGATTTGTCCAATTTCAGAACATTTTTTAGAAACAGTGAAACCGCTTATGCTACATGTTCCTGTAACATTCCGTAATAAAGAGAAAAAAACGCGTGTCTTCTACGGAAATGATGACTTCTATGTTTTCTTCAGACTTCATCAAGTAAAGCTTACTAATTCATGAACTTATGATGCAGATTTCAACATTTTTTTTTCATTTGTTATTTTTTATTGATTTGTGCTTCGAATTATAGATACTGTACTCAAGACTGGAGGAAGCAAAGGAGAAATCTCTGGTTGAGAAATGGAGGGGTTCAAATGATACAACACCTAACGATTCATATGCTAGGTGTTTTACCTAATTATAGTCTATTTAATATTTCAATTTCCATAAATTTCTTGGTGGTCGTTGCTTATTCACATTGTTATTTCCTTATGTATTACAGATTCTTAGATCTACTCTATAGTTTTCTTGACGGTGCTATCGATAGTGCAAAATATGAGGATGAATGTCGTTTTGTTCTTGGCACTTGGTCGTTCCCTGTCTTCACATTGGATAAACTGATCGACAAACTTACTAAATTGGTGAGATCCTCATTTCTCTCTTGGTTTTATTTATAAATATCCATGTTCTCCGATCTGACCATGACTTTTTACCTGCAATACCTTTTACAGCTACTAGCTATTACAATGGATGAGGTTAATAATAAGCTTCTCGACCTGTATGCATATGAAAATTTTAGAAGGGGGGACAGATTCGTTGACGAACTTTATAATGCAAATACCAGCGTGATTGTTAATGACTCGAAAATCTTCCGCTTCGAGTGTGTGAGTTATTGTATTCTAATGTAGTACCTTATAGTAGAGATGGAAATATGGGTGGGTTGGGTAATAGGTTACCTTTAGTGTGTTAAACGGGTCGGGACGGGTTAGTGTCTGGTGTGTAAAATATGATTAAAACAGATTATATTCGTAATAATCTGATTTTGTTAATATAAATTATTTTACCTGTTTGACCTGTTAAAGATACAACACAATCCGAATTGACCCATTTATAAGTAAGTGGTTCAAAATAGCCAGCTCTACCGTACAGTATGTATGTAGCATTGGTTTAACAAGTATCATTTTGCTGCAGTCTCCTATCCCAGAAACATATAGCAAAACCCGATTAACCGTACAGATAATAAACTTTGGATATGAAAAGTCTGAACCACCAGCTTCTTTGATGGACCCAAATTTTGCAGTCTATTTAAGCACTCAACTCCTTTCAGTTGTTCCTGGCAAAAAGAGGCACAGGATTTTCTTGAAGAGGTATGTGGTTTGCATTGAGATTTGTCTTGGATCCACTAACGTAAGGCATTTTATCGCATAATTATAATGATGTTTTATTTCGCCAAATATAACTTAATGTCTCCATGTGTATCACATCTTATATAGTACAACTTTTTCGATGTTCCTGGTCGCTTTAAGTAAATATTAGTGCTTTCGTGTGTAAGAGTCACGTATTATATAACGAGTTTTTCTTTTTCTGTTTAGTCGTCCACAAAGTTTATACATTTCTTAGAATGTTGTACAGGATAAATAAATTTCCACTGTACTCGTAGACTCCCTCTGTTCGAAACACTAGTAGAACTTTTGAAATTGAACAGACTAATTTAATCTTCAAAATTGATATAAATTCCATGCCTATTCAAGAAAACCTTATTCTAAACTTACTACTAAATGTTATAAATAAAACTGTGAACTAGTTAAAAAATTGGTAATATCGAATGTAATGAATAACAGTGTTGAATATGAGATTATAATTGGCAATAACACTGTGGGTTAATAACTTAATATAACGTGACCAAACAAAACCAAATAAATTATTTACCTCTAACTCGAGTTTTGAAAAACCGAAGTATCATGTTTATAACATGATCTTTTTCTGTTACTGTCCTTGTGCAATGCGTATTTTGTTATTAAAAAGCAGAGCATGTTTTAAGTTTTTGCATCTACAGGAACAAGAGAAAATATGTCTGTGAAGACGAGAACTTGGCAATGGCAAAGGCAATGGAAAGACTTCATATTGTAAACGGGCTGGAGTTCAAGATAGCTGCCTTTACATATAAGGTAAATCTTACTCTCGTCATGCTATAAGAATAACAAATCTTTCCTTTTTCAATTACCATGAGAAATCCACTAGATATCTTTATAAAAGACATTCTAGATAATTGTCGGATTCATGGGGTGTGGCAGGTATACTATGTTATGGGTACTGCTGATTCTCTAGTACGGATGGGTAGAAAAAGGATCAATAATCGTATGTCTTCTAGTGAAGTTGCTAATCGGACGAATGGACATTCTCTTAAAGCATTGAAGTTCCGTAATTTGCTACTATCTAGGATTAATTCTATGACAACATAACACAAGGAAAATGGATGAGGTACTTGCATCTTTAAAATTGCCACCTCTTGACTTGATCTCATAACAACTCCTTACTCTTTAAGAAAACTAATTCATACTATTTAACTTGAACTACTAACATTATTAAAAGGTTACATATATTTGTTTGTGCTCATTATTTCACCAATTAAACTTACCATATTGATGGTACAATATGCATTTGGATTATGAAATCTTGTTAACTTTTTTCCTTTTTCCTGAATATGCTTAGGTATGCTGCAAACATGTTGGAAAGGAAGTATGCGACAAGTACAAATTTCGAAGCAAAAGGCTTCCGGGTTATACTACCAATATTACATCTACGAGTCTAAATATACTTGGAGTTCATGTGGCAATTTGAGCCTCATTTATGAATGGATCACAGCAATTCCAGACAGTTAATCATTTAGTTTATTTATAATCCGGTTTCAGTTAAATTGTGAAACTTAACTATAACTTAGAAAGTAGACAGTAGAGGGGGCATTTGACCTTATTCGCAGCAGTGTTTTCTTTTTTAAATAAAAACATATATATAATATAGTTTGTTATTTAGTGTTATCCTTGAAAACATAATAGAAGTGTATAATCTGATTAAAAGTCTTGTGTTCACTTTTATTGCTTGTGATAAGTTTGTGCTATTCTCATTTAACCGTCAGACCTACGCTTAGCAATTTTGCTTTCAAATTTTTGTAAAGGCTAGAGATGTTCTAACTATAGTTTACATTTTAAAGTTTTAAACAAATATTGATCTACCATTTAAAAATGATTTTGACAAAATTGATAAACTCTTGCAAAAAATCTTTTTCAAAGTTATATTTTAGTTTTAGTTAGGATCTGGCTAATCTAACTAAATGTCACTATCCTAATTTAATTAAAGTAAACGCTATTTCTTCAAATTACTTTTCATTTATAGAAACTTAGTGCATTTCAAAAAGTATAAGATTGATAGATAAAAAATAAAAAAAAGTATTTTGATTGTGGATATTAGAATATACAGTGCATAACTCCAAACATTCAAAAAGCATGACTCTGACCATAAAAAATGGCTGCTTCAAAACTGTATCAGGACATCCACAATACTACCATAACGGTTTGTTGTGCATATGTCGCGAGAGTATAATCATTTCTAAACAAACTTTGTCTTTACATATAAATATCTTCAGCGCGTTTTATTGAGATTTATATTTTACAAATATTTATTTCTAAAGTTTAAAATCATTCAAACAATCTCATTAGTTCTTTCATATCACATACCTTGAATCCAAAAAACCGTTTAAAAATAATGTTGTGGTAAACGTATGACTATTTATATATAATAATAATTTTGTGTTCTGTATTGTTATTATATAATATATAATTTAAATTATTCAGTTCATTAATTAATCTATATTATTTTTAACATTAACATTAACATTTTTATAATTTTTTAAAGTGATACTCTTAAACTGTAATTACTTTTAGGTTTTCATTCAATGGTTTTCCTTGTTTTTTTTTTTTTTTATGTAATTTGATTTATTTTTAGAGAAGAACACTTACGCATGTATAAATGATACGGTTATATTTTCAATAATTATTATATGTGTAAATTAAATATTCATCTTTTCAATAGCATAATATGCAAATATAAAATTGGATTGTTTTGTTGTTTTCTACAATCTAACTAAACGAAATAATTTTAGTTTATTATTATACTTTGAAAGCATTTTGTGTAGTTACTCTAGCTTTATCAAATAAGATCTACAACTTCAGAAAGATTGTAAGTTTGTAAAAGTGTTCATGGATGCTATGAAGCTTAGATATGAAGATAGTTCTGAAGATTAGAAGAGATTGTTTGAGAAAGTTATATGAGCTATTCGAATGGATTAGAGGTGAAAGTCTTATTAAACAGATTAACATATTCTATATTATTTTTGGAGAGAATGTCACAAATCGTCCTTGTGGTTAGGTTGTTTTTCACGTATCGTCCTTTTTGGAAAAACTTAGCACAGATTATCCTTTTGTTTTTTAAATTTATTTTCTGTGATCCTTCCGTCCAAATCCGTTTAAATTTAGCCGTTAAGTAGCCCCATGTGCCTGGTACATGAGGGTAAATGAGTCTTTTCAGTGTTATCATTTAAGATTTAACCCCCACCATTCATTTATCCCTCTTTCATTTACTTCTCTTTACTCCTCTTACAACCACCATATCACAAAATCCTCTTACAACTATTAAATTGAAATCAAATATGGTTATAAGATGCTTTTGTGAGAGATCGTCAATTCTTCGAACATCATGGACAAATATCAACCCAGGACGTAGGTTTTATTGTTGTTCGAATAAGGTAACTGTTTTATTTTTTTCAAATTTTAATAATTTGTTAATTTATTGAAATGTAAATTACAGGTAAGGGATTGTGGGTTTTTTGAGTGGTTTGATCCTCCTATGTGTCAAAGAGCCGTGATGGTCATACCCGGTTTGTTAAGAGCAAAAAATCACCTTGAAGCTACATTGATTCGGTTTCAACGACAAATATTATGGTTGAAAATCTATTTAGTTGTGACTTGGTTTTTGTTTGTTCTTTTTTTAGTTTTCTGGTTGTAATTTAGACGTTTTTAGTGGTTTTCAAAGCATGTAATGGTTTTATCATATTTTGGTTTCAAAGCATGTAATGTTGTGGATGTAATTTAGTCGTTTTGAATGGTTTTCAAGGCATTTAACCAACCATTCTTCATTTGTTTTTTTTTTTTGTGGTTTTAGAATGTCTAACACTAACCAAAACACTAACCATATACCCCAACACAAAAACCAACAAAACACTATATGACACTATTAACCAAAACACTAACCATTAAATACCATATCAATTAACCAAAAGACACCATTACATAATCAGTCAAAGCAGTACACTATTACATAATCAGTCAAAGCAGTTCCCCATACATAATACCTAAATTGTCTTAAAAAGAGTACACCATTACATAATCAGTTCCCTATTCAAAATACTTCAAATTCAACATTACATAATCAGTCCATATCTTTACTTCCTTCACTACATGAAAACCATTTGCTTGAAGCAAACCTTCTACACTGAACTCTTGGACTAATTGGTTGATTAGACTCACCTCTTTGGCTCCCTTGAGTAGCACCAACACCACTATCCAATACAAAACTTCTTTGACTCCCCTGAGTAGCATCAACGGAAACACCAGTATCCAATCTTTGACTCCCCTGGGTAGCATCAACAGCAACACCAGACCCATTTCTCTTCCTGCTTGTCTTCTTGCTTGTCTTCTTACTTGTTTGGCCCCTACAAATGTAAAAAACACAAATAATTAATAATAATAATAATATAAATATACTTCTTTGTTAAAAATGTACCTTTCTTGAGTTGAAGCTTTATGTTTTTGACTTGTTCCCTTCTTTGTTTGAGTTGTATCAACTTCCTTTTGACCATTGCATGTTTTTTTGTTATGACCTCTTTGTTTACACTCTGAACATGTCACAGTCTTCCCATCTCTTGGAAGTTTTCCCCTTTCAACATTTGAACTTGTGACAGTCTCCCCAACACTCTTATTTCTTTTCTTTCTTGGTCTACTTGACTGTTTGTGATGATTTGGTGGTAGCAGCTTACTTGGACAGTTGCTTCTAGGCCATGTAGCCACCCCTGTTATGGGATTAACCTTAAAAGAGTATGCCTTCTTCCATGTGTCTAACCTATAAACAGGGTCTACCAAATCCTCAGGAATCCCATCACACATTCCATGCAAAGACATGTCCCACATACATGCAATTGCATGTTTGCAAGGAAATCCATTCAACTCCCACCTTCTGCAAGTACACTCCTTCTTCTTTATATCCACCACACATTGATCACCAATATATGGAGAAGTTACTTGGTAAAAATCCTCACCATTAAATATGACACTATACTTAGTTGCTGCTTTTTTAATGGTTTCAAGAATGTGGGGTGCAGTTGGTGTTAAAGGCCCATCACTTTTATCTATAACTTCTTGCACTATAACTATCCTTTTCATCAAATACTCCCTAATATACTCTAAACATGTCAGTATTGGCCTTTCTCTACCCTCAATTAACTTACTGTTGAAGGATTCACAAATATTGTTCAACAATATATCACATTTGGCCAAACCTGTCAACATTTAATTATTTAAAACTATACAATTGCAAAATAAAGAGAGACTTGTTCAAATATTCACTAACCTGTAGTTAAAACCTGTCCAGGATAAGGACCCCTCATGTGTGTTCCATCCATACCCAACAACCTCCTACCTATTGCTTTAAACCCTTTTTTCAATGGCCCCAAACAAATGTAGATCCTTTTAAACACTCTTGTAACAGAATCAGTATTTGGTTCAACCTCAACATCTATTACTACACTTGTGTCTGCATTTCTTTGTTTTAGCTCCATCACATAATTCCTTAACAGTGAGTATTGATCATTATAATCACCTCTAAGCTTCTTCATTGCCTTGTCCTTAGCCCTATATGCAGTCAATCTCTTAACCCCTAGTTCAAATTTTATTCTGCAACTGATCTTGAAGTGCCTTCCCTGAAATATTTGGAGTTGTAGTGACAATATCTGAAATTGCTTTGAAAGAAATGTACTATTGCACCGTTTTAATTCTCTTGTTTGCAAGCATTTATGATTACCCCTAAATGTTTTAACCAACCATTCCTCATCTTGACCAGTAGTTGACACAAATAAAATCCATGGGCAAGTAGGTGAAGTTACTGTTTTGCCCTTTTTGTCTTTATTCCCTTTACTAGATTCCCCCTTTTCTCTCTCCTTGTCCCCTCTTAACTTTTCCTTGTAACAGGGAATCTTCCCCATACACACAACCCTCACTCTTTCTTTATCATTTTTTGTTATTTTCAATTCTCTCCTTGTTTCTATTGCATGTTTCCTAACCATATCCTTTACTGCTTCTCTACCACTAAAATTTTTACCAATATAAAATGCGCACTTGACCAACTTCTCCTGCTTTTGCTTTTCTTCTTCCCTCCTCCTTACTTGTCTAAGAATCATCCTCCTTCTGTTTTCCTCTTGGTCTGATCCTTTTCCACTATCATAATCATCAAAATTTATTCCTATTACCTCTTCATTGATATCTAAATCACCAACACCTATTTCTACACCTTTCTGAAATAGATTAGCTTCATTTTCAAAATTCTCATTAAAGTTACTCATGTCTACTTCAACATCATTGACCATGTCACCTTCTTCTAAATTTTCCTTGAAACTGTCATCTTGCCCATTAACAGTTTCTACACCAATATCCACTTCATCACTTTCTTCACCAGTTTCATCACTAGTATTAGCATCTAAATCCACTAATTCAGTTTCTGTCCTAACTTCACTTTCTGTCCAACTTCAGTTTCTGTCATGGCTTCCCTATTATCCTCTACACCATCATCAACACCCTCTAACAAAAGTCTCCTATAACTAGTGTGCTTATGCTTCCCTATGACATGGCTTTTCCCCACAGCTACAATATTATTGGGTTCATCTGTTATCTCTTCAATAAATAACACTAGAAGTAGCACCCCAAATATTTCCAACAGAAGGAATACCATGCTCTATGTAAACCTCAATTACATTATACTTTCCTATAAAAGTCAGCAATTTCAACACATCTCTGTCATTACCTAATGGAAGCAGTCCAATGTCTAAATCTGATTCAGGGTTTTTGAAGTGGTACAACATAATCTCATCTCCATTATATCCTAGTTTGGTAATAGCATAATTAAGAGACCTAACACAAAAAACATCCCCATCTACATAATCAATAAATATCTCTTCCCCCTCTACATACTCTCTGCCAGGTGAGCTTGTAAATCTACCACCATGGTGAAGCTTAATCGAGCTCATGTCACCATATATATTTCTGTAATGAAGCAAAAAAAAATTAAACTTTAATTTAGAAAAATTAAACTGTGAGAGTAAAAATCATACCATATTGCTCATATATCCTTGTTATCCGTTCAATATCTAAGTTTTTATCTCGAAATAGCATTCGAAAAGGATCATCCGCCATGGTTGTAGTTGAAATCTCTAGGGCACGAAAAGGGGAAAAAAGAGGGGTAATTTCAATTTAATTCAAACAATTGTATGTCACGTGGGGGAGATAACACTGAAAAGACTCATTTACCCTCATGTGCCAGGCACATGGGGCCACTTAACGGCTAAATTTAAACGGATTTGGACGGAAGGATCACAGAAGATAAATTTAAAAAACAAAAGGATAATCTGTGCTAAGTTTTTCCGAAAAGGACGATACGTGAAAAACAGCCTAACCACAAGGACGATTTGTGACATTCTCTCTTATTTTTGAATTGTTTCTTTAAAACCTTTAAAAGGTGTTGTATTTATACCTTTGGATTAATCATATGTGATTTATTTTAGCCGACGACTGGGTGTTTTAAATAAATAAATAAAAAAAATTTTTGTTTGATTTATTATTTTAGTAATTAAAAGTTAATTAGCAGCTAAACCTAAAACGCAAATTTTGATGTTAAATCAACTTTCATGATTGTAAAATTAGATGCCTAATTTTATAAGTATGATTGCGATATTAAATATTATTAATTGAAAATTGCATAAACATATTATTACACAAGTTAACTGAATATATGTGACACTTTACAAAATAGACTTAAAAGGTATGTGATGGGTTTTATGTGATAATTGTATTATATATGTATTAAATAGCTTACGCAATGTAGGTCCTAGTGGTCAGATCAACATGATTAAACCAATTAATTACAATGCGGAAACTCGTAATCAATTGTATAAACACAAGTAATAATCGTTAAGCAAAGAACTAACACAACGCAAATACCAAATTCAGAATACTTTGATTGATAAAGTCAGTTACACTACAAAATCTTCTCTCAGAATTCTCTCTAAAACCAACAACCCTAAACTGACATAAATGTCTCTTTATATAGAGAGACATGTTCGGCTAGCATGGGCTTTAATGGGCCTCACGAACATGCAAGTTCGTGATCAGCCCAACATTTTCGTGGGTCTTCAAAATAAGCTAAGTAATTACAAATACAAAATACAAAGTAATAGAACAATCAGTCATCTAATATCTGCACCAACAAACTCCCCCTTGACTGTTGCTTCTATTCTCTATGCAAAATGTCACTATCTGCATTTACTCCCAAGTTTATACAATCGGTGAAGATAAGCTGGTAATCTCTACCAATGTCCGCCAAACCGTCTCTTGCATATATGCGATACCTGTTCAAAATCTGCAAGTCATTCAATGTTAGATTTGCAAGTTGAGTCGCATCAATGACTCGCAGTATCTCAGTCATCCCATCTTTGACTTCATCATCTTTCATGTACATTACTGCTTCACCTGTATCAACGTCCACTACCCACATGTAAAGATCCGCTAAGATATCTCGTCCAAAGTTCTTCAGCGGGATCTTGGACATACAAGCAATCGGTGGATAAACAATTCTGGTCGCAGGCTTTCCAGTTCTTCGATTGATCTTTCTTTTGTTGATCATGAACTTTCCTTTGGCTGGCTGAAGCTCCTGGAATTTCCCTGTACTTCCTTCTCTTCTAACAATACCCTCTAGCCATCTTGCCCACTCATCATTTCCGCGATTGATTAACGGAAGTCTTGATAGGTATCTGAGCTATGACTTCGGGAATGAATTTAAATTCTCTCTCTTTTTGCCCACGCACTGAACTCCGTCGAACCGCTTAATAATGAACACATTAAGCTCCGAATCAAATAACCAACTGATGATTCCTAAATGCGGCTGACGATCTGAATTCTTGGTGAAGAATTTTTGAATCACCTTTTCTTGCTTCTTCATATTTAGTTGACGAAACCAACTTATGCGCTCCTCGAGACTTGGATTGATACTACTTTCTGCTTTGTCTCCTGAGTTGTCGTCCTCAACATTTACCATCTCTTCAAACACATGTTCATCACCATCAATCTGTTCACCGCTAACCCTTTCATCGGCTTCCCATAAATAATCATCATTAGTCGTGTCAAAATCATCTCCAGATACTTGTTGTTTCCGTTGCTGATGTTGTTGTTGCTACTTCTCCCCTTTTCCAGATGCTTGGAAAATCACCATCGCTTTAGAACTAGTGCCAATCTGCTCTCTTGATATCTCTGCGCTGGGATCGTCCTGATCATATCTCCATGTTAGTCTGAGAGTATTATCCTTGCAAGTTTCCTCCCCCTGAGCAGTTGGACGCTTCGAAAGCTCCCGAACTTGTGCCTCGAGGTCAGAAATGCGCTTAGATTTCTCTGCATCCGATCTCTTTAAATCTGCAACCTCAGAAGAAAGTTGCAAAACAAAAACATGTAAATCATGAAGGTTAGGAGTGGGAGGAGCAACATCATGAGCTGCATCAGATGTAACAGGCTCTTGTATAACGGGTTCCTGAAAAAATGGGCTCTGTAGCCTGGCGCTTTCTGGGTCGCCTGAACAAGGCAGTGGAGGACGATTCAGAGTCATCGTCCTATGGGAAAGGGCGTTTCCCGGTGCTGGGCTCTACAACATTTACTGGCTGAAAACGTGAGGTGATCGCGTCCTGATCTTCAGTATCTAGATTGAGCTCCTCAGTATGGGCAGGGATCTCCTCAGTGTTACCAGCATCAGCATCAGTATCAATATCAAGATGAGTAGCCAAAATCTCCGTAATCTCAGTGTGCTGACTCCCCGGTGGAGTAACAGCTGGCTGCTCATGAATAACTGGCATCGGTGGACTCCTGGGTGGAGTACCGTGATAGTTATCTATCTCTGCATAAATCTCATCGCTCGAAGTGGAATCAAGAGCAACAGGAACATGTGCCTTACCCTTACGTCGAGAGGCCTCTCCTTGAGAAACAGGGAAGAAGGGCTGGTAACTGGTGGATCCGCAGTTGGTGTAGATTCCTCAACATAGTCGGGATCAACGAAGTCAGGATCAATGAGAGCCCCAAATAAAGGAGCCTCATGTGGTTGTGCCTCACCAGTAGCACGAGGATGGTGCTTGAGGAAAGAATGGAAGATCTTTCGGTCAACCACGCTGACTCTAACGCGGAGACCCTCGTTGGGAAGTTCCGGCACAAAATGATTGATGAGGAGCATGATGAACCGTGGATATAATAGCAGAGACTTAGGATGAAGTTACTCGTTCCGTAGGTTCTCATATATTAATTTGCCTACTGGGTATGGACGGTGAAGAATTAGAGAAACTAGCAAGGACATGAGCTGAGTGTCCATAGTGTCGTGCCCGGTTTTTGTGGTTTTGAATACCGAGATGATAACATGAAAGAGATACCACCATTGACCATAGAACTTTCCCTTTGAAAATTGAGAAGAATGTGCCTGGCCAACATAAACCAAGCGAGAAAGTGTGCATGCAAGAAATTTTGGACCGAGAATAGTAGCAGACCGTTCTTGAGTTGCGATTCCAAGCTGAAAGATTGAACGTAGTCTGGTACTGGTGATCACAATTTCTTGACCATAAAAGACGGCATGAAAACCTTCCTTGGTCTCACGGTCTTAGGATTGACCAACTCCACGAGCTCTAGAGTGTCGTAGAATTGTTGAACCAAAAGGAGAATGATAGGCACGTCTTCTTGAATGAGAAATGATAATCGACATCGTTGCAGAAAATGAGGTGCATGACGAAAATGAACTGCTTGACTGGAATCCATTGCTAAGTTAACTGCTTGATTATGTCTTTTATCAAATGTTCGCTGACCCATCTGTAAAATCTGAAAAGATAGACAAATTAGACAAATGTGCCACAAACATGCATGTTCGTCGGACATGTATGCTCGTCGAGCACACATGTTCGTTCAAGCATAAGTTCGTTATGAGTGCATGTTCGCCATTGCATGTACGTCACACATGTTCGCCATTGCATGTTCGTCACACATGTTCGTGGAGGTCCAACAAATTTTTCCAAAGTTTAATCCCAAAAGAATTTGTCCACGAACATACATGTTCGTTGAAAAATGTGAAGTGACCACGAACTTGCATGTTCATCAAAGGTGACGAACATACATGTTCGTTAAAAAATACTTAGTGCCCACGAACTTGCATATTCGTCAAAAGTGACGAACATACATGTTCTTTGAAAAATATTAAGTTTCCCCGTACATGTTATTGCCCACAAACATGTTATTTCCCACGAACATGTTATTTCCCACGAACATGTTACCAAAAGTCCACGAACATGTTAATTATCAAAGAGTCCACTTGCTACTTAGTCAAAAATAATCAATATGCCACGAACATGTATGTTCGCGGAAGTCCACAAACTTGTGTGCATGGTAAGACCCACGAACTTACAAGTTCGTGAAAAGGGCCCACGAACTTGCATGTTCGTGGGAACACTAAAGATATCTAAGGCATAGCAAGTTAAAAACGAACATATTAAACCTGGAAACCTATGAACATCAACTAACTCTCATGAATATCATCATAAATCACATAATCATTAACACAAATCCTAAGATTTTCATCAAAAATTTAAGCAAAACATGTGGATTTCTCAAGAACATGAATCAAAACTGGGCAAACCTAAAGAAATTCACGATGAACACTAACAACAATCTTAAAGATCATTAAGCAAAATCTGGGCAGATCCTATGATTTTCGACGAACATCATGCTAAAATCCTAAAAATTTAACCAAAAACCTCGAACATGATGAAGATTGAATGAATATTCTTACTTGAGTATGAAGATTTGACCGAAATTGACTTGGAAAATTTTCGTTGAGCAGAGTAATTCTTGTGTGTGTGTGAGAGATGAAAGTAAAAAAAGTGAAAAGTGAATTTGGAGATGCAAAGTGTGAGCTTATATAGGCCTAACCGTGGGCCTGTGAGTATGGGCCAAGAATTTTGGGCCCAATGGACCTTGTTTAACTAAATGAGTTAACCGACATTAAAAAATTTTCAAAAATATAACAAAAAAAAAAAAATTAAGTAAAAGAAAATTTGACGAAACGTAAAATTCCGGTAGTGTACATTTATCAGTAGTATACAGTATGAAAGTTAATTATTCGATTAGATTACTTCTCGGAAAGTTTTAACTAACAAATTAAAGGGAACCAAATACAGTTAAATTTGAACCCATGTTTGTGTGTTTGTCCAATTTAACCATTCAGTCTCAAAACCATAAAGTAGCGTTTTAATTGCAAGTAAGCAGTTTTAAATTTAGGCTAACAAGCACCCATTATTAGCATACATTCCACAAAAATCTGGATGCACTCAAGGTATTTGTGAAGTGTTTTAAGGTACGAGTGGTATGGATTGGTTACCAACCTAGACAAGGGCAGCATATGAAACTGGCGAAGGGATAGCTCGTATTAAATTTGAAAACATTTTTTTTTTGAATAACGGATTGGTTTATTTTGTGCAAGTCAATGACCAACTTCTATGAAGTTTTATTAGGTTAGAGAATTCTGCGACTTTCTATGAAACCCTATAGCAAGCTTTCTACCAACCGATTCCAAAACAATTAAGGCCTTAGGTGGATAGGTGAACAAGGGCACCCCAAAGGTATACTGACTCATATTTCAAAGGCCGCTTATGTGAATTCAAAAACTTCTTAGCACACCAATAAAATTATTATTTAACAAGAGCTTTTCCCATCTGTGAGCGCAACATATGACTCGTAGCAAAAATATAATCTCAACCTTTATTGTAACAAACAAAGTTGAGTCGTTTAATGTAAGAAATAACGGCTTTAAAAACATGCAAACCACACTAATGAATATAACTAGGAGACGAAAGGCCTCAAAGCTTGCAAAAAGTTGCATCCTAATCAAAGGTATAAACCCTAATTCGATTGGTTAAATTCTGGTATGATAGGTTGTCTTGTTCTATTAATAGCTCCTGGGTCGTATCGATTTAGAATCTGTAGTCCAAACGTGAATTGTATCTCTCTTCTTCTAGTTTTCAGAAATATAAGATATGTCTTCTAATTATTTTCCAAACTCTCAGAATCTGTAAAATGGTGAACATGGGTCAAATCTGAATTGTTGAAACAATTTGTTGAGTGTTCGTAATTGGAAATTGGGTAACGATTTAGTAAACGGGAACATAAATGAATATGATTTGGATATTTCACCTCTTTTCTAAAACATGATGATTAAAAGTCGGGATCGTTTGGGTATTCGTAATGTGTTTCAAACTCGCTTTAAATTTTAATTATATAAGTCATTGATTTGGACAGTTTCGGAAATTCTAATGTAGTCTGTCTTCTTCAGTGTCTAACTCCATATTGGTTTTGAATTAAGATCTGCGATATTAATAAATATTATATTTCTTGGAATCTAGTTTTCAAAAACGTATATCTCGTATTCGAATTCATTGTCAAACTCCTTAGAACTGGTTTTTAGTAAACGTGGGTCAATCTGCGTGTCGAGCTGAGTTTTTATATCCGATTATGGGCTAACTTGTTGTGTGGTTTAAAAGCATATAAATGGATATTTTAAAACATGTAACCCTTGTTTATATGTCAAATGTTTGATAGGGAGGTATTGGTAAAGTTTCGCTATCGTTAGATAATTAAAAACGTTTTTACAAACTCAGGTACATTAAGTACTGAACGGGTCAGAAAGCTTTTGTCCAACTTGTTCTGATCATATCTTGGTCATAATTGATGCTTCTTAGATGAATCTTAATTCCTCGTTATAGTTCTTGGAATGTACTTTTTGAAAATATAAACCTCATCCCCTAGTTCTTTTTAAAACTCTCAAAAACTGCACTTTAGTGAACGTTAGTCAAATCTGAGTTTTTAAATGATAATTGTTAGGTTTAATAATCGAACTTGTGTAACCACTTAGACAATCTTAAACATGATTTAAATGGCTTATTACTAGTTTATAACAGGTCTAAAAGGTATTAAAAATAGTTATCTTGTTTCCACCAAAAATATACGACTTTAAAACGTGTTGAACTCAACTTATACAAAAACCACATTTTTGGACAGATTAGTTAGGCAGTTTCGTTTTGACCATATCTTTTACATAACGAACTCTTTTGTATCAATATCTTAGTCTAAAATGTATCCCTTTGTGTATAGTTTTCAATTATATCTCATTCGTACTATTTTTGAGAAAACGGATTCACTTTTGATATACTTACTAAAAATGGAAACTTTCTACTTTCGAAAACTTACAATAAATAGATATTTTTATTTATGGAAACTTTTAACGTTTGGATAATTAATACATTCTGAAACTTACTACATTTGGATTTCATAAGACGTTTACAAATCTTATGCATTCTTTCAAAACATTACGAGATACTGGTTATCGGATTACTTCTAAAACGTGCTCATTAGTAGATTGGTTATACTAATGGAGTCTTCTAAAACATGCTCATTAGTAGATTGGTTCTACTAATGGAGTCTTCTAAACGTGCTCATTAGTAGAATGGTTCTACTAGTGGAGTCTTCTAAACGTGCTCGTTAGTAGAGATGATCTACTAACAGAGTCTTCTGAAACGTGCACATTAGTACTAATGGTGTCTTCTTACTGTAGCATGGCTACTACATATGCTTGTGGGTTGTGAATATTTTCTTTACTTATATGCATTAGATTTACGTACACTTTTACTTACATTTGCTACTGTTGAAATGAGATATGAATGTTTACTTACGTACTTACTGATTTTGGGAAAAACCTACTATTTCGGGAAAACTTACTAAAAATAGAACTTCCTATTCTTAGAAGCATTTTATTTTTGGAAACCTGCTAAATTTAGAAACTTATCTTCAAATGATTACTTAAATTGTTTTATTACATTCTCGATGAACTCGCTCAACCTTTGTGTTGACTTTTAAGTTTTACCTTCAGGTAATGAGCATGCATAGGACTTGGCTTTAGGAGTCGGATTCTAGTTGACCTTCAGGGTTACTTTTGCATTGTGGTTGTTTTATGTTTATACATTTGGATTACATTTCGGGCTTGCATGCCCAAGTATTCTTACATTTCTTTGATTGATTGGTTGTACATTTTACTTGTAGCGTTTGACGATTTTCGTGTACCAAGGTTTATACCTTGAGTATGGCGACGTCATAACAATACATTATTCATTTATTTATTCATATAGATTATGTCTTTATATTACTATTGTGTTATGACGGTCGCCAATCGGCCACACCCTGCGTTTCTGCCACTAGCGGGGTGTGACATGAGACGTAAATAAAAGTTTTCCAAGGTGGATTACCACTCATCGTGAGACGATGGTGGACTATCTGTAATCTTCGGGGCGACTTAAATCGAGTTAAGCGGTGAGACCTTAACGACGAGGCAATAAGATACGACAAAACATGATTAATGTCATGATCACCATATCGATGCTTGATCATTAAATGACATTAAGTCTCATTTCTACGAATTGCATCGATAAATGCAATTATTGAACGTCACTTACCATTTGAGTAGCATTTGTTCCTAGCAGATCAACTGATTGAACGGGTGGTTATGTCATTTGGATCCTAGTCTTAATGAAAATAAAAATCAGGGGCTTTTGAATTTTCTTAAGAGTTAATTTATTGAAAGTACTAAATTTAACTTTCTTTTTGTTTTGTAGAAATGGCACAAAATCCCGATTCAAGCGGGATTATGTCAGAAATCAAAACAATGTTCAAAAGCGAAAAACTTACTGGAACGAACTTTAATGCTTGGTATCGTCAGCTGAGAATTGTTCTCCGAGTGATGAAGCGATTACCAGTCCTTACTTTATCGATAATTCCAGAGCCTGACTCAACTGATGAGGCGGTTCGGGTATCAAACAATGTATGAACTTGCATGCTTGATGCTTAGTAGTATGACCCCTCAACTACAAAAGCAGTTTGAGAATAAGTGGCCGAGTGAAATGATCACTGAGCTTCGTACTGTGTATGAGAAACAAGTCGGTCTTTAACTGAACGACTTGATTCAAGAATTACATGAGTGTAAGCATGTTTCTTGAACGTCATTAGGAACTCACGTTATCAATATGAAAAACTACTTTGAGCGGTTTATGAATTCCCCCTACCATCAACCAATTGTTGTTGGTATTATTCTCAATTTCCTTTCACAAGGTTTTGATGAACTTACGCGTAATCACAATATGAATGGTATGGCTAAGACTCTCAATGAACTTCATGCGATGCTCGTAGAGTTTGAGAAAATCCTTTCTAAGAAATCCGTTACCAACCAGCTCCAACCGATCAGTGGCGGTAGGGTTCAGAAAAAGAAGAAACAACCGTAGGCTAAGGGCAAAGCTAAAAAGGACGGAAAGAATAAACAAGTTGTTGTTTATGTTCCCAAGCCTAAGCGTACCCCTCCAGCTAAAAAGGAGCATCCTTCTAAGGATGATGGATGTCACCATTGTGGATTGGTGGGACATTGGAAAAGGAACTGTCCTAAGTATCTAGTTGAGGTGCAAGATAAGAAGCGAGTCGGTAACACCGGACCTTCAGGTTTCTTAGCTATAGAGTTATATTCTTTCTCTAAAACAAATTTTTTGGTATATGACACTGGCTGTGTTACTCATATTTGTAATTCCTTACATGGATTTAGAGCAAAGAAGAAACTGAATAATGGATCTCTGTACCTGTACGTGGGCAATGGCATACGTGCAGCTGTGGAAGCCATTGGAAGTTTTGACTTACATTTACCCACGGGCATAATACTTGTATTAGAAAATTGTCATTATGCAACTACTATTGTTAGGGGAATTGTTTTAGTTTCTGTTAAAAAGAATAATGGATTCACTAATTGTTTTACTGAATTTGGTATTTACGTTTCCAAACATAATGTTCATTATTTTAATGTGATTGATATAAATGGTATGTTTGAAATAGATTTGCATGAGCATTCTTATTTAAATTATAATTCTATGTTTAATGTTAGCACTGAAAGAGTCAATTCCAACTTAGACTTAAATTTTCTATGGCATAGTCGTCTTGCACACATATGCAAGCATCGCATTGAAAGGCCTCAACGTGAAGGGATTTTTAAATCAAATGATGATTCTTTTGATAAATGTGAATCTTGTGTATCGGGAAAAATGGCAACGATACCCATTCCGCATCAAATGCAAAGGGCAACCGATCTATTAGGAATCATACATACTGTTGTATGTGGTCCCTTTAGACATGTGTAAAAGAAAGGTGCTAGCTATTTCCTTACATTTACGGATGATTTCATCCATTATGGTTATGTTTACTTGCTTAAAGATTAACATGAGTGTTTGAAACATTCAAAGTGTTCCAAAACAAAGAAGAAAATCAACTCGGCAAAACCATCAAGATCCTTCGATCGGATCGTGGTGGTGAATACTTAAGCCAAGAGTTTAAGGAACATCTTCAAGCACGTGGAATTGCCTAACATCTTACTCCTCCCTATTCCTGATAGCATAATGGCGTATCAAAAAGGAGGAATCGAACCTTCCATTATCTTTTGGGATTATGCTATGGTGTCTGCTGTAGGCATTCTCAATATGGTTCCAACTAAGAAAGTTGATAAGACACCATATAAAATATGGTACGGAAAAGTCCCTAATTTGTATTACTTAAAGGTCTGGGGTTGTGAGGTGCTTGTGAAGCGAGATATGCCTGACAAACTCGAACAAAGATCTATTAAGTGTATCTTTGTAGGATACCCAAAGGAAACGATGGGTTACTACTTCTATAATTCTACCGAACAAACTATTGGAGTTGCACGGTATGAAGAGTTTTTCGAAACGAAGCTTATCGTTTAAGAAAACAGAGGGAGGATTGTAGACCTTGATGAGATTCAAGAGGAAGATGCATCAACTTTTACTCATAATGGCGACATCAATTTGGGCGTAAATGATTGTGCCTCATGTTATGCCTCAGTCTCAACCTCAAGTTGATGTTACTCCAACTCATAGGTCCGAAAGGACAATACATGCACCTCACAAACTAAACCTAAATGTAGCTTTAGAAAATGAGGAACATGTATTAGGGATCTTAATGAACCTCGAAACTTCAAAGATGCGTTATCAGGGCCTGACTCTGAAAAATGGCTTAAGGCTATAAATGTGGAGATGCAGTCCATAAAAGACAACGACGTTTGGGATTTGGTTGATCGTACTCCAAATACCAAAACGGTGGATTGTAAATGGATTTTTAAAATAAAGATAGACATGGATGCCAATATACACATCTATAAAGCTCCTCTCGTGGCAAAAGGTTTTACTAAAGTCTTTGGTATATATTATAAAGAAACCTTCTCCCAGTGGCAGACATTAGAGCTACTAGAATTCTCTTAGCGATAGTGGCGTTCTATGACTATGAGATATGGTAAATGGATGTCAAGACAGCTTTATTGAATGGTTATGTAGACGAGGATGTCTATATAAATCAACCAGAAGGCTTTATTGATCCATTATATCCCACCAAAGTAAGCAAACTTAAGAGATCCATTTACGGACTTAAGCAAGCATCACGAAGTTGGAATAAGCGATTTGATGAGGAAATCGAGAAATTTAGTCTTACTCAAAATCCCGATGAGCCATGTGTATATCAAAAGATGAGTGGGAGTAATGTTACTTTCCTAATTCTATATGTAGATGAAATATTGATTATAGGAAATGACATTCCAATGTTACAAGATTTTAAATCTTATCTTGGAAAGTGTTTCGCCATGAAAGATTTAGAAGAAGTGACATTCATTTTAGGAATCAAGATCTCTAGGGATAGACAAAAACGATTAATCGAACTAAGTCAAAGGGCTTACATTGAAAAAATATTAAAGCGATTTAATATGGAAAATTCCAAGCGTTGTAATGTGTCAATGCAAGAAGGACTTGACTTAAGTATCACGCAATGTGATTTTACACCTCGGACGGTGGAGCGCATGCAGAGGATACCTTATGCTTCGGCAGTAGGATTTATCATGTATGTGGTTAGATGTACAAGGCCTGATGTGGCTTTCACACAAAATATTGTTAGTAGATACCAACAGAATCCTGGTGAAAACCATTGGATTGTTGTCAAGAACATTCTTAAGTACCTTAGGGCTACTAAAGATATAGTTCTTATTTATGGTGGAAATCTTGAGGCCGATCTAAAAGATATTGGATATTGTGACGCCAGATTTCAGATATAGCCATGTCTACAACGGAATCCGAGTACATTGCACCTTCGGAAGCTGCCATGGAAGTTGTTTGGATACGAAAATTTATTTTTGGGCTTGACCTTGTTCCCACAATTAAATCTCCAATGGATATGTATTGCGACAATTCTGGAGCAGTCATCATAGCCATTGAACCTGGTGTTCAGAAAGGATCCAGATACTACCATCGAAGATATCACAATGTTCGTGAGCAAATCGAACAAGGTGAACTCAAATTACTCAAAGTTCACACGGATGATAATCTAGCTGCCCCTTTGCGAAAGATTTGTCAAAAACGAAGCTAACTCAACATGTTGAGGGTATAAGACTTCGTTTAGCTAGTAATCACATGTAAATTCTTGTTGGAGCATACAGGATTGATGACTAAAGCATCTAAAGATCTTTTTCAAAGTGTATAGCATTAGATATTTAATTCGGGTGAACATTTTTCATCACCCGAACTAAATCTTAATTAGTAATATCATGAAGACTTTAGGTCGGGTGAACTAACTCTTCACCAGAGTTAAGTTTAAGTTCACCCGAACTAAAGTTAAATGATGTTTTAATTATTAGTTCACCGGAAGTGTTTTTAAATAAACAAAAGGGTTGTTACAATTTAATAGTTAGGTAGCTTAGCCTATAAATAGTGGTGAGAGGAGTTCAGATGTAATGGTTTGAGTGACAAAATATTTGTAACAAAATTTCCCGCCATTTAAGGCTTTTTAAAGAAAAACTTCCATTGTTGAATTCGTTGAGTTTCATTGTTCTTATTACAATAGCTTAATCAATAACTTGTGATTCCGCAACCTGTTATTGATTCTAGACATAGAGTGTTTGGCTTTGAAGATTGATCAAACCTGACAAGTGGTATCAGAGCTGGATATCAAATCAAATTTGATTCAACTTGTTTATCAGAAGATTGTAAGCTACATTCGAAGTGTTTGGAAAAGTTATAAGGATTAGAGCGGTAAGATAAACGATCATTCAGTTTTTCATAAGTTTGAAATTTGGCTCTAAGGTCGTTATTGAGGTATTTTAGTTTTAATCATCAGTATTAAGTGATTCTGTTTGTTAGTGAGTTTTTTGATAAGATTTCTGCAAATTTGGTTGAATTAGTATCAATTTAGTATTAGTCAGTTCTTCCGAATTAAAGTGTGTTCATCCGATTTAAAATCCAAATCTCTCAAATCATATGTCTGCAATAATTATGGCTTCTCCAATTGTGAATTATGATAACGGGACAGGTGTTGGTGGTAGACCTCCAAAATTCCTACCAGGATCTGATTTCATGATGTGGAAGCTTAGGTTCAGGCTTTTGTGTACTACAATTACCGAAAACTAGGGAATTTAATTGTTAATGGTCCTCATCGACCTATGATACAAGAAACTAGTGGAGCTGGTATGATAGATGTAGATCCAGAGAGATATACTAAAGCTGACAATAAGCTGATTGATAGGGATTTCAGAGCACTTGGAGTTGTTATTCTTGCTCTTCCTACTGAGATCTACAATAACTTCAAGGACTGTGTTTCAACTAAAGAACTAACGGATGCAATGGTGTAAGAAATAAGAATAATGCCAAAAGTCAGTTTATTGCTTCCCCCCCTCACCTATTTATAGGCAAGGGGGTAAATGTCAATTACATAACCTTAGAAACCATAACAACTATTCTAAGTTCTACAATTTCCCCCTTTGGTATGGTTTCTTAAAACATAAATTCAAAATATTAAATTACAATGCAAAAATTACTTCTAGGCTTCCATTCTTTCAATCTTCTTGGGCTTGGTTGTCTTCGACCTCAGGATACAATTTTGCGCACTCATCTTGCTCCTTCTGCATTTCATGCTTTCGTCTTGCTTTTATTGTCCCATAGATGGAGTACTTGTTTTCTCTGATCTTCAAATGCATTTCGTACCTTTGTATGAATTTTCTGTTTTCTAGGCACTTTTCAATTGCATCCCTTCCAAGCTTGTATTCTCGTCTTTCACCTCTCCACTTGTTAGCTTCTTTAAACACTTCAATCTTCTGATCATCTCCGTTCTCGATGATTGCATCAATTTCCTTTTTAATTAGTCTATGGGTTCCTGTAGAGAAGTGATGAATTTCATCAAAGAACATAACAACATTATCATTCCAGAAAGGACTTGTGTACACAATTCCTTTGTTCCCGACATTCACTATAGCCCATTTCCTGATGTGATTGAGATTGAACTTCTCAGTGTGAAAGCGTGGAGCTGTCAAATTTACTTTATTTCTGCCACCTTCGAGAGCCATCTGGAAGTATTGAAATGAAGCTTCTTTCACTTTCATTTCCATGAAACGTTTTATTCGATCTTCAGCGAGTCTCTCGATTCTTTTTTTTGTTGACCATCGTTTCATGGACATGAACAGATATTCTATATCGTTTGGATTTATGTTGGTGAAGTCAGCTTCAGAGAAATCGTATTCCTTCCCATTGGTTCGAGCTACTTTGAAGGTGGTGTACTCAAGACCGTTGTGAAATTTTGCTTCGATTGTTCGTACATGTGTGATCGGATAGATTGAGTATACCTTTTCTGGTTCTTGCTGTTTTTCGTGAATGATGTGTTTAAATTTAAACCAGATCTCCTTTTCAAACTTGGTGTATCCATGAAGTCTAGTTTCCTTGATTTTTCTTGGAGTTTTGACATAGAAATCATGAACTTGATCCTCCATGAAAGGTTGATTGATTCGTTTATGGATTGCTTTCTGTTCATCAAGATCAACTTCAGTAAACTTTGGTTCTCCAAAATCATTTGTTAGGGCGTACCTGTAGAGTTCAACATGTTCCTTTTAAAGTTTCCTGTTCTCCCTTTGCATCATACTTTCATAACACCCTTTTACATCACTCTGTTTCAATTGATTATCAAACTCGTACTTGGGAAGGGTCCAGTTGGCTTCATTATCATAATCCCTTATTGCTCTGTACCGAGCACGCACCACACTGTTGTACGCATCTTCTACTTTTTCGTCCTGACCCAGTACCATGGCCTCATGGTATACCTGCTCCATGTGTTGCTTTTTCTGTTCCTCGCTTGTGACTTTCTTTGCATTTGTTTCCCCTGTGCTTTTGTCAACATTTATGACCTTGTCACTTGAACCCTCAACATTCTTGTATTTCTTTGATTGGCGCTTCTTGTCCTTTTCCCCCTCATTCGGATGATTATCAGGATCATCATCTGAATGTCGCCGTTTAGTACCCTGCGCCTCAACCCGAAAATTTGCTTTCAACCCCCTGTATTTGTCAACAATAGTTGTGAGGTCTCGGAGCTGATGGTTAAACAGTTCTTCCATGCTCGTTGGGTGAAAATCGTCATCTATTGCAAGAGCATCCAAGATCATAGTATCTCGAGCGGAAGGTTCGTAAGTGTAAATAATGCGCTCGAGTAAGGCAGTTTCAAGTACATCCCTAGGTATAGTGTTCAACAGTTCTTGCACAGCATCGGATGAGAGGTTTTCATTGGTGGGTTTCGGAGCTGGTTCCGGGGTTTTAGTTTGCACAGCCTTGGTTTCCAGAGTTTGCTTCATCCTTAGTTTAATCGGAACTGCAGGGGCAGTGGGTGAAGACATTACATGGGCAGGTGAGGAGGGAACAGGTGGAGATGATATGATAATTGGTGCCCGTGCATGCTGCTAACGTTGTTCTGTCATATCATAGTGAAGATTGATTCGAGTGTTGACATCCATTTCTGAGACCACCTGTTTTCCTTTGCCGCTCGGATAATGATAATGAACGGGTGTGCGGGTAATATCAAGCATCCATTGGGGTAAACCGGGATCACTGAGATTGCCCGTTGCCGTATCTGTCTGTGACACAAAGTCACGTCTAGACGAACCTGCATCGACCGTTGGCATAATGTTAACGGAGGCAGGATTTCAGGTCGATCCTCGGAAGCGTTCGGCTTGCGAACGTCCTACAACCGTTCCGCTAGTGTCACAAAGACGACTAGATCTGGGAGCGACATGTGCAAATTGAACTCGTGAGGGACCAGACTCGTGTACGACCGAAGGCGGGAGTCGGGAATTTTGACTCCCTGTTTCAATAACATCCGGCTCCGAAGGAGGGGACGTTAGCAGATGTGGGCTTTTTCCCGTGCTGTGTGAAACATCATCCAGTGGGGATGACGAGTGGAGATGAGAGGTGTACACCGGGTGCATCGATGGGGAGTCGATGTCTGGTTCAATACGCTCTGTCGACATACCACTGAGTGTAGCGGATGTGGTGCCCCGGTGTCTAGTCCTAGGCTCGGATGGGGTTTTAATTTTTTTCTTTTGATCCCCATAATTTTTTCGCTCACCCTTACTCACCATTTTTTCAACTCTGCCCTCGTATGCGCCCGAAAGACTCGCTAGTACAAGTACTGAGCGAGTGTGTACTGGTGCCTGTACAACCACATGTTTACCATCACCCCCTACTGCTGTATCATCATCCTCATCAGAACTAGATTCAGAATCCTGATGATCAGTATCCTCCTCACTCCTACTTAAACCTAGACTCTCACTACTGGAAGGCGCTAGTTCTCGTGGGGAAGGAACAATCGGCTCTGATCGTTCCGTACGAGTGATTGGATTCCTATAGGCTATCAAATGAACATCATCCTGTGGTATGCGCGAAAGTAGGTGCTCGGGAATAGGCATCCCTGCTTCGACCGTCTGATTATGTCGTGGTCGGAAGACCGGAGTGAAATATTCAGCATATGTGTGATCACCAATTCGTTTGTTCAGGTCACCCGGGGCTTGCTGTAGGATTATGCGAACAATCATCTGTAGGAAGCGTTGATAAGGAATATACGGCTTCGGAATTTCCTTCTTGTTGCGTTTGAGTGCTTTTGTAGGTAGATTGTGTGCAACTGCATCCTTCCTTTGTTCCTGCTCAAGATACTTGTTTTTATAGGCTATTAAGTCCCGAAGATCATCGAAGATTAGGCGAGCAACATCAAATTTCTTGTTAAAGATAAATGCGATCCATATAATGACGATTATTCGATTCGCATAATCTTTGCCACGTGTTTTGGGCGTGGTGGTGTGTACCATTAGTTGTAACAAGAATTGCCATGGCTGCGGTAGTAAATCCCAGCCCATTTTGAGAGAGCGTAAATCCCCTTGATAGCCCAAATCATAAATCCATGTGACAAGGTCCGCATCATGTTTTGGTATTTCCTCAAATTCATCATAAGTTGGTAGATTCAGAAGTGCCCTGAGTTGCTCAACTGTTAATTCGACTCTGTAGTCATAAAGCTCACAAACTATCATTTCCTCGATCGGGTCCTCAGAGGTAGAGTTATCGGCCGCCTGATAACGCATGTGATACCATAAATGCTGCAAGTATACCCGTGGAACCTGTGGATGACTGGCAAAGAAGTTTTTCCAGGGGTGATATTTGATGATTGAGAGGATTATGGGATACGGGCATTCATGTGTCTCAAGATCAATGGTGGTTTTGTTGGGTTTCATATCTAGCCATAAACGAGTCGGGTGAACCGTTTCCTCAGTAGGGAAGGCCGGAGAGAACATGCGTCGTGCAATCGGAGCAGTGTGACCTTCCATTTGATGAACTGATGGGGCGTTTGAGATATACGATTTTTTTTTTTTTTTTTTTTTTTTTTTTTTTTTTTTTTTAATGCTAAACCGAGTCATCGGGAACCAAGTGAGGTACGTATTGCAGCTTGGAATAGTCAACGAGCAAAAGAAATCAAGTCGGAAGAACTGGGGCACTTGGATAACTAAGCGGGGCGAACCGGGGCAGCTGAATAACTAGGCGGGGCTAAAGAACTGGTCGTGTCCGGGACAATCTGTTTGTGTCAGGGTAAAAGCCATCCGTGTCCAGGGTGCTAGTCGTGCACACTATCCGGGCCAAGTGAAACCCTATTCGGGCCAAGACTTAGGAGAATATCACAGAATGTCCGAGTAACGTAGTCGTGTTCCGAGATGGTCCAGGGTGTGACCGATAGATGCTATCCGTGTCCGAGTCGGGGATAGGGAACAACTGGTCGGGGCTAGGTGTTCGAGTAATGCCTAGGCGTGTCCGAGATATGCTATTCGTGTCCGGTGAAACCCTAGGTTATGTCCTAGTCGAAATAATTATCCGAGGCAATTAAAATTCCAGTCGTGGAAAGACTTCAACAAATTCTCAAAATTGTTCTAGCCCTTATTCGTGTAATCCTAGTCGTGTAAGGTCATTAACTGGTCGCAAAGCTGTTATAAATCGTGATCGTGTAACCCTAGTGGTGTGGGTATAAATTTCATCCGAACAAGAACTTGGCTTTTCTCAATCGTAATCATGTAACCCTAATCGTGTAACCCAGATTGCAAAGGTTTGCTAAGGTTAATCATCGAGCCCTGTTCGTGTCATGCTGGTCGTCTAACAACATTATGTAGTCGAATCAATGTATTCGAGTAAGGTAACAGTCTGGTCGTCTAGGTACTTAGCGAAATCTTTGAAACCCTAGTTGGCAAAAACCCTAAAACCCTAGCCGAGGTGAAACCCTAGTCGTTCAAAAACATATTCGTTCCACAGCCTATTCGTGTGAGTTGTAGATGTATTCGTGTGTGATGATTAGGAATTCGAATGAACACTTCAACTGTTGCCGAGATAAGGGTTTTGTTGGCATGCTGTTCGTGCATGATGATTAGGAAGTCTAGCAAGCCTGTATGTTGCTTATGAGGTCGAGCAAATCTGTTCGTGTGTGGTGAAAGGAGATCCGTGTGAGGACTTGGTGGAATATCGGTGAAAAACAGTCACACATATTGGCATAAACAAACGTTAAACTTTGGATTAGATTAAGAAAAACGGGTCAAAAGAGAAGAACACATACAATAATTAACACATAAACACAACTAAGCATGACAATTGAGGCAAACTAGAAAAGTTTTCTAAAGAAAAAAAATGAAGAACACGAAGAACAAAGCATGAAAAATTTACCGAATGATTTGTGTTCTTCATGAAACACCAGTGTTTGATCCAGAAATTTGTTGAATTACCTCAGAAATTCGTTTTTGCCCAGAGAGAAACACAGTAAAAATTGATGTACTTATGAAAAAATAATTCAATTTTGACCTTATATAGGATCCGGAAGCCCAATGGGTTATCCATGGATACCCATATTGAAATTTTACAATTTCGACCCTGAAGTTTGAAAATCAATTACTCAACAATTACTCATAAACAAATATTCCCCCTCAAATTGTGATTCCCCCTTTAACGAGGAATTCCCCCTCAGAAAAGGATTCCCCCTCTAAAACGTAGTTAAACACATAATCATACAGAAGCACACACGTAAATAGCAGATATACAATTAAAGTACAACATAGGAAAGCCGAGTTAATCTTTTAAGTTTAACATGCCGAGCTTTGAGATAAGAAATTTAAATCGTTTTTCCTCCAAAGCCTTTGTAAAAATATCAGCAATTTGAAAATCGGTTTCAACAAAGTGTAACTCAATAAGTCCTTTTTCAATGATATCTTTCAAAAAGTGATATCGAATATCGATATGTTTAGTTCGAGAGTGTTGAACCGGATTAGCAGAGATGGAGATGGCACTGGTTGAATCACAGTAGATTGGGATTGCTTGCACTTCATAGCCATAATCCCGAAGCTAAGTGCGGATCCAGAGAACTTGAGAAAGACATACTGCAGCTGCTACATATTCTGCCTCAGCCGTTGAAATTGAGACACAATTCTGCTTCTTTGAAGTCCAACTGATTAGTTTGTTTCCCAAAAAATGAGCACCTCCCGACGTGCTTTTCCTGTCTAAATTACAACCGCCATGGTCCGCATCAGAATAAGCAATAAAATCAAAACCAGTGTTCTTTGGATACCAAAAACCCAAATATGGAGTACCTTTTAAGTATCGAAAAATACGTTTTACAGCCAGCAAATGAGATACTTTTGGGTTTGATTGATATCGAGCACACATACAGGTTGCAAACATAATATCAGGACGACTCGAGGTCAAGTACATTAATGAGCCAATCATTCCTCTGTATGTGGTGACATCAGTGGATAATCCCGTAGGGTCATCATGTAAGTTTACCCGAGGGACCATTGGTGTGGCCATTGGGGAACAATCGGCCATTTTGTACTTTTTAAGCATTTCAAAAATATATTTGGATTGATTTATAAAAATGCCATCTGGTAATTGTTTCACTTGTAACCCCAAAAAGAAAAACATTTCACCCATCATACTCATTTCAAAACGTTTAGACATAAGGGCACAAAATTGTTTGCATAGGTGTTGACTGGTTGACCCAAAAATGATGTCATCGACATAAATTTGCACAAAGATTGCATCAGGACCCTTTTTACGACTAAAGAGAGTTGTGTCAATTGACGCTCTCGTGAAACCTGCATCTAAAAGGAAAGACGAAAGTTTGTCATACCATGCACGAGGTGCCTGTTTCAAGCCATACAGTGCCTTTTTGAGTTTGTAAACATCATTCGGACGATGCGGATCAACAAAACCTTCTGGTTGTTCAACATATACCTCCTCCTTGATGTCGCCATTAAGAAATGCTGTTTTGACATCCATTTGATACACAATGAAGTTCTTTGTTGCTGCATATGCAAGAAACATGCGTATGGCCTCAATCCTAGCCACTGGAGCAAACGTTTCATCGTAGTCGATTCCTTCCTGCTGAGAATACCCTTTAGCCACAAGGCGTGATTTGTTTCGGATCACAACCCCATTTTCATCCTTCTTGTTTTTGTGAAGCCATCGTACCCCGACAATTGACCGATTCGTTGGTCGTGGTACCTTTTCCCACACAGCTAAGCGCTTGAACTGATTCAACTCCTCTTGCATGGAATTTATCCAGTTTGGATCTGTAAAAGCCTCCTTGGTATTTTTGGGTTCAAATGAGCTTAAGAATATTAAGAAGAGACACTCATTAGCTGTGGCCTTTCGAGTTCTGACACGATCATTCACACTTCCAATTATTTGGTTTAGAGGATGAGATCTCGTCCACATCTTGACCCGCTCAGTTAGGGACGGAGGAGGGAGAATGATTTGAGTGTTGGCAGGTGGCGTAGAGATCGGAGTGCTCGAAGACGAAGATGGAGGAGTACTCATGGAAGAAGATTGCGGGGTGGTAGGTTCTTCGGTGTCGTCTGCCTGATCATGAGAGGTTCCTGTAGAGGGAACTGGAGATGAGTCGGGAATTGTAGTGGTTAAGGAATCCTCAGTGGCTTGTTCCTGTTGTGTACTAGACACATCCTGTTGATCAGATACAGTAGGGGTTTCCTGTGTTGTATTTCGAGTGCGTCGCACGGCATCATCATCGAAGTAATACAGAGTGTCGAAGAAATGATCCGATAGTGGTGGAGAGGTATTCACTGGAGGGTCGGATGTGAAATGGTCAGATTTCATTGTGCCAAATTCATCAAAAGATACATTAACACTTTCCACAATAACCCGTGTGCGAACATTGTAAACTCGAAACGCCTTGGATTCTGAAGAATAACCGACAAACACTGCCTCATCTGCCTTGTCATCAAATTTCCGCAATTGGTCTTTGTCATTCAGCACAAAACATTTGCATCCAAAGACATGTAGATATTTCAGATTTGGTGGACGACCATTCATTAGTTCATAGGGAGTGGTCAGAAATCTTTTGTTGATTGTGGAACGATTTTGCGTGAAGCAAGCAGTGGAAATTGCCTCAGCCCAGAAGGAAAGAGGTAATTTGGAGTAGGAAAGCATGGTCCGTGCAGCTTCCACCAGTGTCCGATTACGTCTTTCAACAACACCATTTTGTTATGGAGTTCGAGCTGCTGAGTATTGATGTGTGATACCCACTTTGTCTAAAAACTCATTGAGAGTACTATTTTTGAACTCAGTGCCATTGTCAGACCGAATAGTCTTCACACAGTGCTCAGAATGGAGTTGCTTGTTCTTCATGAAGGAAATCAGAATATCAGGAGTTTCTGATTTGGAATGAAGAAAGTACACCCAGGTGAATCGAGAAAAATCGTCGACAATGACTAGAACATACTTCTTCTTGCTCCGACTCTCCACTTGCATTGGTCCGCACAAATCCATGTGGATTAGTTGAAGGACATGCGTGGTATCCCAGACTTGCTTTGATGAGTGTGATGCTTTAGTTAACTTCCCTTTTTCGCATGCATCACACAATTGGTCCTTGACAAACTTGAGTTTTGGAAGTCCGGTGACTAAACCTTTAACTGCAAGTTTCGTGATGTTGTTGAAATTCAGATGGGATAGTCTACGGTGCCATAACCATGTGTCTTGAGATTCAGCCTGAGACAAGAGGCACACGGTTCTGTCTGGTTTGAACTGCAGCATATTAATCGTGTAGAGGTTGGTTTTTCGCGTTCCTGTGATCATATTCTTGCCCTCATAGTCACGAACTGCGCAAGTTGTTTTTCGAAAGTTGACTTCAAGATCTTTATCACAGAATTGGCCAATGCTGAATAGATTATGATGCAAGTCCCGAACATACGCAACATCCTTGATGGTGATGTCGTCGTATTTCAAATCACCAGTTCCTTCAATGGTACCAAAATGATCATTCCCAAACCGAACGGTGCCCATATATTTCTGCTTAAAATTAGACAATAACGCCTGTCTCCCGGTCATGTGTTTGGAACAGCCTGAATCCAAATACCACACATGATGTGCCTGCACAAGACCAAACAAATTACACAGATTTAGGTACCCACTTAAAAATGGGTCCCTTTTTGTTAGCAAGCACAGGACGATAAGAATCATCAACAGTTTCATCATAATGAAAGCCAAAATCAAACATTGTTCCCAAACATTGTCTTACAAATTTCGAATTAACAAAAGA
Organism: Senecio squalidus; assembly: GCA_910822075.1. NCBI lineage: Eukaryota > Viridiplantae > Streptophyta > Magnoliopsida > Asterales > Asteraceae > Senecio > Senecio squalidus. Next base: position 37,028,830 of record CAJVGC010000432.1, read on the forward strand.
AAAATTGTTTTCTAATCCCTGTTTATTACAGACTTTATTAATGACAAATAATTTTGACTCTTGATTCGTCTTCTTTGCTCTGGTCTTGACTCCTCTTTGCTCACTCTTTGGCACCCAAACTCCCGTTAATTTCCCTTTCCTTGACGCCGAAACACTGTGAACATGATTAGTAAGTTTTTTTGATGGATTAGTAACCCTAGATTGTTGTATACCTCTGGTAATCACTGGTGTCGGTGTAGGACCCTTAGTTGCAGCTTTGGTAGGCACTTTTGATGGTGGAGCTACCTTAGCTTGTGGTGCAACTTTTGAGTCTACGTATGAAGATGTAATTACCGTAGATGGTTTGGAAATTGTAGGGATTGCTTGTTTTGGTTTTGCAAAGAAATGATCAAAAGAGGCATCAAAAGTTTCATCTGAATCAAACCATGCATCCATGTCTTTAGCAGTAAAATGGGGTTTTGTTGCCATTTTGGTAACATCCTGTTTATGTTTAACTGCTTGAAATGTGACATGTTTGGGAGATTTATTCTTTAAGTGTGTCTTTACCGAATTTATCCGTTTTAGTGAACTTTGAACCGAGCCAGGTTCCATTGATTTTGTTGTGGACTGAATCTGTGGAGGTGGTGGTTTAGAATTTTTAATAGGAGGATGAGTCGGTTTACACACACTTAGGAAGTCAATCCGTTTTTGCAACTGTTCAAGAGTTTGATCTTTTTCATGTAAAGCCTTTTGATAAAACATGACCTTTTGATCAAATTGAGTCTTTGTAACGTGAGTATTTGTGGAACTGGACTCATTTGAAATTGATTTGATATGTTCTTGTAGAATACAAAACCTTTCCCATAATTTCTCATATTTCATCCTATCCATGGACGTGTTTTCAGATGACGCAATTTTCTCTAACAGTTGACGTTTTTCATTTTCAAAGTGAGTGGTTCGACATTCCAACGCTTGTTCAAGGTCCGAAAATTGTTTTTCTAAAATGAGTGTTGGAACGTAGACTTTTGGAAAAACTACTTGTTTCATAACATCATCGGAATGAAGGTCCTTTTCAGTGTAACTTGGAAAGTTATCGTTAGAAAGAGGAATTTTCCTAGTTTTGTAACTTTCATTTAGAGATGTGTAGTCAAAAGATAATTGCGTTTTATTGAAAAGTGGTCGTTTGGAATCCTCATGATCTTCAATTTCCTTTGATGATCTAATGAAAGACATTGTACCATGTGATGTGCTCAAAGATTGTGTGTCATAAAGACCGGGAGCATGATACATGGCTTTCTTTAGATATTTTGGATTATCATGACCTAACCCTTCTTGTGGTTCGAAAAAGCGAAACTCTTTTGGTTTGTTTGGAAAGATGAGCTCATTTGTTTGTTTTCGCAAACATTTTTGCGTTAAAGGTTCAAGTTCAACTTCAAGTGCTTGTGCTTTTAAAGATTGAATTTCCAGTTTATGACCGTTCAATTGTTCCAGAAGACATGTGTTGTTCAATTCATTGGAAATGGTGATGTCAAAAATATGAGTTTGCAATTCTTCTAGATGTTGTTCTAGAATCAATGTAGGTGTATAGTATAACACTTTCGAAGATTGCAAACTTACATTCTTTTCATTGGAAAAAGTAGAAATTGAATTGTCGGGGGTCCTAGCAGTTTTGTTTGGTTTGTATGTATTAGGAGAATCCTGTTCAAAATATTTTTTATTTGTTCCATAATACTCAAAACCCGTTTGACATTTAGTTCCCCTTTTACGCTTTACGTCCTCACATGATTTTTCTTCTAAAATTTCCTCATTTGATGCATTTACAAAAACTAACCTATCAAGATTTGCTCCTAATTTGATGAAATCAAAATCATAGAGAGAGCAACATTTTGATATGGCTCGTTTGCGAAATTTCGGGTTTTCAACGAAAGTTTCTTCATCAAAACCAAGACCACCCTTGTTGTGTAAAAGTTTTATGGTTTCGGTCTTGTTTAAATGGATAGTTTGGTCCGTTTGGCCTCGTTTGACAAATTCAAGTTCCAAGTTTTTCAATTTTGAGCATAGTTCCAAGTTTTCTTTGGAAATACGTTCAACTTCACGCTGGTGGAAGCTACTATCATTTATCAGTTGTTGACATTTGATAGTTGCTTCACACACACTTTCGTTTGCAATTTTCTCATTCATCTTTTGAGCCAAAACTTCGTCCGATAGTTGTTTAATATTGCTTTTCATACTTGAAAATTCCGAAACATATTTGTTATTTTTCTCAATAAGTTTCAAATTTTGGATTTCAAGATCTTTAATGATTTTACGTTTGGTACGAAGTTTTGTTTCAATAAGTTTCATTTGAAAAATGCAAGTTTCCATTTTAACCGGATCATAGATGTATTGATATACCTCATCTTCATCGGATTCCTGGAAATCAGTGTCTGCCATCAGTGACATGTGGGCAAAGTGTGCACTTGCTTGTTCTTCATTGTCGGAATCGCTCATCCAGTGTGCATCTTCAGTCATAAATGCTTGCCCCTTCTCTCCTCCAGATTCCTTTCTCTTCTCATACAACATCTTCTTACGGTAGTATTCGGAATTTTTCACCACCTTCATCTTGCAATCTCTAGCAAAGTGACCTGGCTCCATGCATTTGAAACATATCACAGTGCTCTTATCCTTTGCTATTTCCTTGTTAGGCTCGTCGTGAGTGAGTTGAGGAATTGATTGTTGACCTTGACTGTGAGGAGCTTGTGAGGGGTTATATGAAGATCGACCACGATAGTTGTTGTTTTGAGTTCTTTGAGACGATTGAAATCGTTGACCATTTGACCTTCCAAATTTCTTCTTCTGAACCTTGTTGGATAGTAGAGCAATCATTTGTGAAATTTCTTCCTCGGAATCTTCATCAGAGTTTGCAGTCAGATTTCCTTCCATTTCGTCATCTGGGAATGACACAGAGTATTTGGAGGAAGATGTCTGGATATTGTGTAGAAGTGCTTTTGATTGGGATGATTTCTCACTCCTTGATGATTTCTTTTGTATTTCATCGATCTTGTTCAAAACGAGAGCTAAAGGATCGCTTTCCTTCTTTGCCTTAGACTTTGTCTCTTCGACTAGTTCCATTACTTCCTCCTCATTTTGCATCAGACATTCAAACACATCATGTACTGGAGTTGTCTGAATGTTAATGTTCTGCTTTAAGTTTGAGGTGAAACGTTTCCAAACTGGCTTCAGTGTATTCATGAACTTCACATTAGCTTCGAGATGAGTCTTTACGAATCCATTTTTCCTCAGCTCATTGAGTAGTCCACAAAAGCGATTGTAGGTTTGCTCAAGTTCTCTCCATCTTGTGCTCGAAACTCTTCAAACTTATACATGGCCCCAATCATCTTTATGCTTTGACCAGCTTTGCTTCCCTGAAGTTGCTTGGTTAACTCATCAAACATTTCTTTGGCGGTTCTGTGACTGTCGATGTTCATGAAGATGTCATTTGGAATTGCATTCATGATGTGTGATCTTGCTAGCCGATTTGCTTTGTGATAATCCTTTTCCTCGTTCGTCATTTGAGTGAATAGCTTCTCAGTTGTCGTCTCACTCTCAGTTCCGTCTTCGTTGGCAATCTTTACCATTATTTTCACTGGACCATTCATAATAATTTCTAACATTTGTGGACCCAAGTCTTGTCGTTCAATGAAGTCCAAAAACCGTGCTTTCCATTGTTCATAGTCACCACGGAAAAGGATTAGAGGTCTCGTTTCTGATCCAATGGACATTTGATCTCTTGACGTCATTTTCTTAATTCTTGTTGATCGTTTTATACTCTTTGTAAAAGTTTTTAGTTTCTGTTCTAATGTGACTCAAATGAGTTCGTGTATGCACAAATATAGTTCTTGTGTATGAGTTCGTGTATGAACAAATACAGTTCGTGTGTCTGAATTCGTGTATGCCCAATTACAGTTCGTGTGAAGACTTGGTCAAATTTCTCACGTTTTTGAGATAGTTATATAACTTATCCTAGTCGAATTGCAATGTTATTAGAATGATTAAACACCTTACACGAATTAACTGATTAGACTAGTGTTTCACCTTACACGAATATATATACTATTCATGTATGTTGAAAACGTAGTCTAATGGTACACGAATAGACTATTAGACTAGAAATCCTTCTTACAAGGATACAAACTGTATTCTTGTATGTTGAAATGTAGTCTAATGGTCTATTTCCAGTCTAATGAACGGGTACTTTTGAGAGTATCCCACTCTGATACCAATTGTAGGTTCTGATCAGGTTAGAGAGAGAGAGTATTCTAGAGAGAGAAAGTATGATTTAACAATTGAGCACAATCTCTTCAACATTACACACACCCCACACTCCTATTTATAGGAGTGTGGGGACTTTACAAAGACTTCTCACATATTACAATTAAGTCCCTAACAACGACTACAAATACAAAGTTATGAATATTCTATTCCTAACAAATGGAACTAGGATATGAAGTAAGTTTAAGAGAGATATGTTGAAGAAGCTGTATGAAGCATTTGAATATGTGAGGGGTGAAAGTTTATCTGATCAAATCAGTAGGTATACACTGCTTGTGAGTGATTTGAAGAGTTCTATAGTCATAATGAAAGATAGTGATATATGAAAGAAGCGGTTAGGATCTCTGCCTACAAAATGGTCAGTGCAAGTGATGATCATTAAGAGAACTACAAACTAGAATGCTATGACTCTGGTAGAGCTGATTGGAATTCTACAATCATATGAAGTTGATATGCAGATAGATGAGAAGAAGCAAACTGGAAACTCATATGGATGTGCTCTAAAAGCTCATACTACTTACTATCCTAATCAAGCTCAACCTCAACCTCAGTCATATGCAAGTCACCAATCTGGAAGTTGTTATCCATCAAATCATTCATCTGCTGGTTATAATTCAAGTGCTTATGGAGGATATTCTGGTTAGAATGTTGAATCAAGTGTGTATCATTCACCTTCTGTAAACTCTGGAGCTAATGGATTAGGAGATAAGGAGATTCTGTATAGGGCGTTCGTTGCAAGTTATGAATAATTTGTTGCTGGAAGCTTGAATCAAGCAGAACTTGCAGGGGAGGATCTTGAACAACTCCATCCTGATGATCTGGAGGAAATTGATCTAAAATGGCAGATGGCCATGGTGAGTGCTAGAGCTAACAGATTCTTCAAGAAGACTGGAAGAAACAATTTCAGGAAGGAAAATGGTGATAGGATGGGATTTGATAAGTCAAAGGTTAAGTTCTTCAACTGTGAAGACTATGGACACTTTGCAAGAGAGTGCAGGGCACCAAGAAGGATGAACAACAACAACAATAGCTATCAAAGGAACATCTATCAACCAAAGGAAGAACAAAAGAAGTTGACTGTTGTTGAAGGGAAGAATGGAAAAGGAGGAAGGAAGCTCAAGTGGAAAAGCCTTGATTACTTTTGGAGAGTGAGATGAGGTGCAAGAAGAGGATTTCAAAAACAAAAATATCTCAACTCCAATGAGTAGGATAAATACAGTTTCCACTGATGAGGTACTTTATAAAGCTTGCTCTGTTGGTTGCTTAAATACTCTGAAATACAATAGAGAACACAATTTGAGTTTGATAAAAGAAATTGATTTAATTAAATTTCATCAAAGAGAATTTTTGAAAATTGAAAAGTTGTATAAAGATAAAATTGATTCTTTGTTAAATGATGTGGATGTGTATAAGGTAAACTGGGAAGGTTGGAAACTCAACATGAAAACTTAAAAGATTTCAAAAAGTAACAAATGAATTTGAAAATGCTAAAATTCATGTTTAGATGTTTAATCTGTCATCCAAGACTTTGAATGGGATTATAGAACATCAATTTGTGAAAAAAGCAAAGGCGGGTATTGGATTTAATGCAGTACCCCCTCAATTCAATGATAATTACTCTATTAAACATGAATCAACAAATTTTAAGAGTGGTTTATCTATTGAAAATTCTTTTGATGATGTTTCTGCATTGCAAGCTAAAGTAGACCTGAATGAAACTTGCTCTTCTGCGAATAATTTGATTAATTTGAATGTTATTCCTAGTCTAAATGAAGCTTTTAATTTTGTAGCAGGTCAAACATTAGAAGGGTCAAGTAATCGGGAAGAATTATGTGAAGAAAAGAATGTCAATGTTGAAACTTGTAATAACATAGAACAGAATGAAATTGGGGAAGAAATTGTAGAACATGTTCATAGTTTTTTGCATGCACAAATGTTATTTGTTTCATAAGTTGAATGTTTCTGATTTGTCAATGCATGAATTGGTAGTGAATGAAATAGCTATGAATGAATTTGTGATTGTTAAACATGAGAAAGTAAAATCTAAAAAGTCAATGAAAAAACCAAAATGCAATACATGCAAGAAGAAACACAAAGTAGAAGAATTTTGGTTGAAATCTGAAAATAAATGTGTTTCGAAATGTGTTTTAAAATCTGATAAATTGTAATTTGGTAGAATAAACTTTAAGAAATGCATGATTAATTATGAAAAATCTAAGAATGTGAATGTGATGAAATTTGGTAGAATTAATCCTGTAATGTTGACTGGTTTGAATTTACCCAAGTTAAAATATTCTATATCCGAGTTAAAAAGCTTGAAAAATGATGATAATATGTTTAAATCGGGTAAAATGAAAATCAACTCGGGTAAACATGTTTTCAAGAATAACTCTGGTGAACAAAATTTTAAGTCGGAGGAACAAATGTTTAAGTCGGATAAAATTGTGGGTTCTCAATTTAACTCGGATGTAGAAAGTTTTAATTCGGGTGATGAAAAATTTAATTCGGATTATGAAGTTTGTATTCCAAAAAGAAAAATGCATGATCATTTTAAATCTAACAAGTTTAAAAGGTTAAATTCAAAGTTTACAAGAACTTGGATACCAAAATCTCATTGATAAATGATAATGTGTGCATGAGCAATCCATTGATCTTGAAGAAAATATATGGGTAGTGGATAGTGGATGCTCTAGACATATGACTGGAAATATCAAGTTGCTTCAATATTTCATTGCATTCATTGGTGGTAATGTCTCATTTGGAGGAGATATGGGTGCAACTATTACTGGATAAGGAAAGTTTCAAATGGCCCATTAACTTTGGAGCAGGTTAATTTTGTGAAAGAACTGAACTATAACTTTCTTTCAGTCTCTCAGGTATGTGATAATGAGTACACTACTGCTTTAACTTCAGAATTTTTCTACATACTTAAACGTGAATATGTCATACCTCAAGACATGATTGTTTTGAAAACACCAAGATGTGATGACATGTACATTTTAGATATGAACAATGTTAAATCTTCTAAATCCTCAAACTGTTTCATATCTAAAACTACTGCAAAAGAGTCTGATTTATGGCACATAAGGCTTTGTCATGATAACCTTAAAAGCATGAATAAGTTGGTCACAGATAATCTAGTTTCTGGATTTCCTAAAAAGAATTTCCAATTACTTGACCACTGTAATTCATGTTTAAAAGGTAAACAACATAAATTAAGTTTTAAACATAAGACTCAAAATTCAGTACATATTGTTCTTCACCTTCTACACATGGATCTATTTGGTCCAGTCAGTGTAAAGAGTCTTGGCATGAAATCTTATTGTTTAGTTATCACTTATGACTATTCAAGATTCTCATGGGTCCTTTCCTTGCTCATAAAAATGAGACATCTAAAATTATAAAAGATTTTGTTATTCAAATTGAAAATTTATGTGATAAAAAGGTGAAAGTCATTAGATGTGATAATGACACTGAGTTTAAGAATGCGACCATGAATGAATTTTGTGCTCATAAGGGTATTTCTAGACAATGTAGCTCACCCAGAACACCTAAACAGAATGGAGTTGTTGAGCGGAAAAATAGGACATTAATTGGGGGAGTTATAGCCATGTTAAATGCATCTTTTTTACCGGTTACCTTTTGGGCGGATGATGTGAACATTATGTGTTATGTTAACAATAGAATTCATGTGGTTAAGAGCTTAGGAAAAACCTCATATGAACTATTCTCAGGAAGAAAACCTTTTATAGGATTTTTCAAAGCTTTTGGATGTCAATGCTCTATTTTGAATACCAAAGATCACCTAGAAAAATTTGATTCTAAGACTGATGATGGATACTTTCTTGGTTATTCTAGTGTTTCAAAAGCTTATAGGATTTATAATATAAGAACTAGAACCATAGAAAAATACATTAATGTGATATTCAATGAATATACACCAAATGTTAAGAATTCAGGTCGTGCTTGGTTGTTTGATTTAGACACATTTGTGAATTCTTTTAATGGATTCTGTCCATAACATGTTTCAGAAGAAATGCAGGTATCTACAAAAGATGTTGCCAATGCTGAAGACACTGATGAGTTTGAATTTGGTAATCAAGCAAATACAAGTGCAGGACCTTCATCTTTAGTTCATGATCACACCCTTTCATCAGAAGATACAACATCAGTGAGTCAAGATATTTCAGAGAGTCAACCTGATGCAGACATTCTTCAAGGAGAAGACATTCAAGTATCATTTGAAAATCAAGACAATGTTGTAAAAGATCAAGATCTAAGTTCTTCTGAAAATCAAATCAATTCGGGTGGAGTCATTGAAAATCAAGTTAACACGGGTGCACAAGTTGGAACTGAAGAAAACTCTGGTGGGTCACAACTTATTTCGGGTGCACAAGTTGGAACTGAAGAAAACTCTGGTGGGTCACAAATTAATCCGGGTGCACAAAATGGAATAGAAGAAAACTCTGGTGAATCACATAACAACTCTGGTCCACAAGATAAAAATCTCAACAACTCTGGTGAAGTTCAAATTAACTCTGGTGCAGAATCTGAAAATCATTTTGATGAACCAAGCCATGAACAACCTAGTGAAGCAACTTCTGATTCTCTATTCTTTGATGATATTGTGCCACATCAAACAAATCTTTCTAATAATTTACTGAGGAAATAAATTCTTTTTTAAAAGTTCACCAAACACATCCTCTAAGTAATGTTATAGGAAATTTGTATGATGGTGTCAAGACTAGAAGAAGTAATGCTTTGGAAAATTTATGCTTGTTTTCTTGCTATATGTCCCATATTGAGCCTAAAAATGCAAGAGGAGTTGTTACAGTTTAAGGTTCAAGAAGTAGGGAATTTAGTAGAAAGACCTAAAGATGTGAATGTTTTAGGAGTTAAGTGGATCTTTAAGGTTAAAAAAGGATGATAGAGGAATCATTGTGAGGAATAAGGCTAGACTTGTGGTTAAAGGTTATACTTAGGAATAGGGTATAGATTATGATGATGTATTTGCTCCAGTTGCTGGGATAGAGGCCATTAGATTATTTTTAGCATATGCTTCTTTTAAGAATTTTAAGGTCTTTCAGATGGATGTTAAATCAACCTTTTTATATGGAGTTCTTGAAGAAACAGTGTATGTTAGTCAGCAACCTGGTTTTCTGGATCCTCAATACCCTGATCATGTATTCAAGTTGGACAAAGCTTTGTATAGTTTACATCAAGCTCCTGGAGCTTGGTATGACACATTTTCCAAATACTTGATTGACCATGACTATCTTAGATGCACTATTGATAAGACTTTATTTATTAAGACAGTTGGCCAAGAATCAGTGTTTCTTCATATATATGTTGATGATATCATATTTGGCTCAACTAATGATGCATTATGCAAAGAATTTGAACCTGTGATGCATTCAAAATTTCAGATGAGCTCTATGGGAGAGATGTCTTTCTTTCTAGGATGACAGTTTAAGCAGTTGGATAATGGTATTTTTATCAATCAGTCTAAGAATGTCAAAGACATGTTAGCTAAGTTTGGATTCACTGATTGTAAATCTGCTTCCACTCCTGTTGACACTAGGGCCAAACTACATCCTGATTTAGATGGTGAAAGTGTTGATCAACATTTATATTGGTCTATGATAGGGTCTTTAATGTACCTAACATCTAGCAGGCCTGATATAATGTTAGAAGTTTGTCTTTGTGCTAGATTTCAAGTTGATCCTACGGTTTCTCATTTAATTGTTGTTAAGAGAATCTTTAGATACCTTAAGGGACAATCTTCTTTAGGCCTTTGGTATCCTAAGAATTCTAGTTTTGACTTTTATGCCTACACTGACAGTGATTATGGAGGATGCAACTTGAATAGGAAATCTACTACAGGAGGGTGCCAGTTTTTAGGAAATAGGATAGTCTCTTGGCAATGCAAGAAACATACATTTGTTTCACAATCCTCTGCTGAAGCAGAATACATTGTTGTTGGTTCTTGTACTTCCCAGGTTTTATGGATTCAGAATCAGATGTTAGACTATGGCCTTAACTTTATGAACACTCCTATTCACATAGACAATACTGCTGCAATGTTCATCACTAAGAACCATGTACAACATTCTAAGACAAAACATATTGAGATTAGACACTTCATAAGAGATTGTTTTGAAAAAAATTTGATTCACTTGGTTAAGATTCACACTGACCTACAATTGGTTGACCTATTCACAAAGGCATTTGATGTTGCAAGATTTAACTTTCTTGTTCAAGCAATTGGTCTTATGAATCTTGATTGAGTGTTTCTTCAAAATATATTTTGTACATATCTTTTTGCATTTTGTTTTCATTTTATTTCAAAATACAAAAAAAGGGGGTGAAAATGGGAAAAATCAAAAATATTTTTAAGTCTGGTAGTGTATTTTTTAAGCTTGGTAATGTTTTTTTAAGTCTGGTAGTGGTTTTCTTTTAAATCTGGTAATATTTTTAAATCTGCTAAATAGTTTTAAGTCTGGTAGTGTTTTACTTTTAAGTCTGGTATTGATTTTGTATAGATAAAATCCAAAAATATGTGTTTTCGGATTGTAAAGATAAAATCCAAAAATATGTGGTTTCAGTATGTATAGATAAAATCCAAAAATATGTGGTTTCAGTATGTATAGATAAAACTCAAAAAGATTTCTTTCTACTCTATTTTTAAGTTGTTGAGTCTGTTTTTCAGAAAATCAAATACAAAATATGAAAAACCAATCAAAAACAATATAAAATTTGAAAATGTTTCACAAAAACAAAATTTCTAATAAATGAGTTATAAACATAAATTCCAGCATAATTTAACATAGTTCATTATTTATAGATGTTCTTGAAGTCAAATGTTTCATAAATGCACATATTCTTGTATTTTGAAACCTTTAGCAATCCGTGGTTTATACATTGCATAAAGTCATTAAAATTGATAACTGTCAAATGGGAGATCAGTTATTGTCAAATACAAAATCCAAGAAAAGATATATTTTTCATAAATTATGGCATATGAATCTATTTATCATAAAAACTTTTAAAGTTTTAGAGTGTTCTTTTAATAAATTGTTGACTTTTAGATCCTTGATGCTAACTTGATAAACGGCAGAGACAGGTGAATAAGTCCAAAAGTTTTAATAAACTAGTTTGTTTGTCCCCTTAGATCCTTGATGCTTATTTGATAAACGGCAGAGACAGAGGAATGAGTTGAACAACAGAACTAAGTAAAAGTTTGAACAATAAAAACATGCATATAATCAAAAATATCTTGAGAGAAAAAGCGGTATATAAGGTTGAATAATCATATACTGGGACTCTCAATAAAGGTTGAAGATTGTTCATGTGTTCATATAAATTCTTTTATTAAATCATGACACAAAACAAATTTGTTTTCATGACAATTAAGATATAAATGGCATATTAAATACAATATTGTATTTAATTTATTTCTACTTGACAAGAATTGAATAAATTAGATTTTATATCATGTCAATTTTTTAAAATATTAAAACCTCCAATTTATGAATTTTTGACACATGTTGAATTCTAATAAAAATACAAGTTCCTATATTTTACAAAACATTTCATTTCTGAATCAAATTTGCTCATATGAACTAATTTATGAAGTCCTGGAATATAAGTTTTTGATTTCTGAAACTGAAATTTTGCTTATTAAACAATTTCAAGGTTAAGTGATGTTTTGAAATGATTCAAATCTGATGTTAAGAACTTAATCCAAAAAGATTTAAATGAGTTAAATTTGATATATTAATTTAATTTAATTCGGGTAATAAATGTTTAGGTCGGGTGTTGTTTTAATTTATGTCTGGTATTATCTTTGACTTTGTTGACCATATGTTTAGGTCGGGTATTAGTTTAATTTAAGTCTGGTAAAAGAGTTGACTGTTTTGACCTTGATTTTAAGTCGGGTTCTTTAAATTTTTAGGTCGGGTTATAATTTTCGTTTTTTTTTTAACTCTAGGACACTGTAAGTTAGGTCGGGTGGCTTTTGGTGGAAAATCAGTTATAATATATTTTATTTCTAATTTCTTTTTAATACTTTTAAATTCAAATAATCTTTTTTAATTCATGCAAATTGCAACTCTTATCCGGATCAAAATTGCTAATCTCAATACAATTTCTTACCTTTTCATTCACTGACGATTTCTCTTAGAGCCTTTCTATAGATTTTTAGCATCCTTTGAATAGATTTTAGAGTTTTTCCAACTTTTGATTATTATTCCCCTGTTTTCTTAGTTCATTAAGGTATTCCTATATTTTATTATTTATTTATTACGAATATATTAGTTTGATTGAATACTAATGATCTATGACTGATTTCAGATAGCTTTTTCATACAAACCTAAACATAATGTTGCTGCATTTTTGGATATGGGTCATTCTGAAGTTGATGAAGATTGGAAGCTTATTCTAGGAATTCTGATAAACTCAAACTTGAGGTTTGCTATATCACAAAGTCATGTTCTATATAGAGATGTGCTACTTGAGTTCTGGCAGAATGCAAGGTTTGCAATGGTGAATGGTGTGAGTAATATTTCATCAACTGTCCAGATGGAGAATGTAACTGTCACTGAAGATGTAATAAGGAGAGTATTACAATTTGATGATGTTGGTGGTGTTGAGAGGTTGGAGCTGGAAGAAATAAAGAATGTGTGTAGACAAGCTGGATATGAAGGTGATTTTGCAGAGAGTATGGTTAAAAAGACAAGATTCCCATTTAACTGGAGATATCTTATTCATGTTCTGGTTTGCTGCATTTCTAGACGTTCTGGAGGGTTTGATGAGATGAATCAGACGTTGGCCTCTGCTTTTGTATGTATGATCACACAAAGGAGGTTCAACTTTTCTGGATTCATAATGGATTGCATGCAGAGAATGGCTGAAGGAAGTTCACAAAAATTTCTTTTATATCCAAGATTCCTTCAGATCATACTGGAATCTGAAGTTCAAGGGTTGATGTTAGAAGGCCTTACTCTTAAGGATGAAAATATGAACTGGATGATCATGAACAACATGAAAAAGTCTTTTGTTAAAGCAAGGGTGGTCTTCTCAGGACATTTTACTCCTTTCTTCCCACCAATGATAAATCAGGAAAGGGTAGCTGTACAGATGTTTTTAGAGCTACAAGGCCAGTGGAGAGAGAATGTTCAACAACAAGAACAAAAATAGCAACAACAACAACAACAACAGCAAGAGCAACAGCATCAACAACAACAAGAAGTTCAAGCTGAGGATGATCAACTTGGATCACCCATTATTCCCATTCCATCACCTCGACCTCAAACACCTATTGTTCAGCAAACCCAAGGAAGTGATGAAAGAGGAGATTAGTATTATACCATTGAGGAAAACCATGCTTTGCCTAATCTTGCCGCCACTCATATGCACACTCCCGAGGTTCCAACTGTGTCTACCCCTGTGATAAATGTTCAGAAGGATGCTTCAACAAGCAGTCCTATTAATGTCTATACTTCAAGGAAGAAAGGGGGAGCTGGAATTGGTATGTTGACAATATTAGAATTGACAAAGAAGAATGAGGCATTGGATCAACTGGTTCAGAGGCAGAAGTCACTGATAAATCAGCTAAGATGGAGAAATGCTTCAGTTGCAGTCATAAGAGAGCATTTAAGACTTAAATGTTTATTGAAATCTCTTCCTATGGATGATGCATCCAAAATTGGGGGAGATAAAACTAAAATTGAAGTTGAAGCAGAAGAAAGAATGGTTGTTGAAGGTGGAAATGAAGTTGAAGTTGAGTTAGAAGTAGAAGGAAGATTGGACAGTAGTGAATCTGTGAATAAAGAAGCTGAGATAGATTTATCTATTGTTGGAAAGATAGTGAAAAATTTGGAGAAGGCTGGAAGCTCCAAAGGAAAGGAAAAAGTCACTGAGTTTACATCCGGTGAAGAGAAGTTTACATCTGATGAAGAGATGTATAACTCGGATGATAAAGAAGTTACATCCGGTGATGAAGAAATTAAGTCCAGTGGAGAAGAGTTTAATTCGGGTGAGGGATTAATTAACTCTGGTGATGAAGAAGAAAGTGAAAGTGTAATCCAAGAAAAGAATATCAGAAAATTCAGAGCAGTTGATCAGTTTGGAGAGGTTATTGATCAAGAAACATTTGAAAAACACTTTGAGGGATTATATGAGGGCATTTTTGATGTGAATGCAACAGAGACCTTTACAGTTTATATCAAGGAAATGAATCATGTCTCTATGCATACATATGATATCAATAACCAATGGAATGAAGAGTTGTGAGGAGAAAAGGTAGTGATAGACATTGATACTGATAAGGAAGATGATGAGAATGTGGAAGTGGTTGTTAAAGAGGAAGAAGGAGAGAAAGCAGTAGAAGAAACTGATGATGTTGGAAGCAGTGTAAGACAAGGTGGAAGAGTGAAAAGTAGAGCACTAGAAGCTTCAAAACTAGTACCTTCCAAAGTGATTAATCTGAAGAAGAAGATGCTAGAATACAGGAATAAGTTCTCAAAGAAGAATTACAAACTTCATCTGAAGAACTACATGATTGTTGTTGGAGGTATGTCGTCTAGATCAGTGGGGCAGATGAAGAATGAAACTGTTGGGAAAAACAATGATCTATCCCAAGATTAATAAATCTGTTAATCAAAGTCTGAGTCTGAGTGACATGAGTCTGAGTGACTCAGTCTGAGTGACATGAGTCTGAGTGACTCAGTCTGACTAACTCAGACTCATGAGAGAAGTTAGCCGTGAATTAAGGCAGTCTAGTTAGTTAATATCTTTTATCTGTTTAAAAGATTCACTTAGATTGATCCTTATCAAACTCACTATATTGTGTATAAATAGTGAGTTTGAGTTTTGTAATCGGTACAACTTTCACTGGAATATAACTGTGTGTTATTTTCATTGTTTCAATATTATAATTCCGCTATAATATATACTGAAACTGAGTAATAAATCGATATATAACAATTAACGTCTAAATACTTATTTGTTATTGATTTGCCATTGTTTGGGATCTTAGTGAGACCTAACAACTGGTATCAGAGCAAATAAGATTTAAATTTTAATAAATTTATAAATCTTAAACGATCAATACCTAAAATCTCAAAACAATGTCATCATCTTCAAACATAACCACAATGGCTGGAAAAGGAATTCCTGTGTTCACTGGTCATAACTTTGCACATTGGAAGCTTAAGGCTGAGTGGCATTTATCAGGAATTCATGAAGAAATGATAAGAGTCATAACTGAAGGACCCATAATTCCAGGTAAACAGATTGATGAAGTGAAAGAAGGTGATAAAGTTGTCCAACGTGCCAGATGGGTTCAAACTGCCAAATCTCAATGGACAGATCAAGACAAGCTCTTATTCAATCTTGATCCCAAAGCCAGAAGCATTTTAGGAAATGCAGTGTCAGAACAAATCTTTTCTAAAATTGCAGGCTGTAAAACAGCTAAGGAACTATGGGACACATTAATTGTGTCTTATGAAGGTGTTCCAATTGTAAAGGAGCAAAGACTGAACAGTCTCATTAGAAATTATGAGAATTTCTATATGAAAGAAAAAGAAACTTTGGCTGATGTTCATACCAGATTTCAGATTCTACTAAATGATATGTCAGCTCTGGGAGTGACAAAAGATGATGATGATATATGTAAGAAATTTGTTGATATATTACCAAACAAATTTGAATCTGTTATCACATCACTTGTAGTAAGTGAGAAGCTGTCCACCTACAAGCTGCCAGGACTCTTTGGTCTATTGTTAAATTTTGAAGAATCACAAGAAAGAAAGAAGCTCAATAATAGAAGAACTGCAAAGGACCCAGAAGCTGCATTAGTTGCAACAAGCAGAAGGAATAAAGAAATTTACTCTCAAGCTGACTCATCTGAGTCTGAGTCACACTCAGACTCAGAATCTGAAAATGAATCTGAAGTCAAGAAACTAAAGAGTCAGCTTGCCCTGTTGACCATGAAGCTTGAACAGAAGACAGGCTACAAAGGCAAGAAACCTTTTGATTTGAAAAAGGTAAAATGCTTCAAATGTAGTGAATATGGACACATGGCTGCTGACTGCAAAGTAAAGAATGCCCAGACTGAGCATATGGACGAAGTTGCTGAAAGGGCCCAAAGATACCGAAACAAGTATCTAAAATACAAAAAAGGCAACAGCTCCAACCCTCAAAAGTCTCAAACTGAACAAAGAGCGTTCTTTGCTGAAGAATGGTTGGATGAAGAACTGTCCTCTGATGAAGAAGAAGTGGTAGATCAGTGCTTGATGGCAATAGTGGAGGAAGCTACTGAAGCTGAGAAATCCGCCTCTCAGTTCGAAAAGGATCTAAAGGAAGCTGAAAGAATGAGTTGCAATTCAGACTGGAACAAGTCAAAACTTTATAAGGTACACAATTTTGAAACTTATACAAATGAACAAAAAATTCAAATGTTTGAGTATATTTTTGTTGACTTGACCACCACTCTAGAAGAACAAAATGACCTCAAACAAAACCTCAAAGATCTTGAAAATCTTATGAAAAGTAAAGATGATAAAATAACTGAATTAGAAAGTTATAAAGTTCTTTTTAATGCTCAGACTGAAGCCTATAGTGATCTTGCAAAAGAAAATCACAAACTTAGAGAAGAAACTGAGCACTATAAAAGAATTTGTAAATCATGGTGCATATCATCTTTAAAAAATGAGGATTGCTTAAACAGACAGGTACCTAATCAAGTTCAAGCTGTGTTGGGTGAAGGATTCAGCTTGAAGAAGTATATGACAGAAGAAGAAGAAGAAGCTTTGAAGGCAGAAAGGGAAAAAATCATTTTTAAACCAGAAATCCTTCCAAATACTTTTACTTATTTGAAAGGAAATAAGACAATGATGTCAAATGCATTTGTCAAACCTGTAATTTCTCAAGTTTTGAATAAAAATAGTCTTTTGCCTTCATCTTCTTCTAAATCTGAAAGTGTTGTCTTGTCTGAGACTGATATGCAGACTGAAAAGGATTCCCCATCCTTGACCAAAGTTGCTCCCAAGGTTTTGAGAAAACCCAAGAGTCAAACTTCAGTTAGTTCCAAAAGTCATAACAAAAGTCCTGAATCTAAAACAATTGATAAATTAGGAAATCAATTACTGGAACTGACCAACATTGTCAAAACTTAAGTCAGGGATAAATCACCTAATCAAGCAAGATCCAAATCTCCTCCAAAGAGAAATTGCTATAACTGTGGTGAAAAAGGGCATGAAGCTGTGTTTTGTAAATTATTGACCAGGTCTAGACCTAAGAATCCTTATGCTGCCAAGTCAGGTTCATCAAAACAGGGGTCAGCTTCATATAATCCAGGACCATCAAAATCCAGATCAGTCTCATCAAACTCTAACTCATCTTCAAGGAACACTTCTCCATCAAAAGCTAAACATATACAACCCTCTAAAGTTAAATCTGCCCCTTCTAGAGTCAATATCAAAAATACTCCCTGTAAATACTGTGGTGTCATAGGTCACTACTATGTAAATTGCATGAATGAAATAAACAAATGGAACTATACAAGTACTAAATCTGAATGCAAGATTTAATCAGTACCTAAACCTGTCTCAGTTCATGGATCCACTCTAAAGTGGGTACCCAAAAGGAACTAATTTC